>JARHVA010007706.1:0-247500 GCA_037957365.1 Torreya grandis | reverse complement strand
ATAAAAATTGAAATGGATATGGATATACACAATAAATATTGATCTAAAAATCAAGTTTATCTTTTAGATAAATCAAACATATTTAAAATCAAATACTAAAATTCTTGATTTCTTGATTAAATAAAATAGGAAATGGATTTTTAAAAATATTCAAGAATCAAACCTGAGTGAATAATAACTCAAGAAACATAATTCTACATTCAAACTGATCTGTGAATAGTAATTAATTGCCTGATAATAAATAATTTTTTATTCAAAAAAAAAATTTAAAAAAAAATCACTTTCCAAAATCTAGTTAAAAAGGAATTAACTTTTAATCAGAATGTAAAAATTGTCTAAACAATCAGGCATTTGAGTGAATTGGTAAACTTATATAACCTTGTTGTTCATTTAAAGCATTCCCTTCATATTTTATCTTTTTCAATAATCTCTTAATTAATTTTCCATAATTACTTTCTAAAATATCTATGATTAGTGTTAAATTGATATAATGGAAAAAAACAAAATAAAATAGAGATCAAATATTGTTTACGGGGTTCACCAATTGGCTACATCCATGTGATTACTAGATAGTAATTTGATACTTTAAAAATCAATTTTTAAGTAATAATACAACTCATAATAATGGTAAATGAACCTTGTCACCTACAATAGAATTGAAAACTAGATATTGAAGACTCTAAACTTGATAAAAAAAAATGTATGTTATTCATCTAAAGCTCTAGAAGATCTTTTTTCTCTAAAATGGGAAAATAAATCTCTTTAATTTTTACAAGATTACAAGACTTTGTAAAAGGAAAAACTTGCCTCAATCAATCTATTACAAAAATTTACCTCTGTACCAAAAATATATAGCTTTTGTAATATTCTTTGCACATTGTTTCCTATTCTCTAGATAATAAAAATCATTTGAAATTTGAAATGAAATAAGATTGTATATAACCAACATTGGCTAACAAAATCCTTTTACCCCTGAAGTATAGTGATATCCATTAAGCATGCATGCTAAAATAAAATGGAATAAGACCCCATAAACATAAGGGAGCATGTAATTATTTGCCTTTAATTAACTCATCATTCCATTGAGTCACATTCCATCTTTATGATGCCCATGTGGCAATCGAGGTGTAGGGTGGATGGCACCAAGAATGGCATGAGGTTTGATACCAAGTGCAATGTTATAATTTTAATAAAGTGCTTTACCATAATTGACATGGTTCGTGCTTGACTTGATAATCCCACCACAACTATCAACTAAGCAAAATTGTCAACCATTATAAATTTAAGTGAGTGATTCACATTTGTAAAAGGTGTGTGGATGTTAAGAGGGAGTGTAGCACTGAAATAAAAAAACTATGAGGATAAAGTTTAGCATAATAAAATTCTATGCCCCCATGAAAAGTGGATGTTCCACATGGTAATATCATGTTTAAAGTTTGTTTTAAATGGTTAGACTAAATATATGAGGTTTAAATTATATAGATAAACCATTATCCACCTAATTTCCCCCATCCAAAATTGGCAACCACTTTGTGGTGGATATCCAGTGGGTAAGGTAAGGCATGTGTGGAATAATGGTATTATTATTATTTTAAAACAATATCCATGGATTTTTCAAACAACTATATTAAATAAGATATTTAAATTAAATTTAAAATATACCCCATGGTTAATAAAAAACCATTAATGATAGGAAATTATTAATATTTTGAAAATGGGAAAATGGAGGAATTACGGTGGGAAAATAATTGGATGATGTTGGTTGAAGATAATAGGATTTGTTTGTAATATTAATGTTAATGCACATAAACATAAGGGTGTATGAGTCACGGTGTACATGGAAAACGTTTGAAGGGGTCAAATGCCACGTGTATTTGTGGCATTAGCATAATTATATGGCTGACAATGTTGATAATGGGGTAATGTTGGTAAAGTTTATCTTGGTCCCGCATCTACAACACAACACTAATTACCATAAAATAATTCCAATATAAAAATTAATTATATAAACTTTTTATATTTTTTCCACATGTCAACTTTTCATTACAACACTTATCTTTTCCACATTTTTACAAACCATATGAAAATCATCTGGATCAAACCTACCCAATAAGACCCTTTTGGTCCCCAAAAGTTCAAGTTTCCCACTACATCTGCAAATGGTTCACTCTACAAAACAACACTATAAAATATCATGGTAATGATTCAAAAATCACACTGAATACCTAAAATTACAATGATAGAAATATTTATCCAATATCAAACTGTAGATAGAAGCAATCTACACTTATAAACATCACCTCTCCCAAAATGGTGAATCTGTCAATCACTAAAAAATGATAACCAAGTTCAACTACAAACTAGTTTGTTATTGTAATAAATATACATGTTAGTTGTAACCATATTTGACAATTACAAATAAATACCCAAAATGGGTGAGGGATTTATAAAATATGCAAATATCATGCATGGCTACAAAAAGTTTTTACAATTATTACAATTGCAAATGGTGCCTGAAAAAGGTCTTATAAGCCTCTATTTACACAATGTAAATGATAACATATGTACTAAAATGTAAATTTTCTCAAAATAGACATATTGATCATGCCCCATATAATCTGCATATACTGTTGTCAAGATTTTAGAATGAAGTTTGTTTTCAAAAAAATCAAACATTTATTTATGATAAACCTTTCCTTGGCTTTTCTCTATAGGTTACTCCAATAAAACATATTCAAAACTTAAAATCATTTTCAAATATCTCTATGTTTAAACATGAGTTAATTCCTTTTTACTAGTGCATCAAAAACACTAAAACTTATCAAGGATAATGAAAATAGATCTTTTAGCAAAATCATAAACATGAGAAAATAATACAATTATGATAAACTTATCACTCATATTTTCTCACAACTAATAGCTCTAAAAAATTTCAAAGTCAAAATATATTCCTTTCAAATGGAATCCCAAAAACTGCTTTGAACATTTACATGCTAATAGAAAAAAAAAAGCTATACAAACATGAAACTAAGGAATTATTTACCATCCCACTTATATCACATTTTGATGTTTAGGTGGCTTAATTTCCTCAGTAAATACCTATGCACTTGCATGTGTCATAGATGAAACTGTTGGATTTAAAACAACTTTTTGTTTGCTTATGGATGCATTATTCTTCATGGATGTCTTCTTGTAATACTTAGGACATAGTTATGGATACAATACCCAACATTTATCATTTATGTGACCACTTAGATTACAATGAGTAAAATAATTATTACCCATTTGTTTCTCTTTAGATAACATAAACATCCTAAGATATGGTTTTCTTTTCCAACATAACGAAATATAGTGACTATTTAATCCATAAAAACTACATGGATATTTAGACCAAAAATCTTGTGATAATAAGTTTTTATTTTCATAATGGAAATATACGTTGGAATATTTGCCAATATTTTTAGGACTAGTGAAAATATGAGAAGGTGGTATGATTTTACCTTTTATCAAATCATGTTTCCACACAACACCATAATTTTTTGGGGATGGACTTAGTTTTTTTTGCATGTTATCACTCTATAGGACTAGTGACCTAAACACTTTGCTATTGAAATCTTGTCTTCCTTCAGTGGTTCTAGAATTTTCACCGGCTTATATTTTCACACTATTATATCCCAAACCTATAAAATAAGGTCTATCCTCTACTTGAGTGGGGTTAATTATGCCTTGTCCATTTTTACCAAGGCCTCTTCCTTCAAGTCCCATTTTATCTAATATTTTAGACCCAATACCCTTAGTGTGTTTTTCAAAAACACCAAAATCTATATCTAAAAATGAATAAGAGAAACTACTACATGAGGAACTACTTATAGTGTATTCATCTATCATTATCTTTTCATCTGATGTGGAAGGCAAATCCTTCACTTGTTCACCATTTTGTAGTCTTTCTAGGAGGTCATCCTTGGCTTGAAACTTAGTTTTCAACCTTTCAACTTCCTCTTCCAAGGAATAAATTTTTTGTCTCAAGAGAGAGTTCTGTTCTTGAATATACATATTAAATGCTTCAAGCTCATCGAGTTTACTTTATTTTGATAACTTGCCCATAATTCACCTATTCCTATATTCAACACACAATTGATCCAACTACAATAATTCTCGAATAACAAATTGTTAACCACATGTAAATCACATTATTAAATCCAATTGATTAATTTTTCTTATGCCAAACTCATTTGAAAAATAGATTTATCTTTTTGATAAATCAAACAATTTTTAAATAATCAGAGTCTTAAATTCTCAATTTCTTGAATTAAAAGAGAATTGGATGCAGAATTCTCAATTTCTAAATTAAATAAAATAGGAAATGATTTATTAAAAATATTCAAGAATCAAACCTAAGTGAATAATAACTCAAGAAACATAGTTTTGTATTCAAACTGATCCTAAACAATAATTATCCCCCTATTAATAAATATTATTTTATTCAAAAATGGATTTTGAAAATAAGTAAGTTTTCAAGATTTAATTAGAAGGGAATTGATTTTCTATTGAAATGTAAAAATTGTCTAAAAAATCATGAATATGAGTGATTTGGTAAATTTATATAACTTTGTTGTCCATTTAAAACATACCCTTCATATTTTATCTTTTTCAATAATCTCTTAATTATTTTCCTATAATTATTTTCTAAAATATCAATGATTAATGTTAAATTGATATAATGGAAAAACTAAAATAAAATAGAGACTATATATTGTTTATAAGGTTCACCAATTGGCTACATCCTTGATATTGCTAAATAGAAATACGATCCATTAAAAATCAATGTGTACGTAATAATAAAACTCACAATAATGATAAATGAACCCTATCACCTATGATAGAACTAAAAACTAGATATTGAAGACTCTAAACTTGATTAACAAATGTTCCATGTTCTTCCAAAGCTCTAAAAGTGATTTTTTATCCAAAATGGAAAATAATTTTCTCTGTAATTTTTACAGGCTCACAAGACTCTATAATAGGCAAAAATGGACTCAATCAAGCTATTACAAAATTCTACCTTTGTATCAAAAATATAAAACTTATGTAATATTCTTTTCATGTTGTTTCCTACTCTCTAGATAATAAAAATCATTTGTAATATAAAATGAAATAAGATTATTTATATCCAACATTGGCTAACAAACTTATTTTACCCCTGAAGTATACTGAAATCCGTTAAGCATGCATGATAAAATAAAATGAAATAATATCCCATAAATATATGGGAGTACATAACTAGATGCCTTTAATTAACTTACCATTTTATTGAGTCATGTTCCATCTTTATGCTGCCCATGTGGAAATCAAACCATAGAGTGGTTGGATCCAAGAATAGCATGAGGCTTAATGTCAAGTGTAATTCTATAATTTTAATAAATTTATTTACCATAATTAACATGGTCTATGCCTAACTTGATAATCCCACCAAAACCATCAACCAACAAAACCGTCAACCATTCTAAATGCAATTGGGTGATCCACGTTGGTAAAAGGTGGGTGCATGTTAAGAGGGAGTGTAGCGCTGAAATAAAAAACTATGAGGATACATTTTAACATAACAAATTTCCTTGCCCCCTCATGCAAATTAGATGATTCACGTGGTAAAATAATGTTTATATTTTGTTTATAGTTTATTTAAAATGCTTAGAATAAAAATATGAGTTTTAAACAATATAAACAAAACATTGTCCACCTAATTGCCCCCATCCAAAATCACTGACCACTTTGTGGTGGATATCCATGTGCGTAAGGCAAGGCATGTGTGGAATAATGGTATTATTATTATTTTTAAACAATAACCATATCTTTTTTAAACAACTATGTTAAATAAGATGTTTAAATTAAATTTGGATTTAATTTAAAATATATCCCATGGTTAATAAAAAACCATTAATAATATGACATTATTTATATTGTGAAAATGGGAAAATGGAGGAATTATGGTAGAAAAATAATTGGAAGATGTGGAATAAATAAATTGTTGGCATTAGCAGAATTATATGGCTGGCAATGTTGATAATGAGGTAATGTGGGTAAAGGTCAATTTGGTCCCACATCTACAACACAATACCCATTAGCATAAAATTATTCTAATATAAAATGTAATTTTATAAACTCTTTATATTTTTTACACATGTCAACTTTATATTGAGACACTTGTCTTTTCCACATTTTTCTAAATCATATGACAATCCTCCAAATCAAATATCAAGGTTGAAGTTGTAAATGATTAAACTATTTGTGATTATTTTTTCCATCCATCCATTAGGGTTTCCATATTATAATTAGGCATGATTTATGCCAACGATCATCAACATATAATTATAAGACTTTGTTTGAAATGTGTCATCTAAATTTCATGGTAGATTGCACTTGTGTCATGAAAATTGAATTTAAAACTTACATGACTTAAACCTATCAAGAAGGAGTACACAACATACAAGGTGTAGGATTCTTTGATTGGACATTTTCTATCATGAAAGAATGACAAGGAAAACATGATGATAATGATGATGATGATGATGATGATGATGATGATGATGATGATGATGATGATGATGATGATGATGATGATGATGATGATGATGATGGTGAGATGCACATTTTCTTGCAAGCACATATGGATAACACTTGTCCCATATGATTTACACCTACACACATGGTTATGTTAAATTTTAAATTACACATAAATGTAATAGCGGTGCAAAATGATATGTGTTAGTTATATTAAAACAAGGTGGAAACATATTTTTTTAGATGTTTTCTTTTTTGAACCATGGATGAAGATGTCATGAAATTTTATTTGATGTTAGGACAAGATATTGACATCCAAGAGTCTATCTTGTATATTGAATTCATTACAATTCCAATGAGGACCATTGACAAGGTATTTTATGCAATATCAAGGTGAGTGGGGTGGTGATGTTGATGGCCAATTACATGGTATTTTATGTGATATCATAACATATATGTCCCATATAGTAAAACAAACCCATATTCAAGGAAATTGTTGGGCTTACATGATTTTCACACATTATATAAAGTTGCATAAATTACATGGTGGTGGCATCTTCCATTAACTATTTTCTATTATCAAGGGTGGATGAGAAATTTATGAGATATCATTGTATTACAATAGGGACCCACAATGCTCAAATTATAGGATATGCACAGAATGGATTTTGAAAGTATGCTCTCAAACTCTTTGAACTAATGAAGAAAATAGAATAAACCTTGACCATGTAGGCTTTGCTTATGTTTTATCAACATGCAAATACAATTTATCATTATGTATATTCACTTCTGATGCTATCAAATATTTTTAAGATCATATTGATGACTCAACAAGTGTTATCACCACTCCTATGTTGGATATGGATGTTGAAATAATTGAGCATACTAACCCATAAAGTCATACAATCAATTAGATGGTGGAAGTTATCAAATTGAAAAGTGGATACCACATAAAGGCATGAATTTAACTCTTTCAACACATACTACATTTATAATCCCATCACCATAAAATGTATGGTAGACTGACCAGGATCTGAATCGTTATGTAAAGCTTTTGTCTATGTGATCTCTTACATTCTTCATGGAAATAAATAGTCTCATTGTCTAATCTCTATGTCAAATATACAAAGTAAATGCCACATGGATGCATTAAATGGAATCACTTATGATACAATGTGAATGTCATGGTAAAAGAGTTATTAGTTGAGAGAATCAGTCCTAGATGATAGAAAGTTGGTGGGATTAGGTCTCAGGGTGTGCCCATATCCTACACTTAAAGGGGAATGCACTCTCATAATGAAAAGAAAAAAATTACTTTTTTATGGAAGGGTTTTGTCTATGCAATTTCTTACATTAATTGTGGGTTAAAACTATAAATTGAATGCCGCATAGATGTATATAGGGGTATAGCTCATGATAAAATGTAAATATAGTTGTAGATGAGTCACCAACTAAGAAAATTAATGTTCATTAAAAATATTAATAAATTATATTAATATTAATAAATATAAAATAAAAATATATTATGATAATATCTAGTAATTAATATTATAACATTATATTATACTATTATTGTTATATATACTATATTATCATATGAGGTCTGTAGATTCGATCTCGCCTTATGTGCATGAAGTGTTAAGAAAAATAATTTTATATTTGTCACGGAGATGATGCTAGAAAATGATTACATGTTTATTTTTATAGTGTGGTGATGTGAGGTGTGAGGAGGAGATTTGGGTAGTGATGGTGAGGCAAAATAATATCTTACACAAAATTTGAATTTAAAGAAATTGTTTGATTTTCATGACTTGAAACCATTCCAAAGGATTACAAAACATGTACAGTGGTAGGTTTGTTGATTAGATATTTTCTATTGTCAATGGTCAACTCAAATGACATGATGTTTATTTGATTGCGAGTGGGATCCATGTTTATGTATTACTTGAATTAGTGCCACAATGTTGATTTTGTGTTGATAAAACATTGGGGTTCAAAAGTATACATTATAGTTTATGTTTGTATATGTTTCAAATATATTGATACCTAAATAGTTTACATCAAGGTTAAGAACATACAAAAACACCATACTCATACCCATGGAATAAAGCGTAGGGCCATACATAACTTGCAAGTGAGTTGGGTGGTGATGATGATGGGTAATGAGAAGGCATTTTAAGTGAAATCATACACTAGAGGGACAATACTATATAAATTCCTTGAGTTTGGGTAGTTTTTTAATTTATATAACCTACATGCATTACAAAGGAGTTTCTCACTTGTATGGTGGTGACATATTATATTGTCTATTTTCTTTTTAATTAATGAGTCCTCTTCTATTGTGCATATGGAATAAATAATTTAATGATATTGATTTTGGTGTATAAATGGGGCATCATTGGTTATATAATGCATAGGTTGTGTTATAGGAATCATTGGTTGAGATAAAATGTGGTTGATTGGTGATTAGTCCTGCATGGTAGGTAGGTTTGGTAGGATTTATTCTCATGCATTAGGGGGTACCCACATCATATGGTTAAAAGGAAAATATAAAATCCTACTATTTAAAATTATAAAACAAAGTGAGTCTCCTACATTCCTTTCCTCCTTGTTAGAATTATAACTAGTAATTATTGTGAGTATGTCTTTCATAAGCACCCAAGTAATTTCCTAGGTTGCTGCCACAAGAATTAATTATAGAGGTATAATAAAAAGGTCTTGCAGTTGATTCATAGCTGAGATCAGATATACTTACAAGAATTAAATTGTGTGTTGCTTCACACTTAAAATATTGATGTTTACAATGGCTTCGCATATGAAAATGTTGTCAAATCACTAAGAGGTGAATAAAATCCAACATGTTTGCCAAACCTACCACTATGCCATAGACCCATGATTATCTCAATGTGAAAAGTATAAAAACCTTGATCAAGTCCCTCACCTTCCATCTCATCTAATGGAGGTCATGTTTCCACAGGTGCTTCAAAATAAATAGAGATTTCATGTGCTTAATAAAACAATGTCAATTCAACATGGAACCATAAAAATTAAAATGTGTTTCCCACCCTTACCTGCATAACATGTCAATATAGGTAGACAATCAGTTGTTAATATTTTCACAATAGTGACTTAAGTTTCCAATAGGTGTTAATGGCATGCTTATGGTAATTACACATTATATTGATATGTCTTGCTCAATCAACCATTAGTTGATATTATGGTTTTCATGATGGCAAAATGGATTTGACTGCCATTGATTTTTTTATTTTTAATATAATTTCTCACATTATAAACTACAAAAAATGAAAATATTTATGGGAGTTTTTATCATTGGTCCGCCATTGATGCAGTCACTACTATCACTAATCTTGCATGCATTATGCATGGTATCCATTAGTGATGATGGATTTGGTGTAACAATAATCAACATCAATGTGTCTTTTTTTAGATTTTCATTCATCACTTGCCTTTCTTTAGACTGCAATATGTGTTAGGCTAAACAACTCAACAAGTGTTATGGGAACATATTAACAGATGTTTTTATGGTGTGGAATTTGAGCATTAATTTAATTATTTAGGACCATTATTATTCTTAGTACAAAGATGCATATTTCACCTTCCTTTTTTCTATAGTTGGTATTTTACCTTAAAATTGGAGAGTTTCTTGGGTATAAATGGAAGTTTGTTTCTATCAAACTTACCACATATTTAATTTGATCTTTAATTCCTCATATACTTATTGATTTATTTTCCATTGAGGATCTATCATCCCTATATGTACAACACCTTATCCCACTCACTAAAATTACGTAGCCTCCCATACCCAATAAACTCTACTATTCCTCACTTGCTGAATTATAGGTGATCAAATGCATGTCAATTCTATATCTTATTTACATATATATTTTATTAGATATTTTATGTTGTCATGGCCATACATTTTTATGTTTTTAAAATTTTAACTTCCTTGGTTTTGATAAGGTGACATTTGTATTGGTTGGTTGAAGATCCCAACATGTTATAGATATACCAATTGTATCCTTATAAACAATCCCTTCTGATGTTACTTGGACCTTTAGGCCTAATGCTAGTTATATATTAGGCAAAGGTGATCTTGGGATCAAATCGATAGAATGTTTTACCTAGAAATGTAGTGGAACTCCTGTGGGTGACTTGAATAAGTCATCATATTCTCTTGTGATTTGTCCCATATGCTTCTATTGTTGTGTTGATTGTGTATTCAAGACTGCAACATTGGCATTCTTGGATTTTTTTGGTTTGACCACTATGAGAACAAATTGCTTTATCTTCTCCACCAATCTCTTACATTGCTTGGGACTGATCAAGGAGACAAATGTGGGAGGTGATATCTATAGTACCCTATAACACCACATTCCAAGAGTGAGGGTGATTCTTTGGGTTTGTGACTTATAGATGCCATGTCAATCATACATGAACAACTAACCAAGGAGTACATCACAAACATCTAGACTGGCCACATCACACAAGACTTCATCTTGGAAAGGTTTTATTGCATATGAAAGAAGACATTGATGGGTGACATGGAGGTCTCTCCCTGGGCTCAACCATCCAATACTATATGAATTTGGGTGAGGATTCATGGATAGATTTATAATTTTCAAAACTTTAGTAGAAATTGAATTCTTTTAACTCCCACTATCAAGAATGAAATGTATAGGATTACCTTTTACCCATAATTTGAAGTAAAACAATCTTTCCTTGTCATCTAGCCTTTCCTCGTGGGTCTATGATGAAGTGACGATGGTATCGAGCTTAGCATCTACAATCTCTTCTTCATCCTCTTTGACTGTAGGTTGTGTAGAAACTTAATATTTTTAGACTGCACTACTAAAATTAAAATTTGGGTCACTTCCATTAGGTTTTTGGGGGTCAAAAACCATTTATTAGAGCTTCATGCCATCTCACCACATTCTCCTCATTCTTATCTTTCCAACAGTTCAAATGGTGAGTTGATTGTAACTATGGTACAAAAGTTATGGCTCTTGGAAGTTATGTCATCAATTGGGGTAGAACCATCACCCGAATTGTCACCTGAATTATTTCCCGGATCACAAAGTTATTAAAAATGATTATGACCAAATAACCTTAGGTATAGGTAACAAAGTTCCTATTTCACATTTTACTTTAGGTGCAAATTTAAATTATTTGAACTCTAAAAATATCAAATCTTACTATTTAGTAGTCTTGTCGACTAAGAAAATAATTGAGCCCATCTCATATGACCTTTTGTTTTTAATCATGCATGAAAGTGATATAGTATTAAAGGACATCAATTTATTTTTTGCTTCATTAAAATTGACAGGTAACATTGAAGGACAATGCTTTTTTGCATGCTTAAAGACAAAATGTTATACTAGATGACCCTTACTTATTTTTGTAATCAATAAGACTACTATTAAAAGTTAAAATGTGAAATAATAAATTTATTAGAAATGTTATATCAGATGAGCTCAATTATTTTTGAAATCAACAAGTCTACTACTAAAAGTTAAAATGTGAAATAAGAACGTTATTATGAACTTCACATAGATGTGTAATCATATAAAAATTATAGGTAATATTAATGGGCATCACTTTAATGCATATTTAAAAATAAAATATTATATAAGATGTGTTTAAATTATTTTTGAAATCAACAAGACTATCAGAGATTCCATATTTTTTAGTGTTTAAATAATTTACATTTGTGCCTAGAGTCAAAATGTGAAATAAGAACTTTGTTGCCTACTCTAAATAGATATGTGGTCATAATAAAAGTGGAAAGTATTATTAATGGACATCACTTTCTTGTATGCTTAGAAACAAAATGTTATATGAGATGAGCCTCAATTATTTTTTCGATCAACAAGATTACTAAATAATAAGCTTAATCTAAATAATTTATGTTTGCATCTAAATTATATTCATTATAGGGTTGGTTGGTCCTTGCAATTGAAATTACTTTCCCATTCTATTTTATTCTATTTCATTCCCTTTCCACTTAGTTTCTTGGAAAAAATCACCTCATTCACACTGGCCAAAACATTGATCATTTAAATTTTATGTTTTTTTGGAATCTTACCAATATTAACGAAGCCTTGTGACATGTTAAAAAAATATTTATTGTATAGGTATAGATTTTAGTTATTTTTTATTACAAAATTTTTATTTCTTATTAGTTTTCTTATAAAATGATGTTGATGGTGAATTGCAATGAAAGAAACTAAGAACTAAAATTAAACAAAATCTGGTTGAAATAAATGTTCAAGTAGAGAAAATGCAGGTTGATGCAATTGATGTACTTGAGGCAAAGATTAAAAATCATGAATAAGAATTCACTTTGAGTTTGGTAGATTACAAAAACTTATATTATTTTTTTTTGTTGCAGGGCGCACTATCATAGAAGGGGTAGAATCAATTTCACCACCATTCATCACTAACATTGGTGGAGTAGGGGACATCCATGCATATTCACTACTATAAATATACCCTTCTATGAATGATGGATTTATTATCATTCAAATTATCTCAAGAAAAAATCAAAAATCTATCATAAAGACTTAAAGGTAATTGTCAAGGTAGATGATGCTTACTTTAGTTTTCTACTGTCACCTTTTACTAACCTTTAGTGGGACGACAATGTTATCTCTTTCTAAATTTGGTATTATTAGAGTTGTTGCCAGAATCTGAATAATGTGAGTGTAATGGAGACATGATCACACGAGATGAAGCAAGTGCACAACACATAGATGCTAAAGTAATTTGAAAATAACACAAGAAGATAACTTGCACAAGACAAAATGGAGAAAACCAAAATCTGATTAACATGAGATGGCCAAAGTGAGGACTACAAATAAGAGAGTACGTAAGTAACTCCTCCATAAAAGGTGGACAAGGCACCCCAAGAATAGACTATAACTCCTCCTTGAAAGGTGGTGACAAGGTGCTAAGAATAGAGAAGTAACTCCCATCAAGGGAGTTACTTATGACATTCTTATGACACCTATGACACATCTATGACACACACCTCCACATAAGCTAGCCTATCCAACAAATGTAGGAAATCTCCATGTATGCACAAGAAATACAATTTCCCTAATTAATAAATAGGGAAAAATAAAAACCTACACTAATACCCTGCCATAAGTGCAGCTTAGGTGGGTAGTGTGGAAATAAAAAATGGGTCCCAGCAACTAGGCCTGATGAGGTACCCATGTACAAAAGCAATCTCCCATAAGATAGAGAAAAGGAGAAAACTCGTAGGAAAGAAACTCCCCCCCCAAAAGAGAGACATAAAAGAAAGAAGAGGCTAGTGGCCCCCTTGAAGATGATGATGCTGCAGATGTGGACCGCACCCCAAAAAGAGCTCGTAGATGAATGAACTTACTCTTAGTGAAAGGTTTGGTGAAGATTTCTGCAACCTGCTCTGAAGACTAGAAAAATATCAAGTCAATGACCTGACTATGAATAAGCTCCTGAATGAAATGCATGTGAATCTCTATGTGCTTGGTCCATTGGTGCTGAACTAGGTTCTTGCAAATTTCAATGGTACTCTGGTTGTCATAATAAATGATGGTGGGCTACCTGATAGGAATGCCAAAATCAAAAAGAATCCCCTGAAGCCAAATAGCCTCAGTAGTTGCATTAATAGCTCCCCTATATTCTACCTCTATGGATGATATAGCAATAGCATTTTACTTCTTGCTAGACCAACTGATAGGACTAGAACCTAGAGAGAAACTATAACCAGAAGTGGACTTGTGAGTCTATGAATTGCTAGCCCAGTCTGAATCTGTATATCCAACCAAGTCAACCTCTATGCCAAATCTGTAATGAATCTTGTATCTATGTGAACCCTGTATGTAATGCAAGATCCTCTTAGCTACTTTCTAATGCAGCTCATGAGCTTCCTGCATGAATCTGGAGACAAGTACCACTATATATGATATGTCGAGCCTGATGTGAGTCAAGTAGATGAGACTACCAACAAGTTGTTGATACCAAGTGGCATCAACCAATGGTGAAGAACAATCAGCCTCAAGCTTGACTCCTGATAGAAAGGGAGTCAGAGATGGCTTGCAATCAGCCATGTGAAATCGATCCAATAAATCAAGAGCATACTTAGGTTGTGCAAGAGAAATCCCTGAATCTAACTGTGAGATCTCGATGCCAAGGAAGTAGTGCAACAAACCCAAGTCTATCATGTTAAGTCTATCCTAAAGAGATGCCTTCACTATTGCAATAGCTAATGAAGAACTCCCAGTGATCAAAAGGTCATCAGTATATAAAACCAAAATCAAGAGCGAATCATCCTACTACAAGAAGTAGACATTGGGATCAGAATGGCACCTAGTGAAATCTATTGTGAGAAGGAAGGAATCCATCTTGGCATACCAAGCTTGAGGGGCCTGTTTGAGGCCATAGATAGATTTTCTAAGTCTGCTACTAAGGAAGAATCTTGAACAAATCTTGGCAGCTACTCCATGTAGATCTCCTCCTCTAGTCTCCTTGAAGAAAAGCACTCTTCACATCCATCTGATGCACATCCAAACCATGTGTTACAACAATAGCCAAGGTGAGTCAGATAGAAGTCATCTTTGCAACGGGTGCAAAGGTCTCTAAGTAGTCAATGGCTGCCACCTATGAGAAACCCTTAGTGACCAATCACACCTTGTACTCATCAATGGACCCATCTACTAAAAACATGGTCTAATATATCCACCTACATCAAACCATCTTTCTTCCCTTAGGAAGTGAAGTCAAATCCCAAGTGTGATTTTTGATTAAGGAAGTATATTCTTCCTCCATAGCACTATCCCACTCAGGTACCCCAGATGCCTCTCAAAATGTCTGTGGATCTAAAACTAAAGCAAAGAAGGCATGTGGATCTCTCTGAAAATCCCCCCTAGTATGTCTGTCATATACGAGATCTCCTACCCAAGTGCCAACACTCTCAAGTGTCTGTCTAGCCCAAAGTGGCCTGAAAGTGGGTGAGTCAGGTGCTAACTCCTCATCCTCTGATTGACTAGAGGTGAATGACTCTACATCACTATCCTCACTATCTGAACTCGAAGAAGAAGAAAAAGAAGAAGAAGATGTCTCTAGCTCAAGAACCTGATGTGGCTGATCTAAATCTGATGAGGAATCATCATGAAGAAGTAGATCTAATGAGGGAGAAGAAGTGTCAAGAGTTTAGTCTCTAGAACTCTCTTGAAAATGGACATTTCTCTTGATGAACAACTCATGAGTGACTAGATCTAGAAGGCGATATCCCTTAATGCCATCTAGATATCCTACAAAGATGCAAGGCTTGGAATGACATTTCATAGCTTTGCATTTCTTCTTCAAAATACAGGCCATGGCTGGGGATCTAAAAACTCTAAGGTGCTCAACATTAGGTTTCCTTTTATGCCAAGCTTCAAAGGGTGTTATCCCTTTCAAAGCTTTGTGAGGAACCCTGTTTTGAATGTAGCAAGCACAATTGATGGCTTCGGCCTAGTACTATGGTGCTAAGGATTTGGAGTGAATCATACATCTACCCATCTCTTTCAAGAACCTATTCTTGCGTTATGCAATCCCATTCTGTGAAGGACTGTAAGTGATTGTGTGCTACAAATCAATCCCCTCTATGGTGCAAAACTACTCAAACCTAATGTTGATATACTCCCCTCCATTATCAATTTGAATAACCTTGCTGGATTTCTCACTCTATTTCTCAACAAGAGCCTTGAAGTCTAGAAAATTTTCAAACACTTTAGACTTATGTTTGAGAAAATATATCCAAGTGTACCTAGAGAAATCATCAATGAAAGTGAGGATGTACTTGGCCCTTGTGAAAGATGGTTTGGGAAAGAGTCCCATTACATCACTGTGGTCTAACTCCAAAGGTTGTGAAGCCTTCCAAGCTTTGCCTTTGTCAAAATTTCCTTCGCAATGCTTCCTAAGGGAACACCCCTCACAAAGTCCTTTTGAGAATTGGACACAAGGCAAGCCAATGACCATGTCTTTTTTGTAAAGTTGGTCAAGATAGCGGTAGTTAAGGTGGCCAAACCGCTCATGCCACAATTTTCTAACTCCATCTAAATGAGTCAGCAATGCTATTAGAGAATAATATGATGCAAAATGTGAGAAGGTGTATAACCTGGCTTGGTGATCTGCCCTAACCACTGCCACTGTAGTATCACTATGCAACTCCCTGATAGCCACTGAATCTGGTGAAAACTCAACTTTGGTACCCCGACCAATGTGAGTGATTTGGTACACTGATAATAGATTGGTTGAAAGAGAAGGAACACTTAGAAAATTATTGAATTTTCCTCCTTTCATTTCAACTGACCCTCTCTCTATAATAGAAATTGATGTGCTATCACCCAAACTAATTGAAGTCATGCTACAAGGCTTTAAAGATGAAAACTCAACGAGTGAAGAGCCCATGTGGTGAGAAGCACCTGAGTCGATGACCCATGAAGATGTAGAAGCTACTATAGCTACAAGGGCCTTGCCCTTTTCTTTCTCCTTACCCTTGGCTTTTACCTTAGTAGAATCTTGGGTAGATGAATTATGCTTGATGGACTCAGGAACACCTATGTTGTTCTTCTCTAGAAGATGAGTTAGGTGATCTATTTATCTCTTCATGAATTTGTGTTCATCATGCCCTATCTTTTTACAATAGGCACACTTAACCTTCTCCTTCTTAGGTTTAGCATTGGAAGAGGAAGTCTCAGTGTCATTTTTGGCAGGATTGGTGTTTTCTTTCTTTTTCTCCTGGTCCTTGTTCTTTTTCTTCTTCTCCTTTGTTGAAGTATTATCCTTACCATTTCCAACTATCAAAGCTTGGGGTACTTCATTGTGCCCATTTGAATTAGCTTGTCTTGCTCCCTAGTCAAGTCGACAATGAATGAATCCAAAGAAGGCATTTTCTATGTAGTGCCAAGGGCACTTTTTGTGGCATGGAAAGTGGAGACAAAGATTGAATAGCTTGGACCTAGATATGTGAGAATAGAAATTATGAGTTGATCATCTTTCTTCTCTATCCCACATTCTTTCAATTGCAATCTAAGGGTCTTAAACTTAGTGAAGAAGTATTGTAGGGTATCAAAGTTGCTAGGACTCAGACTTATGAGTTCATTTTTGAGCTCATGACCTCTCATCTAATCAAGCTTTCCAAATGACTTTTCTAAGGTGTCCCATATGTCATTGGGAGTCTGGGAGGATTATAGATGGAAGAGAAGTTCTAGAGACACAGACAAGCTTAGTAATCCATAGGCTTTATCACTACGGTTGTACCACTTGATCTTTTTAGCATCAGTGTTGGGTTCTACTTTAGTAGCCATGGTGATCCTATACAACCCTTTGCTTCTAAGAATGATTGAAATTTTAACCTTCCATTCATGATAGTTGAAGGGTGTTATGGGTTTAAGTTTAAAAGAATCCATTTTTAGCTAAATTTAGGTGAAATTGTGTTGATTGCAAGTTGTGAATTTATGTAAAAAGGAGAATGAAAGCAAAGATTTGCAAGTTGTTAAAAGCAATCACACCCCCCCAAAATATTGAGCCCCCCCAAATATACAATTACACACTCAAAAGACATTGGGCTCAACCGAGAATGCGTCTTAAAGCAATCAGTGCAAGACTAAATCAAACAGGACGTCGAACTCAGCCGAAAATGCGTCTCGAGAGACCTAAATTTTAGGCACTTTATAGACTAGTGCATTTTTGACAAATAACAAGCCTACACTATGGAGAATTGAATTGCAAACACTTTTCAAAAAATTGTACCGAAATCTAAGCTATCATTTGCAAGATATTAAAGGTTCAATTTTCTCATAAACTAGTGTTTTTGTAAAAAAAACACTAAAACATTAGAAAACGCCTGTAATGAGAGATAAAGAGGCCTTCCAACCACTAATTGGATTCTAGTACAGAACAAAGAATCCAAATGAGGTTTATGTGAGGGGGAATTGGCATCTTGCCATCCCGGGCCTCACCCTTTGTCTTCGATAGGTGAAGATACAAGTTTTAAATGAAAACCCCCAAATTTCAAAACTGTCTATAAAACTAAATATTCAGTCAAATTGATTGATTTTTGTTTTATCAAGTCAATTTTAACTAAAAAATATTAAAGAAAAGATAGAATTAAATTGTTTGCCAAGCATCTAAGGGTCCACATGGGATGCCAAGTAAGGAAGGGGCACCCAAAAGGGCACAGTCTAAAATTTATCAGCAGAAAAGACAAAAGACAAATGTGCAGACCTACTGGACATGTTGTACGGCCTATTTGGTGGAAAAACTGAAGGTACCTTGCTGGAGACTAGCGTGTTAGAAGGATAGAGGATGAAATTGGCATAGACTTTTAGGGTTGTACATTGTACAACCTATTTTGGATGCCATACAAAGGATGGCATGGTAGAAGAGAAGACCAAAAGCTAGGCACTGTTGAAGGTGTGGCAAACATAAGTGAATACTAGAAGCTAGGCATTGAAGCTTGGCTATAGAAGGACTATTGTTTGGAGTTGCTACTACTCCCTTTGTTACTCCACACAACAATCATGTCCAAGAAGAGAAATAGATGAACCAACCCCTAAAGTGAAGATAGCCAAGACACCCAAAGGCCAAGGATTTCCAAGAAAATGATACCAAAAATGATATAATTTTTTGTATTTTAGCTCAGATCTAGAAAATAAAAAAATAAAGAGAAATCCACTCCTCTTGATTTCACAATGAACTAAAAGCATAACCAGACACACAATTACCATTCTTGCTCTGATACCATATCAGAGTTGTCGCCATAATCCAGATAATGCGATTGCAATGGAGACATGATCACATGAGATGAAGCAAGTGCACACCACATAGATGCTAAAGCAATTTGAAAATAACATAAGGAGATAACTTGCACAAGACAAAATGGAGAAAACCAAAATCTAATTAACATGAGATGGCCAAAGTGAGGACTACAAATAGGAGAGTATGTAAGTAACTCCTCCAAAAAAAGTCGACAAGGCACCGCAAGAATAGACTATAACTCCTCCATGAAAGGTGGTGACAAGGTGCTAAGAATAGAGAAGTAACTCTCATCAAGGGAGTTACTTATGACATTCTTATGACACCTATGACACATCTATGACACACACCTCCACATAAGCTAGCCTATCCCACAAATTTAGGAAAACTCTATGTATGCACAAGAAATATAATTTTCTAATTAATAAATAGGGAAAAATAAAAACCTACACTAATAGGTATATTTTTTACCTATTTAATATTTGAGTTGGAGTCATTGTCACTTTTAAATTTGCATCAATTCTATAATGTTTATGTGTTATTATCCACACTATACACAAATTAATATTTCAATGTGCTATATTAAATTATGAATAAATGGATTTTGGTTGAATTATAATAAAAATAATAAATTATTCTTAATAAAAATTTAAAACCATAAAAACAAAGATAAATGTTAAAACTATAGAAATAAAGATAAATGTAGGGTTTATAGATGTATATTTAGTACTGAGAGATTGAGTGATAATTCTCAAAATTTAATAGTGGGCAAAATTTGTACTTTTAATTTTGGTTTGGAAGTAGTATTAGATTCCACTTTGCATTGATTTAGGGAATTTGTATGTTTGTTGATTATATATCAAAATTAGGCTCGCAATGATGCATGTTCCTATATTCTGACCCCATTTACCTTCCCAACCTCTTGTTTTATTTATTCTAATTTTTTTCCTTTGAATTCCTTTTTTTCCTAGATCCTACTAGGAGCCTAGTATTACACCTCTAGTTTACCAAGATCATATTAATGCACTCCTAGTTTGACTAAGGGTGTATTGTTATGTTCCTATTTTTTTCCTTTTACTCCTCTTTGTCCCCATCTTCTTGTTTATTCAATATTTATGCTTCTTTTTATCAACTTCCCCAGCCTATGTGTCAAATTACATACCATTAGGATCTTTATTTGAATTTTAGAAGTCTTTATACACACATGTGCATCAAAGAATATATGACATGTGAAACTAGTATACATGAGTGACAAAACCTTTCAAGGAAAGGTCAAGAGTGATAAGCAGAAATCTTAAATAAAAATTGAAGTTCCTAGGGCATAATTTATTTAGCATTCTTCATGTTGCATCATTATCAATTATTCATGTAATGAAAATTCATATAAGGATTGGGACTTGTATCACATGATTACTTGCTACATTACATAGGGATTTGTTTTCCAAATTTTTAATGGACGGGGATGTAACTAAGACATGAGCCTTATTTTTATGATCTTGTAAGGCTTTTCACATTGATTAGGTTTTTAATAAAGGAGAAGGATTTTTGAGTGATGCATAGTTAGTTTTAAAAAATTAAGTGAGGTTTTTGAATCCTAAAGGCAAACCATTAGAGTTGTGAAAATTGTTTTGAATTTTTTATAGTGAATGTTCAACCTAAGTTTTGGATATGTATAATAAAAACCAAGATCTCATGCATGTAATAGGTAAAGTAATATATAGGCACTAACAATCTGAGATAATAGAAGACTCGTATACATAGACCTAACCAAACCATGTACATGTGCCCAATAGAGATTATCAACAAGGCAAATACAAGTTAACAAGGGTGAGCTCATGTGAAAATATTACAAAACAATAGGATTAAGACACAAAAATACCATGTATATCTAGAAATTGTAGCATGGATAACATATAATTAATGGTGGGAGTTATGGTTGATGGCTTGATTCTAACAAATAGTTGAGAAGTTGTGGAAGAAGACAAGGTAGATGACATTGACCAAAGTAACACATTAACTTCCAAGTGGATGAGAAGTGAAAGAACTCATGATTGGGGAAGGTTAGATACCATATGACACACAATTCTATTTAGAATCCTATAAATGGAAGGAATTTGAGAAGAGAAGGGAGGGTTGAGAAACTAAGGCATAACAAAGTATTTTTGGAATGGTGATAGAGTTAGAGAGAGAGAGATAGAGGGAGATAGAATAACATAGTTACCTATAATACTGATAAGTTCCTTTCATCACCTTAATAACATTATAACCATGGACTATTAAATAATTTTATTAATAATGTTAATGATAATTTTCATATATTCATGTTTATGGCCATAAAATATTGTTATCATGATTAAGTTAATGCTATTGTTTCACTTGATGATAATTTATTTCATTGAGATATATGTTAGATGGAGTTAAAAAAATGTATTTAGTTATCATCATTTCCCATGTTCATATGATCATGTTTACTTACTTTTGTTTGTAAGTATGGATGCTTGTTGCATTATATTGATCGACTAAGTATAGAGGAAGACCTAAGTAACCCCATGTGCATAAGGCACACACATGACTATGTGAATGGCATCATTACCAACAAATATTGACCTAGACTAGATTATTTCTTAGTACATTGGGTGAGGATGTGAGCTTAAACTCATGTGATGAGCTGACATAGAAAGTAGAAAGGGTTAAGTGTTGAAATGTGCATAAGGAATATCATTTGCATGACCCCTAAGATAACCAATAGTTTAGTTTTGTTTCTAGGACTGGTCAATTGTTTTGTTACAATGGTGAGAAGAGATGATCTAATAAATTTCCATGGAAAACATTGAGTGTTGGTTAGATCATCTAGAAGAAAAAATTGTGAATTAACACTCTAAATATGGTGGTCAAGAGGTAAGAGAATGGGTGGAAGATAACCTAAAAAACAATATTTATGAGGTGTTATTTTGTGACTTACTGACACATCTACACACATGGTTTGAATCATATTTTATGAATAAGAGTATTAACTAAGTGGAAATACACTTGGACTGAACAATGCATCAAACAGTTCAAGAAATTGGTTGTGGTCTAGACCAGAGATGTTGATGTTATGTGGTGTGGTATGTTGAATAAATGTGTACTTTAGATTTCTCTATCAATATATTGTTTTCTAAATGAGGCTGATAACCATTTTTTTCATGAGCCTATAGGGTCTTATCTAAAACATCTATCATTGGAGATTAAAAAGCTAATGGTAGACAATAGTATAAATAAATTGCCAATGATCAGATAAGTCTTTATGCATGTGAGTAGTGCAAAAGGTAGAAGGTGAAGAGGGAATGGTATTTATAAGGTGAAAATAAGGAAAATCTTTATCAAGGAAGGACCAAGTGAGCATGAGCTCTGAAGGATTTGATATGAAGATATTTAACAAAAAGTGATTTCTTCAAAGGACCTTACATAGAGGGGACATTATGACATAGGATATGTTGCATTGACCTATGGATAATGGGATGGCATAAGGATGACTCTCATTTATAGGATATGCACACCATTGATGAGGAAATGCATGCTAATGGTAAATATATATTTGGAAGGAGAATTTGAACTACCTCAAGAAGAATACTTATGATGTGAGACTACCATGTAGATGCACGATTCCCCTCTACGTGAAGTGAATGATTAAGCAACCCACCAAAAACTAGAATAAATCAAATAAGGTTGTGACTATATCCTAGACATAGGATGTTTTACATCATATGAAAATGTAAAATGTGTGATAGAACAAAGTATTTGACATTAACTAGTTAGACTAGTGGTTTCATGAACCACAAAAAAGTGGGTCTGAGGATGTTGGGAATGCCACTATCAAGAGGGGGGATAACCCCTTAGATGAGTATTACAACATAATTTGGGGTGGTAGGATTTAGAGGACAATTGGTATCCTATCAATCCCTCTAAGTGGCCAAAGGATCAATAGTAAAAACTATTGCAAGAGATGTTGGATTCATGTTACTTATAGGAGGAATGAGAGGTACCCCTAGATGAAATTAGAGTTTCAAAATGCCTTCAACCAACACACCAACACAAGATGTGCCACAAGTTCTTATTATTCCCACACTTGTGTCCCTAATTTTTATGAGATTTCTTTAAGTCTACCTAACTAATGAGTAATGGAAAATGTCATAGAACACATACACAAGTGTGAGATCATATGGCACACCAAGGGAGTGATGCTATCAAAATGAAAATAAAGTTGAATTTACACAACATTTATGGATCATGCTAACACTTGGTACCAAAATTTTGATCCAAATCAAGCCATTGTTTACTATGACCTCATATAGGAAGCCTTCCTAAAGGAATTTTATATTCTTGAGTTTGACTAGTAAATCACTATTACACTAAAATTGGTCAAACTTGGAAAAGAATATTCATGCTTATGATTATAGAATTAAAACTTTGGTATCTAAAATCTCCTATGATATTCATCCAATACAACATGCATAATGATTTTTTGGAAGGTTTCTTGTGCCCTTTTGATGTACCCTATCAATGAAATTGCTTACTGAGCTACAAGAAACCCTAGATGATACATTAATATGTAAAGTTATTAGATGCACAAATTATGGAATTAACACATTCATGGATGTGAATATCACCTCAATGTCTTAAAAACTTTAGATGATGACATCTAATATTTTTCATGACATTAGAAGTGTGTTGTAGTGCACAAACTATGAGGTTAAACAAAACCATAAGAATAACTACCCACAAATAAATGTAAGGTCCATGCTACTCTCATAAGAAATATATTGTGAGATTCATGATGTGTTCAATAGCCCACTACTATAGCACATGAACCAAACTAAGGCCTCCCTCTACTATAACATATGTGATGCCTCCACCCATAACACAAAGTAATGCAAAGTGACTGATGAACTATATTAGGAAAGAGATTGATGCATCCTAAAGACTAAAATAATCCCTTTGATTAAATTTATGATGGATATGAGAAAAAATAAGGATATCATGGGAGATGTGGAAGTGGAAGGTTCTCTCAACACACTTGCTAAAAGTGTGGATCACTAGACCACTACCAATAGACTACCCTAGGTATCCTATTGTGGGTATTGTCATGGTGACCATAAGGTCTAAGAGCGACTAAACTTTTATGCTAATTTCATGCATAAGGAAAGGCCTGAGAAGGGTGATAAAATGATTAGGATTAAGCATAAATCAGAACAATCAGTCCTAAAGGAAAACGCTAAGAAGAATACAAACCCTAAGGTGTATGTAAATAATCAAAGTGGAATATCTTTACAAAATTAGAAACATCCACTCCCACTAAAAAGGTTTCAATGGGATGTAAGTCAATGGGATATTAAGAGAAGATTCAACTCCCAAAACCCTTGATATCTCCCTGTCTACATGGATCACACTAAAAATAAGTGTTGCAAAAAGGTATGGATGTCATCCATAATATGCATGGAAAACTATAAAATGTTCAAGACTTGGAGGAGAAATCAAGTGAGGAGCTCAAGTCCCAAGCATAAGCTAAAAAGTAGGGTGATAACCTTGTTGATGTACTATCCCTCCTCCACATCAAGGAAAATTTTCCCATTAAGAGGCAAAATTTAAATGAATATAAGGGGAAGCAACCCACTGGTGTACTTGCACTAGATCTGACACAGGGGCATGAGCTTAGGATAGCCCAAAATTTAGGCTACAAATAATAACTTTTTGTGGATGAAGATATCAATGGATGGTCAATATATGACATTCTAATAGACACATGTGTTGAATTTTATATCCTTACATAGGATGCCTAGTACAATATGGGAGGCCTTACCTTGTAACCCTCACCATATGTGTTATTCATTGAAAAACATTCCCAAGTTTGGTCCATTGGGATCCTAACCAATGCCAACATCAAGATACTATGCACAAAGTCAGAGTAGACTTTGAAGTGATCATGGTCATGGAAGTAAATAATCACCCAACCTTTCTTGGTAGTCCATGATGTTATGCTAACAATGATAACATGTGTTTCAATAAACATTATATGATATTTGATAATGGAAGATACTATGTGGTGATTCCATTGTCTACTTATCATGGGGCCCCATATATTGAGAGTGTTAATCTAGAGGATGAGATTAATAAAGTTTACAACATCACATTACAAGGGAAAGAGAACTTGGAGCCCAATGGGAATGGCATTTTGACTTGTGATGAGACACAATAAGTTTTTTACACCACAACCATTTCCTAAAATATATGTGTGCAAGATTCTTATAATGTTACCATGAAAAAATGTGTAATAATAAGGGAAAGACCCCAGTCTTCATACATATGAAAGGACTTGCATGCTAATGCTCTACATTAACAAAGGAAAGCTTGTTGCATTACCCATATATGATGGTTTCACATATATTACCTCATTTTTCCTTGAATCATAGGCATGGGTCTCTAAGTATAATTATCACATGGGTTCTCTAGTGTAGACATTAAACAATTTTGTTATGTGTTAGTGGGATACACACAAGCCTAGTCTTCTAAACTAGACTAAGGTAAAGGGGCCATACACTCTATATTCTAACATAGAAATAACTACAAGGGGTTGCCCACATACAAAAGTGAAACAAACCCATAGGTGCATGTTTGTGAGTGTGAATACAAATGGGAAACTCATGCACCTTATGTCCTATAGGAGGTATGGGTTCATATTTTCTACCAAACCCTAAATGCTTGGGCATGCAAATGATACATTATCAATTAGACGTAATGAAAGACAACAAATTAGAAAACTTTGAAGGTTAGGTTTATCCATACCTTTCTTTCTCCTCATCAAATTTAGATCTCATCAAGCCATTGAAGTATTAACTCTTTGACCTTACCAAACTAAAAGATATCATATATTTAGATAACCCTAACTTTATCTAGTTTTCATCTAATAGAGTCATCAAATATCATATTTCCACCAATGTTATTCCTACCCATATTGATAAAGTAGTCATTTTTATGTCAACCTTATTGCTTCCTTGTTAGTGTTTCTAGTCCTCCACCTTACATTTTTCCACCTTGGATTTTCACTCTTCACCATCCACTACATTGTTAGGTTAGTAATCTCTACAAGACTCATCCTTATTTTCCTTTACCTACCTCTTGTCTATGGTACACCTAGTGTATCTTCCCTTTCTTTGGACTAGGTGTGATATTCTTGGTTTTTCCTTCTTTAATTATTTTTATTTGGTAGATTTTTATTCAATTTACATTTTGGATGCTCCTACCAATACTTTTACTACTTTTATGTTAATGTTTATGACGCCTCAAAAATTGTGGTGTTTGATGCATCTTCTACTTATTCAATGATGGGAGTTCAAAAACATGAACTTGGGTTAGGAATTAGTATTATCTTCTTTTATTCCTTAGCCTTTGGTATCATAATCAGCCTAAAATCCCTCTAGTTCACCCTCAGCTTTCTTCTCTATAAATTATATAATTTAAAAAAAATAGAAATTGATTTCGAGTTTGTATGCAAAATTTATGGCCTTTAGAATGTAAAGGACATGTTAGGGTTGAATGAATGGATATACATTTCAAAATATATATACCTTTTAGATGGATATATGTTTTGGCTCAGATATACAAGCCTAATTCAAAATAATCTATAATTGTTGCCTAAGGAATGGATATTCATTTCATTAAAAATATTTCAACTTTGAAATTATTTTTTAGCCCATAAAATTCTTTTTTATAGTCGCCCACATACTTTTATAGACTAAGTAAGATAATGACTTGTTTACATTCATTGATTGTTGTATTGGTGGCATTTGAAATAGTAAATTTCAAAGTTACTTGTCCTCAATAAATCTTCACTATTTACACTCTTTTATGATTATTTTATGAGGTAATACAAAATATTTTTTATTAGGTAAGGTAATGAAATGATGGAATCTAAAAGAGTAAATTTGAGGTTACATATCATCACTAAATTTCACTGACTACACTCTTTTGTGTTTATTTTTAAAGTTTTGCATACTCTTCATGGTTGAATAAATTAGTAGGTAACAAAATTTAGGATCTTCAAATCATATGTAACACAATTTTTGTACTACTATAATGATAAATTTAGAAATTCATATAATTAATGAAGAGATTTAATTTATTGCACACCATTTTAAAATAAATTAGAGATGTTGACCCCCAATTATATTTAATAATACTAGCACATGTGCATCAATGCAAGCAAGTAGACATGAATGCAAGATGTGCCTTTTGGTTAAGTGTACTCATGTTCATAAGTATATAAAAAATAATTATCATGTTAAATTATAAGTGAAGCAGGGAATGAATTTATTATAGAATATAAAGAAATATTTTGAGGGAATATTTGAAGTGAAATTTTGGCCAAGTCTAGGGGCACACATAAGGTTAGGAACACATGGAATTAAAGAAAAATATAGGATATAGATGTTATAGGAGTGTAAAAGGAAGAGTGTTGACAAAAATATATCTTGACATGCATAAAAAATAAGGATAATGACCCATGGAAAATAAAAGGACTTGAATATGAAAATTAGTAACACAAAACCCAAATGCCAGAAGATTCAGAGTTCATTTGAAAAAAGAATGGAATGAAAAAATGGAAAGGAGTGGAGCTAGGATTGTAATAAATGATCAATATTGTTAGAAATCCATAGAGAAAGTGTATGATATTATTTGAAATGTACAACAAGGAATATAGTATGTCTATGAAAAAAATGCATATTATAATAGTTTTTTTGTTGAGATCATTTGATGTTAATCATTTTATGTTGATCAGATTATTAGTTGTTAATCATTTATGTAGTTAAGTTTTATTACTCTTGAGTATTATGATTGGTATTTTTATTTCTTGCACAATGCATATTATTTTTAGTATAAAAATGGGGACCCTCTTTTTGTTCTGGACTCTGATATTATACCCTTAAGGAGTTTGTTGTCATTGATTGGTTCAAAACAATTTTCTTCTAAATATATTAAATGTTTAGTTACAAGTGACTTAATTAGTTTACTTGAATGACACTAAATTTATTCATTTCAATCCAAGTTCTCATCTAGGAATGAATTCATTTAAATATCTGATGTTGCATAATTTTATTAAGTATTGGTCTATCATGTGTTTGTGTTTTGAAACACATTTAAAGGTGTCATTTTATCCCATTTTACCTTAGACTTATGAAAACTATCTATCTTTTCAAATCTTTATGACTCATTTACCTAAACAATTTGATCTATTTTGACTCTCATTTTAATCTAGATTACTAAGTGTTTATAAAGTTTCACTTTTTAATTTAGTCACTTTCATAAAATGGATCAAATTTGGATTTTAAATTGGGGGTTGATGACTAGGCTATTTTATTCTTTACTCATAGGTTCTCATTTATTTTCTTCTTCTATTTGGTTATTCATAAGCCTCCTCAATATTGTTAGAATGTTATGGGCCTAATCCAATCAAACTACAACACACAATAGCTTCTCAGAGATTCCCAACATAGAAGAATGGTTTATACTTAAAATTTTCCAAAGTTAGCAGAATGATGTCATCCCAGAGTCCTAAAGTTTTCAAAGTTATCAAATATCATATCAAATTAGGAGTTTCCACATGGACCTATTAGTCTTTTCGAGTGAAAAATCAAAATCAGCTAAGTGTTCTATCATTTCCTAAAGTGATGTCATCTTGAGGTCCTAGACCTATCAGAGTTTTTAAAACCTAGAACCAAGCTAGAATCACCATGTGTCTCCTATTAGAGTTGTCATATGAGGTAGTTATTAAAGGCACCAAAGTTGTGAGACCTAAGGAGTAATTATAAAATGTCATGTGTCTCTTGATAGAATTGTTAGAACTAGTCATCTCCTGGAACTATCAAAAGTGCGACACCAAAAATAATTAAAATTCACCACATGTCACACATCATGACTCTAACCAATTAGATTTCACCAATGTTAAAGTCACCAATCTCATAGAATCTATTGATATGTTAGTCCCTGGTAAATCTTAACCCAACCAAGGGAGACTAGCTATTAGATGTGCTAGGCTCCCTACCCTGACATAAATGCTAGAGCCTACAAGAGCTTGGTCAAATTAAAAGACACCACATATCCAAGACATTATAGGCACCCAAATATGACTAATGAAATTACCCTTATGTCAGATGCCTCAGTTTCCAATTTCTAATAGATATGTTAGAGCTGAGGAGATCCTAATATAATGGGATACCCCATGCGACTCAATTTTTAGATTTGTCAATCTTCCTAATCTGATAGAGATGGAAAAGCCTAAGAAAGATTGATGTATCATAGAGTTCCATGTGGAATTTTTATACACATTATAAATTTGAGTCCTTAAGGCCTGAAGAAGTTCAAAATGAAGTATAGGTAGAGTCAAATGGGTTAATAAAAAGACATATGGTATAGAGTAGGAACTGATCAAGAAACATTAGAGGTGATGTGGCCGAACTCCTATTGTGTTTTTATGGATTATGATCAAAGCTTTCAAAAAAAATCATAAATTCATTCATGTCCACTTGTATGACTTCATTATCTATATTTTAGTGTGGGATCATTATGTTAATATTTACTTTATGCTTGAGTGTTGCTTTCAACTCCATATTTCTTTGAATATGAAGAAGTGTGTCTTTGTTACCCCTTTTGGCATATTATTGGGTAACATAATTTTACATGATGGTCACTTGGTGGATCCAACTAAGATGTCAATTATTCTTCACCTTCCAACATTGACCACCTAGCGAGAGGTTTGCATTATCCTAAGACACATGGGTTACTATCAAAAGTTCATTTGGGGTTATGATAAGATCATTATGCCACTAGAGTAATTGTGTAAATATAATGGTAAATGCATATGGAATAGTTGACATAAATAGGTATTCATCACCCTAAAAGATAAGTTAATTATTTCACCCATTCTCTAGTTTCTAGACTGGAGAAAGTCATTTCATGTACATGTTGATACTTCTAGTATGGTAGTAGGTGTAATATTTGTTCAACCTAGTAATGGAAATATTAACCATCCTATCTACTTTGATGGGTGGAATCTCACTCCAGTTGAATTAAATTATTCATATATATATATATATATATATATATATATATATATATATATATATATATATATATATATATATATATTGCAAAGTCTTGTCGATGGTGTACATGCTCCAAAAGTTTCACTAGTATTTGCTAGCCACCCCATTTACCTTCTTTACTAATTATGAAGCACTTAAATAACACATGAATAAGTTGGTATTGCATGGACACATTTTTCATTGTATTTTTATCTTCTAGGAATTCTAATTTTTTGTAATGGTAAAACCTATTAAAAATGTTCATGGACCAGATCACTTATCCTAGATAGAATCTAGTGAATCTACACATGCAATTGACAATAAGTTACTTCATATACTACTTCTCCAAGTCATGTGTGTGCCTAAGAAATTAGAAGAGGTAGATAATTTTATCTTAATAGGTTATATGTCATCTTATTTTAGTGCTCAAGAAAAAAAATAGTTATATGCATCACTCCCTTTTAGGTCAATTGATTTAGGGTTTAAAGTTTACGATTTAGGGTTTAGGTTTTAGTGTTTAGGGTCCATAGTACAAGGTTTAGATTTTAAGGCATAAGATCCAATAATGAAGGAAATTAGGACCAATTTGAGATTATTGAAACTATTTTTTATTACAAAATGTGATTTTGGGCTCAATTAGCCCTAATGTTTTCATATATTGAGCCAATTAGTCAATTGGGGTAATCTGTGATGTGATTTAGGCTAAATTGAGCCTTGTGAACCTAACTATTACTCTAAAGGTTGTTAATTTTTGATAAATCAATTGGTTTAGGGTTTATGATTATGGTTTAAGGTTTAGGGCATATTATTTAAGGTATAGGGTCTACTTGGGAAGGCAATTAGGGAAATTTGAGCTTATTCAATGTATTTATGACTCTAAAATGTGATTTTAGTCTACATAAGCATTGATGTCATCATAGATTTAGTTAATTAGTAAATTTTGGAATTAGTGATGTAATTTGGGCCACATTAAGCCATGTGAACTTAATTATTAGTCTAAACAATGTTAATTAGGGCTAAAATAAATAGTTTAGGGTTTAAAGAGTTTGCAGGTTTAGGGTTAATGTATATAGTTTATGATTTAGGGTATAGGGTATAATCATGAATGTAATTGGGGATAATTTTAGCTCTTTGAACCTATTTGTGACTATAAATATGTTTTTGGGAAAAATTAGGCCCAATGTCATCATAGGTTGAGCCACTTAGTCAATTAGGGCAATATGTGATGTGATATGGGTTGAATTAAGCCCTATGAAATTAATTATTACTCCAAAGAATGTTAATTATGGATAAATAAATTTATTTAGGGTTTAAGGTTTACAATTCAAGGTTTAGGGTTTAATGTTAAGGGTATAAGGTATAAATTTTAGGGTATAGGGTATAGGTTTAAATCACAAAGGTAATTGGGGATAATTTAATCTTGTTGAACCTATTTATGACTACAAAGTGTGATTTTGAGCTCAACTAGCCCCAATGTCATCACACATTAAGCTAATTAGCCAATTGAGGAAATAAATGATGTGATTTGGGCCAAATTAAGCCTTATGAACCTAATTCTTACTCTAAAGGATGTTAATTTAATCTAAATTGATTGCTTTAAGATTTAGGTTTTAATGTTTAGGGTTTAGGGTTTATGATTTAGGGTTTAAGGTTCATGGCATAAAGTTTAAGGTATAGGGTATAGAATTTAAGGTATAAGGTTAAAGCATAATGGTAAATATTTTTTAACTAGATATTAATCCATAAAGAGACTTAACTAGATGACATACCTTGTGTGCATGTTTGTCATCAATGAAACCTTCTAGTTGGGTCATATATACTTCTTATTTTAGATCGCCATTCAAGAAAGCACTCTTAATGTCCATCTGCTAAATTTTCCATCTATACTATACTATCAGTGCATAAACAATTATGATGGTCTTGATATTCATAGTGGATACAAAGGTATCCTTATAATCAATGCCCTCTTGCTAAGTATAACCCTTTGTAACAAGTCATTATTTTTGTTTTTTGATGGATCCATATACTTTATACTTTGTTTTGAAGATCCATTTATATCCAATGTATTTCTTCCCTCTAGGAAGATCAACAAGTTTCCACATCCCATTCTTGATGAGGGAATCATATTCCACATCCATAGATTTATTCCACTGGGGTTGACTTAAGGCCTCTTGAGCTACCTCTGGTTTGGTGTTTTCAACCATTGAGCTTATGAGTGCAAGATTGAATTCATCTCTTACTTGTCTTCTTGTTCAAATTCCTGATGATGTGTCTGGAGGAGAGCTCAAGTGTGATTCCTTGATTATGGAATCTAGCCATTTAGGAAATCATTATAGTTACTAATTTGATGAAGAACTACCCTTTATATTAACAAAATAAATGAACAATTATCTTTCTTATAGATCACCTTCTTCATGCTCATCATCTAACTATGGGAATAGTCTGTGAGAGGTGGTCTGGTCTGTCTCCTTCTATGCCAATGAGTCAAATGATGACTCATCATAGACCACATCACAACTTTCATAAATATTCTTCATCTCAAGATCCATGAGATGGTATGATTTGGAGGTAGTTCTATACTATAATAAAATACATGGGAGGGTCTTTGGTTCAATATTCTTCCTTTTCTTATCTAGAACATGTATATAAGAAGTATAACCAAATAATTAAATATGAGAAATAGATGGTTTATAACCACTCCATACCTCTTATGGTATCTTGTCTAGTAATATCTTTGTTGGTGATGTATTGAGAAGATAGAAAGTCATCTATACTACTTCTACCCAAAATTGTGCCATCAAATTTATAGTGGATAGCATGAAACAAGCCATCACCATGACTGAGTGATTGCATCATTCTACTATTCCATTCTGTTGAGATGTGTAGGGAGCAGTTAGGTGTTGCTTGATGTTGTATTACTTTAGGAATGCCAAGAACTATTTTGATGTGAATTTTCCCTCTCAATCTGAGCAAAGGAGTTGAAGTTTCATCTCAAACTATGTAACAACATGCTAATAGAAGGTCTTAAAATGTGCAAGAGCTTCACTCTTATTTTTTAAGAAGAACACCCAAATCTTGTGAGAAACTCATAAAAAATAACTAAAGGTACCTAAATCCTTGATGGGACGTTGGCATGGGTCTACATAAATCAGTATGCACCACAACAATTCATTCCTTGGCATGTGAGGAACTTGACTCAAATGAAACCCGATGTTGTTTTCCCACACTATAACTAGAACATATTGGTAAAGAATGGGAAAGATGAGGAAATCCACATACCATTTATTTTTAATTGAGATGGAAGTGGGAAATGACATATATATTCCCATATCAGTAGTGCTAAAGTGTAGTGGATTATGTTATAGAAGTAGTAAGTGCAACTTCACTTCTTGAAATTAAGGAAAATAACTAATCCTTCAAGAAGGATTTAGCAAGAACCTAACCTTATTGAGAAATGAGACATGATTTGATGCCTTCCTAGACTAAAAACTCTACTTTGATCTTATGATTTAATAATTTATTGACAAATAAGAGATTTGTTGTGAAACTAGGGACATAGAGTACCTTTGGGAGAACATGTCTTATCCTGAGAGGAATGGTGACATGTCCAATTTCTTCTTAAAGGTAATCTTTATCATTAATAATTTGAAATCAATATCCATTTGGGTGAGTTATCAATGAATCAAAGAGTTCCTTACATCTAGTCATGTGCTTGTTAGCACTAGAGTCTATTAACAAAACTTTGCTCACTTTTGTCAAGGTTTGGAAGACTAGTACAATATCATCATGGGCTCCATATGTTGTTTCTTCTATTTATTCATCATCAGATGCATTATCCTCTTGATTTTGTGCTAATACATACCTATTTTTATTCCATTATCGAGGATGTATTTTAGATTTATTTGAATCTTCTTTACTGGAAGAGCCCTCATGACTAGATTGGCCTTGAGCCAAGGCATTATACTATAAATGATTAGTATCATGCACGTGGGTTTTAAAAATGTAACACCACCACTTTTTATTTTCAATATTATTTTGTTGTTTACGTTGTTGTGGCTACTTTTGGGATCCCTTCTTAACTTTTGGACCCTGTTTCTTGGAGATCAGGGCTTTGTCCTCAAATTCATCATGCATGGACTGTATTACTTCCTCCTGTTGAAGAAAATTGACCATTTATTTGAATGACACCACTTGATTAGTAATGTTTAGTGTCTTAATTAACGTGTGAAACTAAGATGGGAGAGCTATCAACATGATATGAACTAGCATCTTATCCTTGATCTTCTCTCTAAGCACAACAAGTTCTACTCACAATTTTACAACCTGGCATATGAACTCTTCAACCTTTTAGCCTGATTTCATACTTAGTGTATGAAGAATAAATTACAAATATAGAATTTTCATTTTGTTGTTCACCTCATATATTGTGGATAAAATTTCCCATGCCTCTTTCGATGTCTATGCATCGTGAACATGTGGTTGTACTTCATAGGTAATACTGAGAGTTATCAACATGAGTACTTTCAAATTTGACTTATCAAACTTCTTTTGCTTATCTAGTTTGGTAGGATGAGTCACTATTTCATTGATGATGCCCCATAATTCTTAAAATTGAAGAATCATTTGCATCTTCATCTTTTAGGCAGTGAAATTTGGCCCTTTCAAGAGCTGGGCATCTGACAATAACAACTTGGGTGAAGACATATTTGTGTGTTTTCTTACTTTAATTTTGTAATAAAATTATAATAAAAATAATAATTATGGCTTCAAAGTTTTAATTTTTTTTATTTTTATTTATTTACAAAGGAGTGTACCTTTTTTAAAGGTTTGACACTATTTTCATCAGCAATGATATGTCACAAAAAGATGGGCTCGGTATGCTCATGCAGTCAAATGCAGACACTTGTTGGGGTGTTCTTCTTTACATTAATCATCTTCATCATGGCCTTATTTGATATTTTTACCAATATTTTGAGCCTAACACTTCATGTCAAACAAGAAATATCTGCGGAGGCCTTAGCATACTAGTTCATCAAGTTGAAGATTGCCAATGTCTTTGAGGGCAACTTGTAAGGCAAAATAGAATCCAATGGGATTCATTCAAACTTCTTGTTTTAAAATTTCAAAAACAATTGAAATGTTCCTTATTTTCTAGTTGTCCAAACTCTTCATGAAACTTTTTAGACTTCTTTTTCTTGACATGGATCTTTTACACCCAGCTAGTGCTCTCTTTGCTCTTTAAATTGTGCTTCAGATTTTTACTTCACAAAATGAATTTTTTCTAATACTAGAATGTCTCAAATGCTTCTACAGAAATTGTTTCTTCTCTCCATGGATTCTTCTGTGAACATGGTGGACTAGGCATTTGGGCCATAGGTATTCAACACTCTAAAATCATTGTATTTCCATAGTGCATAACCATACTTCCCTGCTCTATAGCTTCGTGGTATTATGAATTCTATGGGCTAATTCTTATAGCAACTTCTATTGGCATCAAGACTTGACTTCTCATTCTTTGTCTTAGTTTTTTAGGTTGTAACTATATGTTAATGCATTTTTATTTTGCTCCAGTCAAACATGCTCTGATATCAGAGTGAAATACAAATGAAACTTTGATATATATTGAATAACCAAAGGGGTGAATATATACATAGTAGATGACAAGTTTTTATAAATTAACAAGATTAACTACTTCATATGTGGCCTCTACCAACATATATATAAAAAATTCTAGTTTCTAGCATATACAGTATAATATAATAATAATTAAGCTAATAATATGCAACCATAAACATTGGAAATTTAGGTAGTTTATGCCAATTCTATAAACTATAGCATGAATGTTTCTAAGAAACACATTGACCAACCCATTATCAACCCATAGATTAGATGTAAGCATAATTTTTTATCCTTTTGATAATATAATTTTTTCAATCTAAGTGCTCATCATCTAGATATAGAATAATTATTTTCCTAGTGCATTCTATGTTGCTCCATGCAATCGACATATTTAATGATTTCAAAAGTTCCTTTTTTTTTAATGAAGAAAATCATTTGTTGCATATAAGTGAGATGATAAATGAAATGAGAGTATTTATTCAGTTTGATACAATAATATATTTTAATCTATAACTTCTAGTTTAACATTTTTCACAATTCAATAATAGAATTTAGAAATATGTTTGGCATGGACCACAACCTTTTTGATGAAAAATAACACGCAATGTAATATAAGTGTTTAATATTCACCAAAGTTTTGATCCATATGATTTATAACATACATTGGTATATCACATACCAAGGGTGATGACCAAATAAAAAATGATAATCATAATTACTTCACCAAATGGATCATTTCTGTGTTGTGGAAAGACTTCTCACAATCTTGATCAATATGTGGCAATAGCTTCAAAACTATGAACTCATGTTGTCAATCAAAATTTATTAGATATATTGTAAATACTATTGTAAAATTACAATTTCTTATCTTTCTAATGGTTTCATTTATTTTATAGGTATGTGAAGGCATGAATGGGCCATCAAACCATTAATTACTTAAATCTTGCACTACCTCTTAGTGAAAGTAATAACAATGGGAAATCATTATGATTTTATTACAAATTCTATGAATTTTTTCTATAAAGTAATATTTTCTTATATCATTATTACTTTGAATAATTATCTTCAATGGAAGTATTATGGGGTGTTGATTGTAGTGATACATAATAATATCAAGAGAAATTTATTCTTCTATAGACAATGTATTCAAAGTGCATGCATTGGTAGATTTATATTCATAAATTTATCAAATTGATTGATTTAGTTTTATAAAGTAATTCTATGTTTTCTTCAATTGATCCCAAATATTCTTATCATTCCAATTATGATGTATATCAAAGGCATGATGTTCAAACATTTAAAGATGATTACATTGAATATCAATGCTAGAATGTGGCTATGAAAAATGATTTCATTTATAAATTTATTCAAAATTATGATGAATAATGTTGACATCCAAAATTTCATCATCTAAAATAAATTTTTTTATAGAAACTATATGATGAATATGCCATGTGTGATAGGAATTTTTCATGTTTTACTAGTTTTTTAGTAGAACAACCAATGTTTATGAATATGTTTTGAAAAGTTTGTGAATTTTTTATGAAAAGGTTTTTAAAATATAAGTTCTCTCCAATATAAAAATGCATTTTTAGTTTAATATTTTGAAGGAATTTTGAATAACCTAAGGAAGAGACAAACAATAGTTGGCACATTATTTTTTTCTTTCCAATTTTCACCATGATATTTTTTTATCACATTATAAATTTTTATGTAGATTTTATAAGTGATAGTGAATCTAATGAATAATATAGATTAATATATGCATAAATTAAGGTTATAATATAAATCAAATTAGACTTACTATAGGAAACACAATATGATATTTTCTTGCCAATGTTTAATGAGACAAATGATCGGTTATACATAAAAGTGGTATTTTTTGTAGAAGAGAGAAAAATTATTATGCACTAGTGTCATGATAAAAAATACTATCCATTTAATTTTTTTTATAAATGCATTTCAATATGGTTCATGCAAGCTTGCACTTTAATATATTTTTCTTAGCATATAGTGAGACACTGGAATTAAAAAAAAAAGTTTAAATTCCACAATTCTTCTACAATATTATTTTTGTTACAAGGAATTTTAAATATTAAAAATGTGGCATTGAAATTTTAGTTTACCCACACTTTCACATGATATTATTTCTTGCACACACTTTATTAGACTCTTGATAATTCATAAATTATGAAAAATATAGTTAGCTTACTATTCTTATTATTGTAGATTATTCACAATTCTTACAATTTATAACTTATCTATAATTTTTTCTATTGTCAATTTTTCACAATTTATCAAATTATTAAGTTTCCATATATTTCCACATTATTTATTTCCCATAATTTATAATTTTTTATTTTCCATAATTTATAAATTTTTATTTTCCATCAATGTGATATTTGTGACAATTTCTCCAACTTTTCTACAATACTAGTTACCAAATAGAACTTGTAGGTGAAAGTTACAATTTGGTTGCCACAATAATCATTTGTGATATACTAAATAAAAATATACATTTTGATAATTAGTATTCTCAAAAATACACATTTTTTTAGAAAATTATATAAATAATTTGTCTTATATATACACAAAATAAATAAATAAATAAACTAATTATTATTTATAAAATTAGATAATTATTTATTAAAAGAAAATTAATATTTATTTACCTTTAATTTGAATTTACACATACACACAAATTGGACTATTATTTATATAACTAATTTATATTTGTTTACATTCCTTATGGATTTTCCTAAATAATTACAATAAAATTTAAAAATTATTTTAAAAAAATATCTACAATTGATCTATAATTTTTCTAAGTAAAAAGAATGAAAAATATAACTTATTTTTATTTGTTATAGTTTGTAAAATCCCTATTTTGGTGAAGTGGTTAGCCATAAATTAACATTGTTATAGAATACATAATCATTTTAGTAGTGTCAATTTCTTAAAAGTCATCATCTATCAATCACGAGCACTGAAAATAGAGGAAGGGGACCAGTCATTAGATAGGGTTCAATAGTTATGACTATAGTTTTGACCCCTTTTTGTTGTTATAATATATTAATATTTATTTATTTATGTACTACAGTTTGTATAACTTTTGTAAAAGTTAAACATTTTATAAAAGTGTTTTCATTATTTGAATAAATAATATTAAAAATTGAAACCTTTACATAAAATTATAGGAACATATTCAAAATAGATTTTCACTACAATTAAATATAAATTGTACATGATAATAGAAAAAATGAATATATTTTTCATATAAATGAATATTTTTTTCATATAAAGGAATATCGTTTTCATTAATATAAATATTTTTTTCATTAATATGAATATCTTTTTCAAAATAGAATACACTTTCAGAAAAGTTACATCCTTTTATAATATTTTGAAGGTGTAAATATTTTAAAACCACAACTCTAAAACATATTTTGAGCACTTAAAATTCACCTTTTTACCTTTGATTGTAAGTTACATGAGAAATAATAAACAATATTTGAGGTACCTTAATATTTTATCTAGTCCACTTCAATTTTATTATATCCTATCCAATTTAAAATTCAAACATCTAGCTCTAAGATGTGACTCCACCAACCTCCAATCATTATCATCACCTGATAAAATGAATGCAAAATATAGGTTTAAGCCTCATCATTAACAAACAATTGAAAATTATCTTCTATAAACCAAACAAAATTATAGAGAAAAATATGTTTGATTTGTAGAAAGAGTTTTATCTTCAAAGAGTTTCGGCTTCAAATTAAAATACAAGTAGACTTCAACATTCCATTAGCCTTAACATATTCAATGAATCACGTTCTAGGATAAATGTTTATAGTTTTCCACCAACACACTAATAAATGTCAATTGTTTTTATATCAAACCAAAATGTTTATTAAATTAAATTAAATTTTTTATTCATTTGTAATTATAAAAATTTCAACTATAGACTAACATAACTATTATTCATATGTTTTCCATTCACTCTACTATGTTATTTATATTTGTGACACATTTATGTGAAGTTTAACTTGGGATACATGATGCACGACTCATTAACGTGTAAGTCAGCCTATTTTCCAAATGGTTAGATTGTATTTTCTCCATGTTACTATGGAAACATAATATCACCTTACATTCCATAAGCAAATGTTCCTAGTTATTTATATTTCTCCATGGCTATTATGGTTATTATGCCTTATATATTCATGTTTTTTTGTTGTGTGACTTATATGTTCCTATATTTTTGCATGCTTTCTTTATTCATGTTTTTATTATATGCCTTCACATCTGAGTATATGTTTACTGGTATGTTAATGGAGTTATGGAATGTTACACCAACAGATATCTCTCTATACCTTTTCACAAAAATCCTCTCATAAAATAGCCATGGAACCTACCCAAAATTTATTGACCATACAATGTTTCATAGAGGAATTTCCATCCATATAATGGATGGATGAAAATTATTTTTATTATGTCTTCTATGTTAATGTTTTTTGTGTGCCTTCACATCTTACTAAATATTTACTAGTGTGTTAATAGAGTGATGAAATGTTACACAAAGGTTTTTTCTATAAATTAACCCACAACGGGCCTTCACATTTGATCTAACATTTAATGGTATGTGTAGACACTATTTTATGATTATATAGAACTTGAATTTTATACACTTGAAAAACATAGACCTTGATTGTTCCTCTTATTTTTAGACCTTTTTCACTTCTACAAGTCTTATATCTACTCTATCTTGTGTTGTTTGGCCTATCTCTTAGTTTAACCAGTCTTATGTTGATGATAAAGACCTTCTCTCTTTCCTAGAATTCTTATAATATACTTTTCTTCCACCTATACAAGTTCTAAGCCTTCACCTTTTCTCCTTCTTCATGGACACTAACATCTGGGATAGACAATAACATCGATGCTAGTGTCCAGACCCAAGACAAGTGTCTAATGACCTAAAATCCATCTAATTTTTAAATGAAAAGTATCTTAATGGTAGGCCTAAGTTATTTAATGTGATTTATTCTCTAAATGGATTGATATAAGTATAAAATCAATCCTCACTCATTCCTCAACTAGTAAATTCTTACCTACTCACAAGGCAACCTACCAAAAGCCATTTAATCAAACAATCAAGTGAGAAAAGCTTCCTTATTTTCTCTTATTCATATATTAGTCATAGTGACAACACATTTACAAGTTTGAAGTACAAAAGAGCAACCCAAGAGCCCTAATTTTAGAAGTTACAATTTAAGTCACTATTGTACTTATTTTTCACATATTACATGATTCACACATAAGATAATGAATAGGGGACAACTACATCAATCTAAGGCTCTCTTTAAGAGTATTATCAATGTAGGAAGTTCCCACTAATAGTAGGGTATTTTGGGTTGGCTCAACACTGTGTGACCACTGACCCATTTTCAACCAAGTTCACTATGAAGATGGAGAACTAGGGCTTTGTCATTTCATAAGGAGTGAAAATCTATGGCCTAGAACTAAATACATAGAGTGCAAGTGAAGATAAACCTATAAGCATCTAGGTGGTCACTTACTTTTCTAGAAGTTATTTCATATGGGACATTTACATCAAACCTAGATAGTGGTGTCGACATAACCATCCCAAGTTGACATTAGTGTCCATAGCTCAAAAAGCATCAGATCTAGAATCTAATAAATATTCTAGAACTATCTTCCAACCTTCTAGCTACATGTTTTAGATCCAACACTATGTTAGTATCATAACTAGTTAAGTATATTATTTCCTTGTCATTTTCATACATACTTTATTTGTATGTTATGTATGTAGACTATCTCAATTTTATGAATTCAACATATGCCTATATCTAAGTTTAGTATCTAATTAGCATGTTATAGATCTGATTATCACCCTTGTACCATATCATTTATATATACCCCTTTAGTCAAATCTAGGTCTAATAATAAGATCACCTAGATAACTTAGGGTTAAAATTTTGGTTAACCTGATCTTTGAGAACCAAACCCTACATCACTTAGAGTTTTCTAATTTTTTAGTTATTGATCCCTAATTATCATAAATTATGTGCAATATGGACACATCTATTACACTTTTTAGATTCCAATATGTCATAGTTTTTATGGTTTGATACGTTACTTGACTTGTCAAATCTTATAATAAAATATGTGCCAATAATGATAGGGTTTGAAAGTTAAAACAACACTTAATCTCTCTTCAAAATTCATTTTATAATGTTATAAATCAAATATATAGATGATAACTTGCATGCTCTCAACTATTTGTCTTACCTAGTTCTTATTAGAATGATAGATAGCATCTTGCACCCATTATTTATACATGGATTATATTATATTTTATAGTCCATGTGATTACTAATCTAAGAGCTAAAATTTTAAAACCCACTTTGATACTTGTTAAAATATAACAAGTGCAACCTAACCTAATCTTTTAATAAAATCTGCGAGATATGACATTAATCACCAATTAAAAAATACACGTGCTAAGATTCCAATCCTTGAGTTCCTAAGTCATTATAATGTTTATAAGGACTTCCTATATGAAGCATTGTGTGAGACTCAAGTTATAACTAATATTGAACCTATTTATTTTTAGGATATAATGAAAAATGTCAAGGATAATTACAAACTCATTGCATTTGACCCAATAGATTTACCATCTAAGGATATTATTGAACAAAATTTGATTTTGTTCATATAAGTAACCATGAAAAATAAATGCATCAAAAGGGTGATCATTGATAATGGATCAGGCCTAAACATTTTTAGCACAACATTTATATCTAGCATGGGTATAATCACCAATCTTATTCAAAAAATAGTTATACACATAAAAGGGTTTGAAAATTCACATAGACCTGCAATTGGTTAAATCACATTAGATGTTATATTGGGAAAAAAATCATTTCCACTACATTTAATTTAATAAATGAATCACTACATTATAATTTAATTCTAGATAGACCTTGGATACATTCAATGGAAGCTATGCCATCATCACTTAATCGATGTATCAAATTATTACATGATGGTACCTTATTATCCAAGCTCGATGATGATGAGACCTTCAAATTTTTCAAAATTCATCCCTCTTGAGCTATCCACACATATAAAATAGGTGAGTTTATTGCAACGACTCCTTTATGTCCAAATGAAAATAAGCCACATCCTGGAGTTCATATAGATTCACATAAAGAGAAATAACCATTACGAAAAGAGTTAATCGAAAGAAAAGAGTCCCTAATATTTGAACTTCATTTATTGGTCAATATTGATCAAAAATATGGCCACATCTCAGGTTAATATTATAATGATGATGATATATCTTATGATATGATAGATGAGAAAATATAAAATTTAAGATTTGATCCACTAGATCACTCATCACATAACCTATTCGAATATATGGTTCTTGGTACATATAAACTAAACCCAGTTACCTAAAATTTAGAACAAAATCTATATAACGGTAAAACAAAAGTAATGATGAGCATGTAAATTCTTATTATTCCATATATCCCTTTTGCTTAAAATCACTGACTCAACCTTAAAAGGGCCAAATGCAAGTACATCAAATGAATAATGTGAAGTCTTCTCAAAAGGCTTTACCCTGGATGCTAAAAATCACAATGAAATAGGATATCACCAATACTATCTTATCTTTGTTACATGAAAATGAATTATTTCTTTACCTTCTACTAGACATAGATGGGTATATATAGGATAATGGGGGATAAAATCGTTAGGGAGGTGAGGGGTGGGGAGGGGCATAGGGTGGGGATGGGGGGGTGAAGGGGAGGGTGGTGGTGGCGGGTGGCATATAAAGCAACATTTTTTTATTAAAATAATAATAGTTGAACTTGGAGAGAATGTTAGAGACACTTAGAAAAGGAATTTGATAATGACATAAAAATATGAATTATGACATTTTGAATGTAGTTTATAAATATTCTTTTCGATATTGAGATGATAAAATTTTACAAAATAGATGTATTTAGGATAATAGGTTGGTCATTTTTTATGAAAAAAATGATATTGCATGTATACGAACACAATTATATTAATTAAATGAATGAAATTGTGTTTGAAACTTTGTATATGGATAGAGGAAATGTCAAATATTGTTGAGAACATTTTTTATTAATTTTTTATTATATATATTATTTTTAAATAATTTTACAAGTCAAGGTAACTGAAAAATTGAAATTGCAAGTGTACGAACATAATTTTTTGACTTTAACTTTATGAAAATAATTTTTTTTAAAGCATAGTTGACAATGTGTATATTGTTTAGATATAAGTGTTATAAATATTTGATTAATATTCAAAAATTTATAAGGGAATTTGTGACAATATGTATATAGTCTATAATGAGGTATGTTACGTAGAAATTAAGTAATAATTATAAATAATATTATAAGTTTAAATATATATATATATATATATATATATATATATATATATATATATTCTAAAACTATTCTTGTGTGATGAAATTCAAAATTTAGATCATGTAGGTAATGAATTTATAATGAGTAATGAAACATATTGACAAATACAATATAATGAAATATCCAATCATAATGAAAATTTTGAGTATAATGATAACCAACATCAAGTAACGACCCTAAATCATGTGTCTCCTAATGAATATGAATTTAATTTGTCTTTAAGGTCTAATGTAGATAGTCAACCCTCTATTATCTTTATTATGGTTAAACTAGTAACACCACCCAATTTACCCAATTTAATACAAAATATAGCTCCTAAACCCGAACCTCCAAGGATAATAAGATGAACACCAAGGTATTTGGTTGAAATTGATTAGAAAATAATAGGACCTGTGGAAGGCAAAATCTCAAAAAGGTCAGTTCAACGTCATGTTCAACATGATAGGACTATGCATTTGATAACAAAACCTATACAAAATGATGTCATCTATTTATTCAATGAATGAAATGAAAAATATGTACCTTGTGATACATAATTTTGGATTTAAAACATTCAAAATGGAGGGAAGAAATAGTATATTAATAAAGAGTCTATTTAATTCATTTAAGGCAATAGACAACAAAAGTTAGAAAAAGATAGTGATGTGTCAAGATGAGTAATAATGGAATCTATAGTGCATAAGTCAACATCTAAATCTCAAATTCTTAGTGAAACAATTAAATGCTTAAACATAAATAAAAAATCTCTAATAAATGTTGTAAAACTAAGAACAAGGATTGATGACCCTTCAATCATGGATTTTTGGGCATTTAGTGGTAGACTCTCATGAAAAGATATGAAGGAATAAGACATTTGATTGAAATTTTTTAACACAATAACATAAGGGTCTCATTTAATGTAAAATATCTTCTTAAAAGAAGAAAATGATCAAAAACATCATGAGACACATGAAAAACATGTCTTAAACATGAGCCAAATAGATTTTTATAAAAAAATTATTGAAAAAATAATGACAAATTGATAATTAGCCAAAGGTCATTAAGGATATGCAAGCCTTTCTATGTTAAAATCAACCAAACATGCACCACATGTTGTTTTAGGTTACATTTTTAATTTCCTATGCATTTTGATGGTTTTCATCATATACATTGTACTTTACATATTGATAAGATTTTATAGGAATGTATGGGGTCTTCCCCATCTAAGACATCAAGAGAATTAATCCAAGTTATTTTCTATCAAACACCTGAGGGACTTTTTTTAGCCAAAAAATTTTTAGATGGAACATGAAACAATTGTGGTCGTTTGTAAAATTTGATTAATTGTATACATGAATTTGGAAAGCAACTAGTTGATTATAAAAACTACAAATCTATAAAGTTTGTGTTAAAAGATGGAAAAGAGTCGTCAAGATGTGAATTGGTTATGACCAATGCTTTTTTATGTAATTTCATATTTGAATTTAGGAATAATATTATCTACCAATATGAAAGACACACACAAATCAAAATGTCTATATAATCAATTCAAGGTATGCAAGGATAACTTCCCAATTAGAACCATTATTTTGGTTTTGGAATTTATTGAGAACTACACACTACAACCACAGAATGAGGTTTAATACCAATATTATAATTCAATTCAAGTTGAAATTTTTGTTCATATTACACTCATATATGAACCTAATAGTAGAGTTGATAATAGAAATATTTTGAGGGAGTACCACTTTTATATGAGTGATGATAGATCACATTCTTCATAGTTTATACAAGGTTGTTTTGAGATATTTTATATAAATATGAATGCAAGATAAATCATGTTTGATACAAACTATATTTGGTTAGATAATTATGTAGGGTAGTTTTAGAATTCTCAAATGTTTTATTGGTTAAGCAAAATGCATAAAAAGAATGATGTTCAAAAATTTTGGAGCTTCTTTAAGGTTGGGTATAGAAAAGGGGAATATGATGGTGTAGGTGCATGTATAAAAAGAGCCCTTAAAAGAGATAAAACAAAACACAAGGATGATGTTAATTTGATCGATGTTATAATTATTGTGACTTGGTGTAATGAAAATATTTATCATGGATCAGATAAACATTATCATGTGTGGATATTCTCTTCATTAATAGAGTGTTGGCTAACAGATTTGTCCTTATATAAAAATATTTTATTTTGACTCCATACCCTCCTCTCAAGAACAAATAACTTAAAAAATAAATGGGTGAACTATCAAGATTAGTTCCCCTCTGAATTAAGGTACAAATCCCTTTAATATTTTCAATGAATTTAAATATTTAGATATACTTTTAACCTAAAAGTGTTTAAAGGCAGACTAACATTCATACATCATTATGTTATGAATGTGAGATTTTATAACATCAATATGTAACATAATACACATATTCTATTTTCAATAATGATTAAATAGATAAATGTATATATGCTAAACCAGTAAATGATAAAACACACATAATAGATTGTCTAATGCAAAAGTAATTACTATATGAAGGAAGATTTCACACAAAAAACCCACCTTTAAATACTCAAACTCATAGATTTAAGTGCTCTATAGTTTATTCTCATTTTCATTCACAGATGAAAAATGTTTCAAACAAACAGCACATATATTTGTAAAAATAGTGGTCCAATTCTAAACTTTCCAATTCCTTCTCCTTTTTCTTTTCTATCTTCCTTTGTCTTTTTTAACCAAAAATATATATTTTTGCCTTAACTCATCCATCTTTTAAACTAAACTAGAGTTAAAGTAACTCTGACCCATACGAGATTTAATTTTTACAGAATTCAATAAAGATCAAGTTTTGAATAGAAAAGTAACTAAATAACTAAATAAAAGAGACTATGTAATTAAAGTCATTGTTAAAGTGATGGACTAGGATCTCCAGATTTGCTATATTCGGTGGGGTAGACACTTTGATCTTTCCATTCCTGAAATGTTGTAAGAAACTCCTAAATTTTCAAAAGATTGGGAATGCTAACGTGTTTTATCCTTGCTTTCTAGATGTTTTCTTCCCTCCAAAATTTTTCCATCTTTTCTATGTGTTATGGGAGTGTGTTTATACAAGAACAAAGAGGTGACTCTACCTTTGAAATCTTAGAGAAGTTTTTAGTTGATAAGCTGTCACTTTCTTTAATGAAGTTAATCTTTTCCCTAAAGGACCGAATCAAGCATTGATGTCCTTCTCTGGTTTTCCATCATATTATATGTAATTGATATCAATGCTCTGTAAATCATGTTGTAATGACTGAATGAATTCAATTATTTCTTTGATCATTTTTGTGATTTCCAATCGTCCTTGTCTAGATACTGAATTTATCCATTCAACATTTTTCTTACATGCATATAATATATCTTCATCCAGTCCTGCCAAGTTCTTTTTAAAAAAAAACATTGTTATCCCATATTTTTGCACTTCATCAATATGATTAATCATGCTCATCCATTTTCCTTCCTCTTTTATCCACAAAGCATTCCAAGTCTTCAAATCTTCAACAGTGATTTTGGTTAGATCATATACATTCTTCAATTTATGAATGTATTTTGTACCTTTTAGGATGATGTCATCTAAAAAACTATCAAATACTTTGATAATCATTTTGCCTCTATGTATATGATCCATCATCCTTTGATTAACAGGAGATTATGGATCAAAAGACATGGGCATTTGGTAAATTAGTTGTGTATATGGACTATGAATGGCATTAGTATACTCTACCATTGACCACACAGTCTATTTTAATTATCTTTTATCTTTATCATCCTTCCAAGTTCTATTGACTATCATTTTAGTAGATGCTTCTAGATGATGCACATCAGTGCCATGTGATGCAATCCCAAGGTCTACCTTTTTAACTATAAAATCTTGAACTGTAAGATCTTGAATTTCTTCATTGGTTCTTAGCTAGGCTATCTCTTCATTCCATTTCCTTGTGTTTGGGTCAACGTCTACCCTGGATGTTGTTTTTAACTTTTTGGATTTAGGAGCTTTCCCTAAACACTTGCTCACCATATCCTCCAGGGGTAAAGAAAATGGAACTACTTTCCTTTTATGATTGATTGAACGTTCTAGCCATTTAGGTGTAGAAGCTGAGGTTTTTCTATTAGGATTCAGTTGATTAAAAGGTACATTTGAAACAACCATCAATTTGGTAGAATCAGGAGGAATCATTGTCTGTTGATTTGTACTAACCTCTTCTGCCATTGGTGAATCATATTATTTATCACCTTTTAATTCTCCTAAATCCTATTCAAAACTCAAATCCACAATCACTTTTTTAGAAATGTGATTCATCTTTTTGCTTTGAGTTCTTGACCTAGTGGTATGAGGAGGCAAGGTAGTTACAAGGGCCTTCTAAGATTCTTTGATGACAGGATCCCTTCCAGTTTTTGACTTGGAATTACTTACATCAAAGATAGTAATCAGATAGTTAGGTGAGCTTATTGGGAATGGAGATTAAATTATATATGTACATTGCTGGGAGACTATGTTTTGAGCTCCTCCCAGTTTTTGCTCTTTCAGCCATTTTTTAGTTCTCCTTAGCACTGGAAGGGTCTTGACCTCAATTCTATCTTCTTCACTTTTCTCCCAATCAATTTCTAGAATAGGTGATTATTTTATTTGATCAAATTGTGGATTAGTCACATGTTCATCATTGTTAACAATTCCATAGATGTCCATGTTTAATTTAAGGGTAATTATCTACCCTAGGGAGAACCTAGACCACAGTCCTCTTCTGAATTCAAATTCATCTAAACAATCCTCCCAATAATCCTCTAATTGAGGAATATATGAAAATCTTGTTCCAAGATCCAAGTTATCTCTGGTAAAACCTTTGTTGTCAAACTGTGGTCTAGCTGTGAAGTATTGAAAATTGAATTTCTTAAGATCCAATTCTAAATTCAAAGCATCAGATGTTGTTTTGCATGAATAACATCCAAGTTCAATAGGAAAAGATATTACAAATTTATTATTCATTGGGAATCTTTTATCTACATGTGTTAATTGCTTGCAGACTTCTATTAGCATAAATCAGTCAAAAACATACCTGGATAACCTCAAGGGTTCACCATCAAAACCCCCAACTCTAATATAAGTGAACCTAGAAAATTGAATGAAGAAACTACCATAGATATTAATTAACTACATAGCTTCATCAAACAACCCCTTATTAATGTTGTTTGATAATTCAAAAGTTAGTTTCCCAGTAAAAACATCATTTACCCTCCTGTAATCCTCATAACAGTTATGCATTTATAACTGTGAGTAATAATCATAAATTTTACTGTCTTCAGCCAAAGGTGTATGAAGTAACCCTACCCATTGTCTCATAGAATCTAGGAAATAGAAGAGGTATGAAGACATATAAAATTCTTTATTTCCCAAACAATTATTTAAACCCTGATGCAAACATTCAGCTACAATTTTTATCCAATCCAAATATTGTTTTCTTTGGAGGATTACATATATGAAGAAGTACATCCAGTCATCCCAATAAAATGCATGAGCATTGCCTTTCAATTTGTGTAGTAATACCATGATATCGTGTACTTCTAAAATCATATGATTTCTTGTTAATGGCCTAGGCAGTCTTAAACCTCCTTTTTGGAATTTGAAGAGCCAATTCTTAGCAATCACACTCTTGTAAATTGTTTTCTTTATTGAAAAGTAACCATAGGAAGAAGTAATACTAAGGTCGGAGTATGGTTCCTTGGGAGGGATTCTCATCATAGATATTAGGGTTTATTTTTTGATATGTAGTAGAATATTACCATATGTAGCCCTAATGCACCTATTTTGAGGTTCATATATATTCATACATTCAAGGACTATTTCAGGGCATTATATAGCCATGGGAAAGGCTGTAACTTCAACTAGGCCACTTTCTACTATTTTATACATCATAGGATTCATCACAAGATTTCTAGCCCTTTCTTTAAAATCTTCCAAATCATATTGGACCAGAGAAGTGTCCCGAATTTCAGGTGGAGAACATATGAGACCAGGGCCATGCTTATAATCAAGATAAGTGGATTTCATGGCTACAGGTCAGAGAATATAATGAAAAGAGAATGTTTTGAATTTTTAAATAATGTCATAAATTCAAAAGGATCCTTCTTTCCAACCAAGTAAAGGAAACAACTTATAGTAAGAGTGAAACTCACCTTAAATTTATCTGAAATCAATACGGATTCAAGAAATCGAATATCTTATACCACCTGTGTTGTTCTCCTTTGTATCATCCAGTATGCTTATTTGTTGAATTTAAATTATTTTCTCTTGATGTAGATATTAACCAGATCAAATGATTAAATTAGGACAATACGTGCTAAACATGCTTGATAAGACATACACTCTAACATATCCATTAATGGTGAGTGTATTTTATGCGTGATTTTGATGAGTAATGATTATTTGTAACCTCATGAAAATTCAAACTTTTCCACTTTATAGTGAGTTTTGGATATATTTTCCTCTAATTCTCTTGCTAATTTTAACTTAGAGAAATCCTCAGGGTGAGATAAGAGTATAGCCATTGAACCATTGAACCATTGAACTTTTTAAAATATGGTTCAACTTCAGGGTTCAATGATATCAAATGAACCATGCAAACCAACCAATAGTCACATGATCTTTTCCAGAAACCTTGGATTTTGAAACTTAGAACCGTTGAACTCTTCAAACTTTAAGACATTGAACCATTGAACTTTTGAACTTTGAAAAAGGGTTCAAGTTCAAAAGTAAGTTCAAAGACATAATTGAAATACAAAGGAACAATGCATTTTGAGAAACATTGAATCATTGAACTTTGCTACGTAGCTTCAATCCATAGGTTTAAGTGATAGGTTCAAGCGGTAGGTTCAAGTGGTAGGTTTAAGCAGTTTATTAATTTAGACAAGGGAACTGAGGAACATGACTCTTTACAAAACATCAAGTATTGAACTTTTTAACTATTGAACTTATTGAACTCTGAAAAAGGGTTCAAGTTCAATCAAAAAGTCTAAAATAAAAATTGAAAGACACAAAGGGACAAATAGTTCACTTTGAGAAATATTTAACCATTAAACATATTGAACTCTTAAGCTCTGATAAAATTTTAGGTTCAAAGGTTTAATTTTTTTAAGATTTTACACACAAAAGGCGATAAGCGGTTGAACTTATTTTATGATAAAATTCATGAAAAATTGAATAAGGGTGACTCAAAAGATAACATTGGCTCTGATTGGGGACTGTATTTTATGACAAAATGTAGAGAACTCAAAAACTCTAGTTACACAAATTGGGAAATAGAAATGGAATTAAAGGAGAAAGACAAACCAAAAATGGGAAAGGAAAACACAAAATGCAACAAGAAAAGAAAAGGCTATGTATAAAATAGTGGATACATGTTTCACAGTCAGTACAACTTGAGATCCTATCCATTATAGGATAGGGGTAAAATAGCTCCATCCAGATGTTCCAATTTAAAAGAATTAGGACCAAGTACCTGATGAATTTTTAAAGGCCCTTTCCAAAGTGAATCAAATTTACCATGTGCTCCTTTAGGTTCTCTCCTTCTATCCCATAGCAATACTTAATCTCCTTCCATAAACTTTTTGGGTCTAGTTTTCTAGTCAAAAATCTTTTTAACCCTGGTTTGATGAGTAGTAATATGATCAACCAGTTCATTCCTCTCCTCTTTAATCTTAGTTAAATACATAACTCTTTTTTCTAAAGAGTCTTGAAAGTACTGATCTTCAATAACATTTTCTAATCTAGCTGCTGATAATTCTATAGGTAATGATAGTTATGCTCCTATCCCATAAACTAACTCAAATGGTGCCATTCTTATTACTCTTTTTGGGGTTACCCTGTCAGCCCAAAGTTCTTCATATAGTTTCTTATACCAATCTATGGGATTACCACTCACTAATTTCTTCATGATGGCTATCAAATTTTTATTACTGGACTCTACTTGTCCATTTCCTTGAGGGTAATAATCTGATGAGTGAGAAAGAGAGATACTATGTTCATAGCAGAATGAAGTAAGCTCCATTGAAGAAAAATTAGTAGCATTATCTGCCATAACCTTCTGAGGAACACCAAAATGTACCAGTATATGTTTTTGAGAAAATCACATACCACTTCTAAAGTAGTTCTGTTCACAAGGATCACTTCAACCCATTTCATAAAATAATCAATTGCTATTAGAATGTGTGTATGACTATCACTTGAAGGAGGTGAAAGAGGACCAATTAAGTCTAATCCCCCACTATTTGAAAGTTTATTTAATAATGACATGTCTTAGAGGTAATGTTTCAAGTTGTGGTCATCTTGAAAACAATTTACATTTTTCACAGTTGGCTACCCATTTATATGCATCTTTGAATATACTTGGCCAATAATAACAATTTTTAAGGATTTTGAAAGCTATGACTGATGAAGAGAAATGTCCACCATAGGCTTCATTATGAAAAGCTTCTAACATTTTGCATTGTGGTTCCTTATCTACACATCTCAAAAAGGTTCCATCTAGTCCATTTTTATATAGGACATCACCCCATATCACATATTTTTCTAATTTTAACTTCAAATTCCTTTTCTCCTTTAGGGATAAATGACTGGGACAATCTCCATAAGTAAGATAGTGTGCCATGTTTAAGAACCAGGGATCTTGTAAACTCACCAATAGGATAGTAGAAAGTTCTTCTTTACTCCCAGCTATCAATTTGTACAAACCTTAACCTCTAACTAATTTGGTTTATTTAATCTCCAGATCATATTCTTGAATTTTATCAACCCATGTTGCTCTATTGTTCATCCCAACCTCTTATTGAGTCAGAATGCTTTGCACAGCTGAACTAGGAACAAATATAACTAAATGAGAATGAAGTATATAATATCTAAATTATTTATCCTTTACTACAGAAAAAACTTGTTTCTTAGCCAAAGAATATTTAACTTCATGCTTCTTGAGAGGAACACTCATAAAATATATTGGGGCTTCTACATTTACCTCATTTTTCTATAACAAGATGCCATACATGGTATGTTCTAAAGTAGAACAATAAATAACAAAATATTTTTAGAAATCAAGATTTACCAAAGTAGGTGTTTGTGTAATTGCTTCTTTAATATCTTCAAATGCTTTTTGGAAGCTTCATTCCATTTGAATGCCTATTTTTCACTCATCATCCCCACAATATGTTTCATAATTTTAGAAAAATTAGGAATGAACCTTTTGATAAAATTAATTTGACTAAAGAAAGACTTAAATCTAGTCCTATTAGAGGGAAGACTTAACTATTGTATTCCTCTAACTCTTTCTGAGTCAATTTTGATTCCACCTTTTGAAACTAGGTGTCCTAATAATTTCCCTTATATAACATAGAAAATTGACTTCTTAGGATTAAGAGATATCCCATGACTCAGGCATCTTTGTAAGATGGCCTCTAGATCCTTTAGATTATCTTCTCTTTTTCTAGAGAAAATAGTCAAATCATCAAGATAGATAACAATAACTCTATCTTTCAAATCTTTAAAGGATGAATCCATCACCCATTGAAAATTTGCACCATCATTAAGTAGACCGAAGGGCATACGATTATAAGCAAAAGTTCCTCGAGGTGTAATGAAAATAGTTTTATGTTGGTCAACTATAGCTACACTTATCTAATTATAACTAAGAAATGATCTAACATGGACATCATTTCTGACCCAACAATAGTTTACAAGATGTGATCCATCATAAGCAAAGGATAATTATCTTTTAAACTAACTTGATTCAAATTTCTTAAGTCAACATAAATTCTTATTTTTCCATTCCTTTTGTGCACTAGAACAATGTTTGCCACCCAGGTGGAGTGATGAATTGGATAAATAATCCTAGACTTTAGCATCTTGTCAATCTCTTTAAAGATAGCTTCAGTAACTTTTGGGTTATAATTTCTCTGCTTCTACCTGAAAGGAGTTGCATTTGCTTTCAAATAAATATGATTTTGAAACTATCTACATCTAAAATATTTGAGGTCATCATAGCACCAAGCAAAGACATATTTTTACTTAATCAGTAGATTAATTTATTTATTTTTCTCCTCTGGTGAACAAAACTTACCAATAGAGATCCATTTGGGGTCAGTTTCACTTCCAATGTTGATTTTCTCATAATCCTCTAATTTGTTAGCATTCTAGATAAGTTTGCCTTTAGTATATTCATCTTATCTAGTGAAAAACATTCTAGAGAGACAGGTCCTTTAGGGATTTTATTTCCTTTTAATTTAATTACATCATCTTTTGGATTGATCCCTAGATCAGGAGTGAATTCTTTACATTCTATTTTAGAACCTTCAAAATAAGTCCCCAAGAACATATTAACATTCTCCAAAAAAAATTTGATTTGTTTATTATTCTCAAAAACTTGCCAATTTTTGGCATTATCTAGGACATTAGGATGATAGATTAGTTGTATTCTATACAAATCTTTTTTAAAGTCAGGGTGTGGGAGAAGAAGAGATGCTGACACTGCTAGAGAATGTACCTGAGTGTTCTGGTCTATAGGAATTACTTCAATATAAAAGGCATCAAAACATTCTATCTCATTCCAAACTCTATTTTTATAGTGTCTTAATCTATCATTCTTAACTAAAAAAAAACCTCTCACTTGCTTGACAATCAATTCAACATCTCCTTTTGCCTTGAGTTTTTTATACCTTTGCCTTTAGCTTCATTTAACCCAAGCAATAAAGCTTCATATTCTACGGTATTATTAGTGTTTTTAAATTCAAGCTTGAAAGAGTAAGGAAAATTTTTACCTTCAGGTGAGATCAACACAACTCCTGCTTCTGAACTAGTTGTAGCACAACTACCATCAAATTCCATAGTCCATAGATCATCTAAATGAATAGACTTTAGGCTAAATTCTTCCTTTGAATCTTTAGAGGAGAGAAAATAATTACCAAAGTCACAATCTTTAAATAGAATTTGAGACTTAGGATCATCAGAAGGATACACTGTAAACTTACATTTAGGTTTAGGTTCTAGTTTAACTTTCTACTTTCCCACTATAATTGTAGCTTCTAACCAATCCAATTTAATCTACCCTCCCAAATATTTGCAAAAATTCCTACTCAACAAAATCCCATAACTAGCGGGAATATCTGATACCAAGATAGTCAACTTCACCTTTTTTTTCAGGATAGGCTGCAAGAGCAATTCGTGCATCTTTAATTTGTCTGAGCAAAGATATTTGTTTGCCATCTATGGAGTAACATCTACCAAATGTTTTTGTAAGGGTTAAGCCTAAGGCTTTGGCTATAGAAGAAGGCATTATATTATCAGAAGCACCTGAATCTATGATACAATTACTAAGTTTCTAACCATTTATGAACAAATAAACATAAAATGGGTTGGGTTTTATATCACCCATATAAGGAGTATCAACAGATGAATTGAGGGTCATTCTAGAAGTATGAGTGGGTTATTCAGATGGAGAATTAAATAACTGGGAAATGTGAGACTCAGTATTAGCATTTAACTGACTTTTAGGCTTGACTTATGCAAGACCATTTTTGACATATTTGACCAATATTTCAAGCTCTTTGGGTTTCAACCTGAGGTATTCAGCAAGGGATATTTGAATTTTGTAGACTTACAAAATTCTAAAATATCAAAAGAAGTCTCATAATCATTTTTGTGTAACAATTTTTTTTCTTGTGTCTTAACATCAAAAGTTTTAGTAAAAGGTTCCTTAACTTTAATGGACACTTCTTGAGTATTAGAAAATCTAGGAATCTTTTAACTTCTAGTAAGTACAAAACATGAAGGATCTTCAAGAGTAACCAATATTTCACCTCCACTTTCTAAATCCGAATCATACTCTAGGAAGTGTATTTCAGAGTCGCCAGGTCTCTCAAAGCTTCTTTCTTCTTCAGTAATCTCCCCTAAGACATCTTTAGTAGAAATCATTTGAATATATGTAAGCATTATGGAAAATAATCTTCATCATGATTAGTAGTTGAATGAAATACACACATGTTATTTCTTCCAAGAGGGGCATCTATAGTCAATCTTGGTTATGTTGATGCAAGTGGTAATGTCTTACCAACATTTGCTTGCTGATTTCTCCTGCCAATATCTTGATATGGTTGTTGGAAATTAGTACTAGTCTTACATATTGTCTTTTTAGAGAAATCATATCATTGACTAGCCTTTGAAGTATGGGATCTGTAGAGGATGAAGGATGAGCATTAGGTATTTGGACTTATTTCTTCCATTTTCATTCCATAATAATATCATCTTATAACTCAACTACCAATGATTGTGCATTTGTTAAATCAATAATTGCACCTCTTCTGAGATGGAAACTTATATCAGGAGGCATAGAATTAATAAAGAAACATTTTTGATTCTCAACAGTCGGTCTTTTAGAATTAGGAATCTTGTACACAATTTTATTGAATTTGGCTAGAAATTCCCTCATGGGTTCAAATATCTCCTTCTTGAGCTGAGTCAATTGAGCAAGAAGGGAATGTTCATCTTCTGCACTTTTGAACATATTTTCAAACACCATTTTCATATCAGTCTATTTTGTGATTGAATAATCAGTTAGATGATAAAACCATTGTACTACAATATTAGTTAGAGTTTGTACAAAAAGCCTTATGACTACATCTTGATGTTACATGCCTAACACACCACATGCCACTGCAAAGGCACTCAGATGTTCCTCTGGTGATTGTCTTCCATCTCCATTAAATTTGGGTAAATTTTCCCTTGAATTTTTAGGCAAAGGATTTAGGTTGGCCCCTAAATTTAGAGGTCTTATGGCTGCGCCCCAAGGTTGGGCCATTAGAAGAAAACTTATGGCAGAAGGAAAGATGGTACAAGAAAGAGTTAAGGATTGAAAAATAGAGGATGTAGAGGGTTTTGGAGGGCAAGGAGGTCTACTCCTAGATTTTTTGACATGGGTGGAAATATAAGGAAAATTTGAGTTTTGCAATGTTTGAAAAGTAGAATCTTCAATTCCTTCTCTTCTCAAAGACCTTGTGTACCTTCTGTAATCTAGCTTATGATATTATAATTATTAACTTCAATGTTTCTCATAATATTTTTACACTTCAGGGGGTTTAATTCCTTGTTACATTTTCTACTTGTCTTCTTCTTTACCTGAGTAATAGCAATCTTATATTATTAGCCAATTCTTCTTCTTTTTCTAATATTCTACTTGTCAATCTATAATCATCAATATTCTGATGAGAATGCCAAGAAAGAGTATTTAACTGGCTAATTATATCTTCCTATTCATCTTAAAAACTAATATTAGGTTGTAAAATAGGAATTATATTTTCATGAGGAAGCACCATTGTTGCCTCATATTAAGGTGACTAAATAAATTTCGTTCCCCAGCGGAGTGGCCAAAAAAAAACTATTGGCTAATATATTTGTCCTTATATAAAAATATTTTATTTTGACTCCATACCCTCCTCTCAAGAAAAAAAAAGTTAAATAAAAAATGGGTGGACTATCAAGATTAGTTCCCCTCTGAATTAAGGTATGGCTCCCTTTAATATTTTCAATGAATTTAAATATTTAGATACACTTTTAACCTGAAAGTGTTTAAAGGCAGACTAACATCCATACATCATTACGTTATGAATGGGAGATTTTATAATAACAATAGGTAATAGAATAGACAGATTCTATTTTCAATAATGATTTAATAGATAAATGTATATATGTTGAACCAGTAAATGATAAAACACACATAATAGATTGTCTAATGGAAAAGTAATTACTATATGAAGGAATATTTCACACAAAAAACCCACTTTCAAATACTCAAACTCACAGATCTAAGTACTCAGTAATTAATTCTTATTTTCATTCACAGATGAAAAATGTTTCAAACAAACATCACATATATTTGTAAAAATAGTGGTATAATTCTAAAATTTCTAATTCCTTTTCCTTTTTCTTTTCTATCTCCCTTTGTCTTTTTTAACCAAAAATATATATCATTGCCTTAACTCATCCATCTTTTATACTAAACCAGAGTTAAAGTAACTCTAACCCATACATGATTTAGTTTTTATAAATTCAATAAAGATCAAGTTTTGAATGGAAAAGTAACTGAATAACTAAATAAAAGAGACTATGTAAGTAAAATCATTGTTGAAGTGATGGAATAGGATCTCCAGATTTGCTATATTCGGTGGGGTAGACACGTTGAGCTTTCCATTCCTGAAATGTTATAACGAACTCCTAAATTTTCAAAATATTAGAAATGCTGACATGTTTATCCTTGCTTTCTAGATGTTTTCTTCCATCCAAATTTTTCACATCTTTTCTATGTACTCTGGGAGTGTGTCGATATAGTGCCAAAGAAGTGAATCTACCTTTGAAATCTCAAAGAAATTTTAAGTTGATAAGCTATCACTTTCTTTAATAAATTTAATCTTTTCCCTAAAGGACTGAATCATAGCGTTGATGTCCTTCCCTAGTTTTCCATCATCTTTTATGTAATTGATATCAATGCTCTATAAATCATGTTGTATTGAATAAATGAATTCAGTTATTTATTTGATCATTTTTGTGATTTCCAATCATCCTTGTCTAGATATTGAATTTCTCCATTCAACATTTTTCTTACTTGCATATAATATACCTTCATCCAATCCTGTCAAGTTCTTTTCTGACAAAAACTTTGTTATCCCATATTTTTGCACTTCATCAATCTAATTCATCAAGCTCATCTATTCTCCTTCCTCTTTTATCCACAAAGCATTCTGAGTCTTCAAATCTTCAACATTATGCCATCCAACCAAATGTCAAATACTCTGATAATCATTTTGCCTCTGTGTATCTTATCTAACATCCTCTGATTCATAGGAGATTTGGGATCAAAAGACATGGGAATTTGGGAAATTGTTTGTGGATCTAGACTATGAATGACATCAATATACTCTACCATTGACCGCTTAGTCTATTTTAATTCTCTTTTATCCTTTTCATCCTTCCAAGTTCTATTGACTATCCTTTTAGTAGACACTTCTAGATGATGCACATTAGTGGTATGTGATGCAGTCCCAAGGTCTACCTTTTCAACTATAAAATCTTGAACTGTAGGATCTTGAATTTCTTTATTGGTTCTTGGTCAGGCTATCTCTGCATTCCAATTCCTTGTGTTTGGGTCAACGTATACTCTGGATGTTATTTTTAACTTTTTGGATTTAGGAGCTTTCCATAAAAATTTGCTCACCATAACTTCCAAGGATATAAAAAATGGAACTACTTTTCTTTTATGACTGATTGAACTTTCCATCCATTTAGGTGTAAAAGTTGAGCTTTCTCTATCAAGATTTAATTGATCAGAAGGTACAGTTGAAACAATCATCAATTCGATAAAATTAGAAGGAATCACTATTTGTTGATTTGTACTATCCTATTCTACCATTGGTGAATCATATTTTTTTATCACCTTTGACTTCTCCTAAATCCTCTTTAGAATTCAAATCCACAATCACTTTTTCAGAAATTTGATTCTTCTTTTTGCTTTGATTTCTTGACATGGTGGCATGAGGAGGCAGGGTAGTCACAAGAGCCTTTTTATATTCTTTAATGACAGGATCCCTTCTAGTTATTGACTTGAAAGTACCTACATCACAAATAAAAATTGGCTAGTTAGGTGAGCTTATTGGGAATGGAGATTAAATTATTTATGTACATTGTTGGGAGACTATGTTTTGAGCTCCTTCTAGTTTTTGCTCTCTCAGCCATTTTTCAGTTCTCCTTATCACTGAAAGGGTCTTGACCTCAATTCTATCTTCACTTTTTTTCCAGTCAATTTCTGGAATAGGTGATTATTTTATTTTCTCAAACTATGGATCAATCACCTTTTCATCATTGTCGACAATTCCAAAAATGTTCATGTTTAATTTAAGGGTAATTATCTGCCTTAGGGAAAACCTAGACCATAGTCTTCTTCTAACTTCAAATTCATCTAAAAAATACTCCCAATAATCCTCTAATTGAGGAATATGTGAAAATCTTGTTCCAAGATCCAAGTTATCTGTGGTAAAACCTTTGCTGTCAAATTGTGGTCTGGTTATGAAGTATTAAAAATTGAATTTCTTAAGATCCAATTCTAAATTCAAAGCATCAGATGTTATTTTGCATGAATAATGTCCAAGTTCAATAGGAAAAGTTATACTAGATTTATTATTTTTTGGGAATCTTTTATCTACATGTGCTAATTGCCTGCAGAATTCTATTAGCATCAATTGATCAAAAACATACCTGGGTAACCTCAAGGGTTCACCGAAAAAACCCCCAACTCTAATATAAGTGAATCTAGAAAATTGAGTGAATAAACTACCATAGATATTAATTAACTACATAGCTTCATCAAACAACCTCTTATTAATGTTTTTTGACAATTCAAAAGTCATTTTCCTAGTTAAAAATTCATTTATCCTCCTGTAATCCTCATAGCAGTTATGCATTTGTAACTGTGAGTAATAATCATAAATTTTACTGTCTTTAGCCAAGGGTGTATGAATTAACCCTACCCATTGTCTCATAGAAGATAGTAAATAGAGGAGGTATGAAGACATATAAAATTATTTATTTCCCAAACAATTACTTAAACCCTGATGCAAACATTTAGCTACAATTTTTGCCCAATCCAAATATTGTTCTCCTTGGAGGATCACCTATATGAAGAAGTACATCCAATCTTCCCAATAATATGCATGAGCAATTCCTTTCAGTCTATGTAGTAATACCATTATATCTTGTACTTATGGAATCATATGATTTCTTGTTAATGGCCTAGGTAGTCTTGAACCTCCTTTTTGGAATTTCAAGAGCCAATTCTTAGCAAACACATGCTTATAAATTGTTTTCTTCATTAAAAATTAACCATAGGAAGAAGTGATACTAAGGATAGAATATGGTTCCTGGGGAGGGATTCTCATTATAGATATTATGGTTTGTCTGTTGATATGTAGTTGAACATTACCATCTGTAGCCCTGATGCACCTATTTTGAGGTTTGTATATATTCATACATTCAAGGACTAATTTAGGGCATTGTATAGCTATGGGAAAGGCCACAGCTTCAACCAGGTCACTTTCTACTATTTTATGCATCATAGGATTTATCACAAGATTTATAGCCCTTTCCTTAAAATCTTCCAAATCATATTGGACCAAAGAAGTATCCCCAATTTAAGGCAGAGAACATATCAAACCAAGGCCATGCTCGTAATCAAGATAAGAAAATTTCATGGCTATAGGTGAGAGAATATAATGAAAAGAGAATATTTTGAATTTTTAAATAATATCATAAATTCAAAATGATCCTTATTTCTAACCAAGTAAAGGAAACAAGTTACAGTAAGAGTGAAACTCACCTTAAATTTATCTGAAATCACTATGGATTCAAACAATCAAATATCTTATACCACCTATGTTATTCTCCTTTATATCATCTAGTATGCTTGTGTGTTGAATTTGAATTTTTTTCTCTCGATGTAGATATTAACTAGATCAAATGATTAAATTAGGACAATATGTGCTAAATATGCTTGACAAGGCATGCACTCTGACATATGCATTAATGGCAAGTGTATTTTACATGTTATTTTGATGAGTAATGATTATTTGTAACCTCATGAAAATTCAAATTTTGTTGATTTGTAGTGAGCTTTAGATATATTTTCCTCTAATTCTCTCACTAATTTTAACTTAGAGAAATCCTCAGGGTGAGATAAGAGTATAGCCGTTAAACCATTGAACCATTGAACTTCTGAAAATATGGTTCAACTTTAGGGTTCAATGATATGAAATGAACCACATAGACCAACCAATAGTCACATGATACTTTCTATAAACTTTGGATTTTGAATCTTAGAACCGTTGAACTCTTCAAACTTTAAGACATTGAACCTTTGAACTTTTGAACTCTAAAAAATGGTTCAATTTCAACTGTAAGGTTCAAAGACATAATTGAAATACAAAGGAACAGTGCATTTTGAAAAACATTGAACCATTGAACTTTGATACGTAGGTTCAATCCATAAGTTCAAGCAATAGGTTCAAGTGGTAGGTTCAATTGGTTTATTAATTTAGACAATGAAACTAAGGAACACAACTCTTTACAAAACATCGAGTATTGAACTTTTGAACCATTGAACTTATTGAACTCCGAAAAAGGGTTCAAATTCAACCAAAAAGTTCAAAATAAAAATTGAAATACACAAAGGGACAAACAGTTCACTTTTAGAAATATTGAACCATTGAACTTATTGAACACATGAACTCAAAGAAAGGTTCAAGTTCAAAGGTTCAATTTTTTATAGATTTTACACACAAAAGGAGATAAGCGATTGAACTTCTTTTATGATAAAATTCATGAAAAATTGAATAAGGATGACTCAAAAGGTAACGTAGAGTAACAACATAATTTAATTCATGAATATTATGGTAAAGTACCTAGATCAAGTGTTTTCCACTCCATTCAAAGTCCAAATTCAAGCTCATGGATTATTTATACTAGGGATATGGCTTGTTTTTATTCCCTATGTATGTAACTTAATTGTAATGAATTTGAGTCAAAATAATGGGTTGATGCATGGTATTATAGACCCACATCACCTATAAAGAGTAACCATTCACTCCAACAATTGACAAATCAACAAATGGGATCATCAATTAAATTTTAGCATATCTCAAATCTTATGCAACCAAGTACAATTTATTCTTAAATAAATTTACAACCTAAGTTTGATATTAGTTAAATGTTTTTTTCGTAGATGTGCTTATAATTTGATTATACTTTAAATGTAGGGAATTTTTTTAGTCATTTCACTTGAGGATAATGATGAAGGAACATACTACTACTTATGTAATTGTGTAGAGGAAAAAAAATAAACTAAAAATTTTATGGATGGAGAAGAGATAATTTATCCCACAAGATCCTTAGTGCTTATTAGAACCTGGCTTCATAGATGATATCATAAAAAATAAAAAAAAATGTTATTTTAGTAATTTGAAACACATAGGGTGGTGCTTCAATATTCAAATATGGTTATTGCTAAAAATATTCAAATGATCAAATATCATGGAAATTATCAAAATAAAATGTAGTAGAAAGTGAATGAATATGACCACAAAGTGATTCTTGAAACATTTACTAATAGAGCTAATCCTAAAGGCATGTTAGATTGAATTGCTAAGTTATCTAGTGTTTCAAATTAATATAGTAAAGTTATTTGATTTAATGTGTTTTCATTTTCAATTGTTTTATCATTATGTATTTATTTTTGTATAATTTTTTTACTAAAAATTCTAATATAGGTTAGTGGCACTAGATGAGCTTCCACCTTTACATGGTTTGTGTTGTCAGTAGAGAAGATCATCTTCTTAAAATGAATAGAAGCTAAAAAAACTATTCATATTAATATTATCTACCTTAAGCAAATTGGTTTTCACCTTCTCTCTATTTGTCCTTTCAATAAAACATGAAAATAGTCTTATCTATGCTCTCTTATAGGACTCATTCATGTGCATGTAGGATATGATATTTCGTCTTTATCCCTCAAGGTTCTCTTGCAATATGCAATAGAATTTTTCTCATTTTGCACACTTAGGGATAAGTGCATTACATTAAAGGATGCCTCTGATCAAATGCAACATTCACTCCCAAGGCCCAACCAAGATTAGATAATGGTTTTTATAGCCTTAAAATTCCTATCTAGATGTGTCCATATAGATGGTTCACTGATTGGACTAATCAATCAAAATATATAGCTCCTACTGACAAACTTTTGCCTTATTCTGAGAGATTTATCTATGAAAAAGACCTCATTACCATGTCTCACCTGGATTGACTTATATATAATCCTCATGGTCTCTCTTAGAGTACTCATCCATGCACATGTAAGAGCTGATGGTTTGTCCCTATCCCTCATGGTTCTCTTGTAATGCATGATAGAATTTTTCTCATTTTGCACACTAAAGGATGAGTCGATTCTCTTAAGAGATGCCTCCAATCAATTTAAAAATTCAATATCAAGGCTTGAACGAGGCTTGACAATGACCATTATACCTTTAAAATTCATATCCATATGTGTTTATGTAGATGATTTATTAATTGGGCTAATGAATTAGAATATACTTCCCTTGCTAACCAACTTTTGACCCATTCTAAGAGATTTAGCCATGAGAGAAAACTCATTGCCACATCTCATCCATATTGAATTATATAAAATCATCATATAAATTTTTAAATTAATTGTGTATATGTGTTTAAGAGATGATGGTTCATCTCTATCCCTCATAGTTCTCCTATAATGTGTGATGGAAGTTCACTCATTTTGTACACTCAGGGACAAGTGGATTCTCTTAAGGGATGCATCTAACCAACTCTAACCTTCACAATAAGGTCCTAACCAAGACCCAAAAATGGACATTCTAGCCTTAAAATTCATATCTACACATGTCCACATAGATGGTTCATTGATTAGGATAATGAGTCAGAATATATAGCCCCTGCTAACCAAATTTTGACCCATTTTAAGAGATTTGGCCACGAGAGAAACATAATTATCACATATCATCCATATCTATTTATATAAAATCATTATATTAAACATTATAAGACTCATCAATGCACATGTAAGAGTTAATGGTTCATCTTTATCCCTGACGGTTCTTCTACAATACGTGATGGAAGTTTGTTCATTTTACACACTTAGGGACATGTGGATTCTCTTAAGGGATTCCTCTGACCAACTATAATCTTCACTCTTAGGGCCTGACCTAGACTATATAATTGATTTTATAGCTTTAAATTGGGTGTGTGTGTGTGTGTGTGTGTGTGTGTGTGTGTGTGTGTGTGTGTGTGTGTGTGTGTGTGTGTGTGTGTGTGTGTGTGTGTGTGTGTGTGTGTGTGTGTGTGTGTGTGCCTGCATAGATATTTCATTGATTGGGCTAATGCGTTAGAATATATGACCCCCACTAACCAAATTTTAGCCTATTTTGAGAGATTTGGTTGTGAGAAAAACCTCATTATCACATCTCTTCCATCTTGATTTAGATAAAATCCTCTTTGAATATCTTATAGGATTCATCTATACATGTGTAGGAGCTTATGGTTTATCTCTAGCCTTCATAGTTCTCCTATAACTCATGAGAAAAGTTCTCTCATTTAGCATACTTAAGCATAAGTGGATTCTCTTAAGAGATGCCTCTGACCAACTATAACCTTCACTCTCAAGGCCTAACCAAAACTAGATAATGGTTTTCATTTCCTTAAACTAACTATTTAGATATGTCCACATAGATGGTTCATCGATTGGGATAACGAGTTAGAATATATGACCCTCATTGACCAAATTTTAGCTCATTTTGAGAAATTTAGATGTGATAAAAATCTCATTATCATGTCTATTCTATCTTGAGTTAGATAAAATCCTCTTAGGATCTATTAGAGAATTGATTCATGTACAAGTAAGATCTAAAAATTTATCTCTAAACCTCAGGGTTCTCTTACAACACATGATAGCAGTTCACTCATTTTGCATACTCAAGGATGAGTGGATTCTCATAAAGGATGCCTCTAATCAATTATAACATATGCTCCTAGGCCCTGACCAAGATTAGACAATGGTCATTCTAGCCTTAAATTCCTAGTTAGATATGCATATATAGATGATTCATTTATTAGGGTAATGAGTGAGAATATATGGCCTCAGTTGACCAACGTTTGGCCCATTCTAAGATATTTGATCATGAGAGAAACCGCATTACTACATCATGTCCATATCAAGTTAGATAAAATACTCCTAGTATTTATTATAGGACTCATCTACTCATGTGTAGGAGATGAAATCTTGTTTCTATCCCTCACAATTATGTTATAATGTGTGACAAAATTTTATTCATTGTACACACTTAGGGATGAGTAAATTCTCTTAAGGGATGCCTTTAACCAACTATAACCTCACTTTTGGGGCTTGAACGAGAGAAATAAATGATTGTTATGGCCTTAAAATTTTAATCTAGATGTTTTTACATAGTCAATTCATATATTATGCTAACGAGTTAGAATATATAGCCTTCACTAACTAACTTTTAGCTCATTTTGATAGATTTGGCCATGAGAGAAACTTCATTGCCATATCTCATCTGTCACTAGTTAGATAAAATCCTCTTGGGATTTATTATAGGATTCATATATGTATGTGTATAAGTTTACATCTCATCTCTATCATTCACAGTTATGCTATAATGCATGATGGATTTTTTCTCATTTTTCACACTTAGGGATAAGTGAGTTCTATTAAGGGATGTCTCTCACCAACTACAAACTTTATTCTTGCGGCACAAGAGACATTGAAAAATGGTTTTTATAGCCTTAATATTCCTATCTAATTTTCATATAGATGGTTTTTTGAGAATCATAATATACAGCCCTAATGGCCAACTTTTGGTATGTTCTAAGAAATTTGGTCCATGAGAGAAACTTCATTGCTACATCTCCTCAGTTTCAATTTAGATAAAATCCTCCTAGGATTTTTTAGAGGACTCATCGATGCATGTGTAGGATATAAAATCTCGTATCTAACTTTCATAGTTATGCTAAAATGTGTGATAGCAGTTTACTCATTTTGCACACTCAGGGATGATTAAATTCTCTTAAGGGATGCCTCTAACCAACTATAACCTTTGCTCTTAGATCCTGATTGAGACTATAAAATGAATATTCTAGAATTAAAATTACTATCTAGATGTGTCCACATAGATGTTTCATCTATTGGGATAATGAGTTAGAATATACGGCCCCTACTAACCAACTTTTGACCTGTTTTGAGATATTTGGCTACAAGAGAAACCTCGTTACCATTTCTCATCCATCTTAAGTTAGATAAAATACTTTATATATTTCTTATGTGACTCATTCACACATGTGTAGGAGCTAAATAATCATCTCTATTCCTCATGGTTATCCTAAAATGCATCACCAAAGTTGGAGGAGGATCTGACTGTTTATCTAAAGCTTTAAATTGCATGAAACATGAAAGGTAAGGTGTATTTTTATTATAAAAAAATTGAATCCATGATAGTCTATTTATTACCAAAAACACACTATATAAACCCAAATGGATGATGCTCCTACATCACTTGATGACCTTTATTACTTCTTACTCTTTCACTTTGAACACACTTTTTCTAGGTCTAACTTTCAATGATTTTTATTTTATGAATTTTTAGTTAGACTATTTTTTAATTTTCAAATATATTATCAATACATATGTTTTTATGAATTATTTAATATTATATTATTTATTTCAAATGAGTAAGAAACCAATTTGAATTTTCTAATTCTTATTAGATTTGGTCTAAAACTCTAAAACCCTATTTTAAGCTTCTAGGCATCATAGATCACTCAATAAGTTAAAATACTATTTGAAACCAATTTGAACACTTTCCTTAATCAAAATAAAAGCTACATACCAAAATTTATGTGTTTTCATTAGTTAAAAATAAAATTAAAGGTCTTTTTATACACAAAACCCTGTTTTACACCTATTAGGCCTAATGGATACTAATAGGTTATAACACAAAATACTCCTTTCCAAATATAAAGAACACCATTAAGATTTTTATACAGGCATAAAAATGGTGATCTAAACTTTACTTCACCTTTATAGACTTAGGTTTGAAACTTTTGAGGAAAAATTCCCTTCTCGCTATCAAGAACACTGAGATATCATGGTTTTCATAAACTCGATCAGTCTTAAATGTTATTGTATGTTCTCATTTAACCTAAAACCACTTTTATCTTCAATAAAATTATAACCCTTTCTAGACATGTATAACACCATTCTAAACATATTATACTCTTAATAATTTACAAAGGATTACAATTTATCCATAACCTTGAATATTGATATTTGAAAATTCAAATTGAACTTTTGGTGGGAAAAAACCAAAGTACCATCTAAGATTTATATTTCACCCTTTTAAGGCCAAGTGAAACCTCTTATTGAGTAAATTCAAGCTATATGACACTTAATACACTTAAACAAGAACCTTATTACATGTTGGCAGGATGCTCTTGCATCATCACTAGACCTCCTAACAACTATGATCAAGTACAACTTATAATATTTACATCCCTAAAATTGATCAGTAGTCCACTTATGTCACAATTACAAATTGATTTATAATTAAATGTAAATGAAACAAGTAAATATTAAATTGATCCTACATTAGTAGACCTCCTAACAACTATGATCAAATATAACTTATAATATTTACATCCTTGAAATTGATCACAATTCTACTTACATCACAATTACAAATTGATATATAATTAAAATGTAAATGAAACAAATAAATATTAAATTGCTCCTACATCACGAGACCTCCTAAAAAATATGATCAAGTACAACTCATAATATTTACATGTCCATGAAATTGATCATAATCCCACTTACATCACAATTGCGAATTGATATGTAATTAAATTTAAATGAAATAAATAAATAGTAAATATCACATGTAAATGTAAAATATACATAATGATAAAAGGACTATTTTTTATAATTTGGACTTATCAACAGTCTAAATTTTTGAATATTTTTTATAATTTGGACTTATCAATAGTCCAAATTTTTGAAAATTATTATAAATAAATTGGATTGTATCTAGATTAAATTGGACTGTACTGAGATTAAGTTGGACTTATTAAAAATAATTCATATTTATCTAATTTATTTATGATATTTCCAAATTGTATAAAATGATCATAAATAATTTATTTATTAGTAGTTGAAAATTATCATAAATAAATTAGACTTCATCAAGAATTACTTGGACTTATAAAAAATAAATCACATCTATATTATATATTTACAATAAGTCCAAATTATGTGACCATTCAAAATGGTTCATAAACCATACATTTATAGATATTATAAGACTTGGTGGTATATTTATTAAGAAAAAATAATTCATACATCAATCATGTGCTCAACCAATATGTGATTTAGAACACCTGGGATGATTGGGATGCCACATGTCATCGATTGATTAGATCATGAACTATATGTTTAATTTGACTAAAGTGACATCCTCATGACCATCAAAGTTTATCTCATATTTAAGTCAATTTACAAAGATTGTGATGTGTGTTGCAATCTCAGATGCATTGTTTAGGTCTTTTATTTGGACTAATCATCCTTCTGCACAGTCGAGTCATCAATATTATGCCATGTGGAACAATCTTTAGTGCTATGTGAAAAGAGAAATAACATTTATTGATATGAAAATTCCAAATAAAAAATCTTGATGTGCAAGTGGGACATTTTAAGGTGTAAAATCTAAACACCTTTTTTCATATATGGGAATGCCTAATTGTATTTTGTAAAAAATAAAATATGTAGTGTACTAAATTCTTAGATGTGCAAATTACAAAGACCTTTTGTTGAAGACTATTTTAAAATATGCAAAAATAAGAAGTGGAAGTTCCAATAGTCAAATGCTATTAAGTATATGTACAGTTACCAAAATACTGAATTGTCATAGTAGAAAATATAAAACTCAAATGCTGAAGTATATTTTTCAAGACCCAAAATGTGAAGTGCCACTAGAAATAAATATAGATAAAAAAATAATAAAATATTATACATTCTCAAAAAATGGACTAAATTTTGAGAAAAACATTCATATTTCTCATTCTAAAATTAAAGAAACACCATTTCAAATTTCCCAATCCTTTTATCACTATTTTTGTCAGTGCATAGTAGGATGATATGTTCAAATAGTCTGTAATAATGCCTTTCAAAAAATTAGTGACAACAAGTGGTATGACCTCTCCAATTTTATTTTGGTTTCTAATCATACATGATACTATCTATGAGTATGGATGATAAAGATGTGTTAGTTGGGTTTGGATTCCATTTCTTGTCCAAACAACCTAAATAAGTTTTTGTTGCTTCTACATTTTTTCCATGTATGAACTGGGATGAAGCAAGCTACATTAACCCTTCCTTCTATATCCCCATTTGTTTTTAGTATCTCAATATTGGTTTTATCTCTAGTAACCCATACTTTGTAGTCCATTCCTATAGAATTGTTATGTCTGACAAATAACATATCTTTGATTTGCACATCTTGAGCTAGATCAAATGCAATTCTTGTCCTTTTGCTTCTTGGACCAACATATGTATCTATAGATGCCACTCCAAAATCAAGGGTGTTATCATGATCCATTTTGTGTAGATCTATATATAGGGGAATTTCATGATGAGTTCTCGGATAAAACTCTCCTATGCACTCAACTTTAGAAGGGAACATGTCTTCTTTCATTATGTCATGGATGTTTTGGAAGTAATATGATAGATCCTTCCACTTATTATTTTTTATCAAACCAAATTCATTGAATTGATATGCATACTTATTAAAGTTATATTTAATTTCTTTTTCACTATTTTTTCTACTTCTATTTTATTCTTTAGAAATAATGGAATCTTGAGACATTTCTCTATTTTTAAATTATTTAAAATATATTTTTGTCAGATTACCTTCTAGAATGTTTGGGTCACCATTTTATTTTGTTCCCCATGATGTAATCAAGGGGGGAAAAATTTATATCTCTTATAGAGTTTTTGTAATGCATAATGGGTTGATCTTGCTCCATGCATAGAAGAAAGTATTGACTTTTTTTCAAGCCTACTATGTTATTTCTTCCCTTCAGCTAGTAACTATTAACATACTCTTTGAAATCCTCTACCTCTTCAATCAATTATGCTGTGAAGTTTCTTGTAATTTCACATGTCCTATAAGTTTCCATCATCTTGGCCACACTCTATACAGCTTTCCTCTTTATACATTCAGATAGGTTTACAAATGTGTCATTGATGTCCTCATGGGTATGACCTAAAAGTATAAATTTTATCTCGACATCGAAGAAAACCCATTTGTAGACAAGGAGAGATAAATATTATAACACATACCTATACAAAAAGACATTATTTTGTGAATTTATAAGTGTAACATTAGTTCCATATAAGGTTTAAAATTTTTAAAATATAATTATGGATGGAATTACCTAGTCTTATCGTCCCCATAATAGTTTTCTAGTTGAAGGTATATCCTAGAAGGAATTTTCTTAGAGGCACCAATTTATTGTGCTTCTTCTATATATTTCTTGCATTCAGGGTAGTAGTTTTAAGACAAAAGTGCATCATATAATGGATATTTTTAAGATCCAAGTTTATGTAGTAAATATCCATAAGTATCTGGGTTTTCATATCCCTAGAGAACTTATTAAATGAGGTGATAGTAAAGCTAGACCATCCAATAATGTATGATAAAAAATGTCCATATCTACCTGCACCATGATCATGTGTTATAATCCCTTCCATTGACAACTCTAATATTTTATCGGTAACTACTTTAATTTTTATCACTATTCATAGCACAAATGTTTTTTGATGTTCCACCTTGTCATGAATGAAACTGAGGTATTATTTAGTGTATTGATCTAACATTAATTTATGTGTGTAATGCATTTATCTTACATAAAGTACTTCATTTAAGTGCATCATGAATTCCTGATCGATACACTCTTTCTAATCTCTAGAGAGGGACTTAGAGCATTTTTGTTTAGTCAACAAGATGCATGTTTTGCACTTAGAAAAGTCATTAGACGTGGTAATGGTCACATCATGAAAATTAGTTCTCCACATGTTATTGAATTTTGGCTAGGATATTGGCTCATATCTCATATCTACTAGTGTGCATTGATGTGGTGTCTCATAAATTCTTGAGTAAAAGATGCTAGAAGATGTGAAACATTTTATTATGATTCATCTATATCTACCTGGCATGTTAGTCATGGAGAAACATCTGCAAAATCATCCACCTATTGGTCCAACAAATCTTTAGCTACCATTGTCTTCTTTTGGGGCTTTTGTTGAAATCTCCCTACATGGAATGCATGTTTTTTCCCATTTTTGTGATAATTTTGAATGTCAAAAAGTTATTTCTCTTTAATAATTTTAATCTAGGATTCCAAACATATATTTGTAGCTTGAAAATCAATGCTAGTTTTATTTTTATTTTTCTTAAACAAACTGACAGAAAGGGCATCCAAGACATGTTCCCTCCTATCTAATGTGGTGGAATCAAGCAACTTCATCTTTGTAGATTTTATAATCTCAAATAACAATCTTAACTAAACACATTTTTTGGTGTAACATTTATCTACATACATTGTTGTAATCTCACTATCTATGTTTTCATCAAACTCCACTTGGCTAAGTGAATTATTTGGATGACTTATTTTTTGGCCTGAGTATTTATAGGAATGAGCTAAAAAAAAATTATACCTTTACGCTAAGAATTTCAAGCAAGGAATGACTTCATTATCCACTACATCCCAAACATTTCTAATTTATTTCTTCTTTGGTGTCATGTATGGTAAATTGATTGCTTTACAAGTCTCAGTGTCCACTATTTTATTGGAAGACCATCTAACGATAAATTTTTCAATTGCCTCTATAATGAAAGTCTCACAATGTTGTATAACATGCCTTATGTAAACTCCCAACTCATTTTATAACATTGGGACAAGAATGCAACCAAAAATATCCCCTGATTGTGCAAATTTAACATAACCAAATGATTTTTTTTCATAATTTGCAAGAGTTGTATATTTGTGCAACAAATGTACCCTTTTCCAAATAAATTTTTTTCTTAGGCTTTAAAATGTTGTAGTATCACCAATATATAAAACAAATGAATCCAAGTAAGGGTTTTCCTTTTACAATGGTTATATATATATATATATATATATATATATATATATATATATATATATATATATATATATATATATAAAATTGGACTCAAATTATTTTGACTATGTTCCATGTCATTGTTTATAGAAAACTTGTATGTGATGTGTTTCATCATTCTTGTGATCCATATAGTAAAACTACCAACTACATCCCCCAAATTATCCACAAAAGCTACATAAAATGGAAGAAGTAGATTCAAATAAAAAAATTTAGTAAAATTAACACTTACACATCCAATAAGTATTTCCTCATTGTGGCATGTGGAAGTGATATTTATGGGTTCCAGAGATTTAGCATATGGACCTGCCACTTTGTGTTTTCTTCCTTCACCAATGACCTTACCATTATTTATGAGAAAAACATATACTCGACATTGGAAAGCCACTGACGTATGATTATTTTACCCTAGACATTTGTAAAATACATGGGAAGAGTTGTTAATCAGGTTATTTATAAAATCAGTCCAATTTATATATGTATGTAGGAGATAAAGTTATATTTATACCTGACCATAAGCATGGAGATATGTTAAAACCTAAAAATGTTAAAAAGTTAATGTATAACATTTTTTTTAATGACAAGGTTTATGTCAATCCAAAAAAAATTATAGTTTTTAATATCATATACTACATAATTCAATTCTTGCTTCATCTTACTTTTAAGGTATCTCCTAGGAGATGCATTTCAAACATGCATTAGAGTAGAATAGCCGCATAGAGAAAAATAGATAATTAAGTCAATATTCAACCATGTATTTTATTACAATAAAAAATGATAATGAGTAATGGAGGTTTTGAGAAAAATTATGTAAAATGATTAGCTTCTTATATTTTGGGATCCTGTATTTTATTTTAACCTCTGTTGTGGACCGAAAAGTTTGAAGGTATCTCTTAAGAGATACCTTTCAAACATGTGTATGGGTACCCTTCAAGGTTTAAAGGAAGTACTAGGTGATACCTTAAAGGGACTTATAATACCTTTGAGGGTACCCATGACATTAATATTAAGACCTAATTTTTAATAGTCAAGGACATGTGGCATGCACCTATGAACACATAACATTTCAACACTCAAAAAATATTTCAATTTCATCAAGCAAGTGACTCTCCATGATTATTCCAAGTATCTCTATCTCGTTTACCAAGAGACTAACAAATGGAACTTCATGTATGAAATCTTAGGGATATGTAAGAAGCATTGTGGTGATGTATGTCTCCCTCCAAACTACCTCTAAAATTATTGTTAAAATGGGGCCCACTTTTATGGGCTAATGGCATGTCTTTTATTTAAATAAAAACTCCCTTCTTTCCTGTGGAGTGTCATCATGACATCTGTCATTAGTGGAAGGGACTGAGACTTCAAGTTTGTGGCCACACTCACCTATGCGCTTAGTCATTATGAGTCCATGATGAACCCAACTTCTAGCTTCAAGTTTGAGGCTGTGTTATTTATTCTCTCTCAATAAGATACCTATGGTCTAGGAGTGGGTAGCAAGGTCATTCTTGGACTACTAGATTTTTTGGTCCTTTGTTAAGGACTCTTATTCCATCTATGGATGCATTTATTTTTACACATTTGTAGAGTCCAAGAATCTCTTATGGGTATGCATAATACAACTTATTAAATGCATTTAATAAGTTAGTCTGAAATGTAAAATATCATTATTTTTAATTTACTAAAGAAAGGATATTAAGGATCACTCTGATAAAAAAGTAAATCAATCTCGAAATAGGTTCAGAAAAGTGGCAATGAAAAGATAGGTATGGTAGAAGGACTATTAACAATCATGCAATACCATTAATAACATTACATTTTAAAATATTCCATCTTGTTTGAGGTAGATCAAGTTGGGATGTAATATATTATGGGGTAATTTCAATATTTGTGAGACAAAAAAGGTCACCATCAAAGCCAAAATATTAAAGATGAGGAAGAACTCTCATACATAGGTATTAAGTGCATTTAAAGAGGTTTCCAAGAGTAAATTAGATAATAAAATCCATAAAATGAAGCATAGGAACAATATGAAAACATTATAGACTTTGGTGAAGAAGAATATTCTACTATCTTCTCTCGATATACTCTCATGCAAAAAATTTGATACCCAGATTTTGGTAAAACAAATCAAACAAACAATATAGATTGTAGGTTTAGCCATGGATAGGATCAATTTTTTAATCTCACTCATAGATGCAAAAGTCATAAATAAGGATTGGGATAGATATTTAACAAACTAAATTCAATGACCCAAATCCCTTTAACTTTGTGAAAATGGATGAAGCTACTCTCTTTGACCTATCAACACAACTAGGTGCACAAGTAAGAGCTCTTACACTTCAACATCCACTTCAAGGTTTTGATACAGAGAGGCCAATCAATTTACCTATTTTAGGAAATTAGATGAGGTCATGCATACCTTGTTAGGTAGATAATACCAAGGGGATATTTATTTGTTTAGAGATATCACCATTTAGATCACTACACAAACCATGGTGAGAGCCGTAGGCCTCCTGAATCATGGAAAATCATTATTTCAATATAAGTCCACTATACCACCAATTCATCCATATGTTTGGGACAAGTTCCCCACTAGGGAGGGTAGAGGAGCCCCAATTGAATCCATTGAGGATGTTACAATGCATATTTTCATAGAGTGTATTATAAAGAGGTTTTGGTAGATAATGAAGTAGGACAAGAGGGAAATAAAAGGAGTAATTGACATTGTGTATCACATGATATGATAGAGTGAGAACTTTAATTAGCCTAAGTTTCTTATATCTAATCTTACCACTAAGATTGAGAAGGTACTTTCAAGTATCTCACAAAATTTCCAATATCAATTTCTAGTTTTATTGTTATGCTTCACCTAATAGAAGTCCCTGCTAGGCCAAAATAATGTTACTACAGACTTTTGGTCTACTAATTACCTCATAGGCATCACTTAGACTAAGATAGGGAAATATTATGAGTAAGTAGGGTGGTTTAACATATGGTGGCTTGATGTTCTAGCTTTAATCAGGTTGCACCTTCAAATTCCACAAGATGTCATGCAATATTTTGGGTAGCATGCATCAGTAACCAAGTTGTACAATGGTAATAAAATTAAGGTGCATGAGTTAGCCACACCAACTATGATTCCAATGCCCTTTTTCATCATAATTGTTAAATCACAAGCTAAATTGTGGAGATAGAGAGACCTAATCTCATAACAAGGCTGATAAAATCAAGAACAATTGTAGCTAGTTGTGTAACCATAGGCCTCACCCCAATAGTCTATAGCTCCTCCATAAAAATAAAAATGCAAATAGAAAGAACTTGTGTAGAGAGCCTCACCACCACCAGCCAAGATGAGATCAAGGCAAATCAATTATTTGCTTGATAACCCACATATGCTAAGGATATCTTAGGAGTATGACTTTGAAATGTTATGAGTTGATGAATATGAATTTCTTACATGTATGATCAAAGACATCAGTCAAAAGGTCTATGATAAGGAGGAAGAGAAGGAATTCTTTTTTTAAAAGGTAGTGTGCACTTACCAAGTGTAAAATAAGGTAATAAATGACCATTTAGTCAACATTAAGAAACCCCCTCCCACTATTATTATGTATATTGTAGGTCAATAATAATCTAAGCATGAACTTGAGGTAGAAATTTTCAAAAAAAAATCAGAATTTGGTTCATTTTCTACATAGTTTGTAGATATACTAGAGGAAGGGAGCATGGTACAACCACTGATGTTCAAAAAATGTAGTGATTATAAAGCAAGTCCTTTAAACACCATACTCAAACATTTGGTATCTTTCAAAGAGCCAACCATAATAAATAGTGCCCATCAAGTGAAGTTTAGGGGCATGATGAGACACAAGGATACACTTATCCCTCTAACCAAGTTGAGAAAGGTTTTCATGTGCAGAAGTGTCATGGTTATCGAATACAAATATTTGAAGCACTCATAATCTAATATGTAAATAGATGATGTATATGTAATAGAGGGATCCCTATATACCACTATATAAATGAGATCCACTATGTTTGATTCCCATTTTATGGAGATGTCTTTGGATGTTTTACAACTACCATTATGCAAGGAAATTGAAGGATCATATACATTCCAAAAATCCATTACATGAAAGGCTTCTGACTTGGAACATATAGTTATTCGACTGCATGAGGAGAAAGTGAAATCACAAAATTAAATTCTTGAGGCTAGGTATCTCATCAATGCCTCTTATCCTACTCTATTTGTGTATGTCCTTAGTGATCAAGTAATGTCCAAGGATAAACAACTCACTGCATTGCTGACTTAGCTAACAAAGGATTGGATCAGTGCACAAAAATTGTGAACCTAAGTAGAGGTTATCTGTGATGCTACGAAAGGTATTTGTGAACTTATAAAGGAATATATATAGGTCCTAGATATATTTTCACATCAAGATAAGTATATTTCACAAAGAATGCTTAATTGTAGGTAACATCTTGACAAATCCTTGGAATCCACTAAACTAGAGTTTGCAATGGTGGATAAAGCTAAAGTTATAGTAAATTATCTAATGGCTACTAGAGAAACACTTAATGATGAATTTCAATATTTTTTAGAAGCCATGGATAACATGATGAATAATCTCCAGGTCTGGAAAAATGAGATAATACGCAAAAAAATTATGGTAATTTAAGCCCAAAGGACTGCTGATAGGTTGGATGATATTGTGCGAGATATCTAGCTTAAGCTATCAAATGTCAGAGACTTCCTTATCATTACAAAATAAGTAAATGTGCACAATTTTATGGTCATTAATATTCCACTACACATTTTGATTATCATGATGTAAGAAGTACTTGATAATTAGAAAATGCTCAAGCATGAACTTTCACAAGTTGAACTAGCTATTGTGCATATCATAGATGAACCTAAGTTCATTCCACTATAGGAGCTCCAATTAATTTTGTAGAAGAGAAATTTGGATATAAAGTTGCATTTTGGGCAGCCACAACCTACATAGTAGGTTAATGTGAATTTCAAATTTTTTAGTTTAAAAATTGTAAAGGGTAATAGGCAAGTATGGAAAACTAGAAAACCTAGAGTGATTACTGCCACTTTTGTGAAAGGTTGGTCTTTTCCAGCTTTAGTCGAGATTAGATTTCAAATTTTATCTTGGGATGAAATAAAAATTTAAGTCCATGAAAGTGTTAGGTACATCTGCATAGGGTATCATTTTGTTGTCTATATGATGTTTTAGATGTCTTTGACCTTGTTAGGCAAGTGATAGATATAAGAATTCCATGTCTCTTTGCTTTTTGTATGTCAAAAACCTATAATGTGAAGAGACAGAGTTGTGTAAAAAGCTATATAGTGTTATAATGTAATGTAATATTGTTTTGATGTTATTTTTTTTCCTATGCATGGTGTGTAGTGTTTACTTTGTTTTGTTTTAGCTTATTCTATCTTGTATTATGTTTTTTATGATCCATAATTATTAATGCCATATTAGTTTATATTTATATTTATTGTAGTGTATAAAATTGAAGATTGTGTAAATTTACTCAGGCTATTATTATTTCTTTCTACTTCCTGTTGCATAAGATATACCTGTAATTTCCATGTTTTAGAGAATTTCCATGAAAATCTACTAATATTCCTTCAACATGCACATGATTGGAATTTTATTTCAAGGTATCTTTAAGGAGATACCTTGAAGATATTTTTAGTACCTTCAAGAGTACCATAAGGCATGTTTTTAAGGTATTAAGTATCTCAAAGGAGAGACTTTCAAATATACATCTATAGTACTTTCAATGGGTATCCTAGTAGATGCCTTGAAAATGTATATGATTTGAATTATTTCAACATATTAGGGCATTTTAATACCATCAATGGTTCCTCTATGCATAAATTTATCTCTTAGGAGATACCTTCAAGGTAGCCATGATGGTATTACAATACCCTTCAATATAATATTGTTTTTTTATTTGATTGGTTAAAAGTCAGGTTGAATGGGTCCATTCCCTTTAAAAAATAGACCCATAAGATAGACATGACAAAGCTAAAAGACAAAAAAAGAGTAAAAGATGAACCTAGAAGCTAAATCTCCATACCACCAAACTTAAGCAAAGTATTAGCCAAAAAACCTAAGACCAAGTAAAAAGATATAGAGTAAGCCCAACTATTCTAAATTATAAAAAAATACAAAATTCTTGGTCATAATACTATCACCTTCAATGTTCCTTCCTCTAGTATGACTTTCCATGAACTAATCCTTATCTTGTTCCTATCTTTTACATTTGAGGTTGGTAGAATAGATATCCACTTTTTCCTCCTCGAGATCCCTATTGATATCCTCCTTTCTAACACTTTGGGTTGATTTTTTGCCTTGAAGAGTGCATTATAGATTATCCTTTCACAATTTAGATGCTACTAACATGTGACCCAAGATCCCTTATAACTTTTTTAACTCATTCATGATTTCATTACATAAAGGTTTATGGATGGAAATCTTTGGGTGCAATGTTTAAAGGAAATTCATGATATCTACCTTGGCATTGGAATCAAGAACCCTTCTACCTCTGGTAGCTAATGGAGGGACATTGGTAAGACTCCCCATGTGTATTTTGGGCTCTTCCTACATTAGTTTGGAAAAATCCTTGACATTCTATTCCTCCAATTCATGATCATAAGATGACTCTATGGAAGATTCCTCCCCCTTTAGTTTATCCCTTCTTACTAGGGATATCAAGTGCCTCAGTGATGATTTTGGACCATTTTGGTTCCCCTATGTTAATTAGCATGAAAATTAGACCTTGGTGAATTAATTATTTTGAAGGGTTCTTTTTGAAGTTCAATACCAAAGCTTCCAAGGATTGTAGAAGAAAAAATGGAATGTTAATGGTGTGGCCTTTGAAATGATTGAGTAATAAGAATGGGAAACAAATCATAGTGTGTTTTCCTTCTAAGGTAATATACCTCATTATCTTAGGCAAACTTTAGGCCATTTCCTCGATAGTTATAACCTCATGAAACCTTTTTGGGATAAACTCTTGGGTTTTTTATTTTCCTTATTGAAGAAAATGTCAAGAAGCTTCTCCTTTCTCTTCTTGTCCTTCAATGTTTTGATAACAAAAAAATGAATCTCGGTAGTCTCTCTGTTGAAATTTTTAATGATCAAGATTTTGAAGCCATGCATATGGACTTCACAATCTTTCCAACCATGAGGAAAGTCCTTGGAAAGGCTTGTGTCATGCCCAATGAGTCATTCCATGAAGGGAGACAATCCACATTTAACCATTTTATTCCAAACATATTCATTTTCCTTGACATCAGAGCATGAAATTGGTTCGAAATGATTTTGATCCCCACCCATATTAAGAATTTGTAGACTTCTTCTACAATCTTCATTGTTCAATTTTTTATAAATGGAAATGGATAGGTTATGGGACTAAGAGAAAAATAAAATAATGTGATGCAAGCTCAAAGAGCGCCAAATGTGTAAGTAATTAATAATAATTACCTTACACGTGTTAATATCTAAGCTCTTGATCTAAATTTGTGTCATCACTAAAAAAACCATCATGATAATACAGGGTGTGTATTTTTTCTATTTTGATAATCAAGATGACATCATTAGAAAAATCTCTCTCATGACAAGTAATAAAATTTATTCTTTAGACCTTGATATTGGCACATATAGGGATTTAAAATTGGTAAATGTATTGATTAAGATAGTTGAGTTTAATATTGGTGAATGTGTTGATTAGGATAGTTGAGTTCAAGTTGATTCTTAGTTTTAGATGTGTACTAGTGCTTTCATTGGTGTAATTTTATATTTGTGTAATAGCTACCTCAAATAATTCACAAGCTTGAGACAGGTTTTTTGAATTATTATTTAGGAATTTAAGTCTTTAAAAAAAATTGTTCAGAGTTTTTGCATCATACATTTTGTGTGAACAAATGATCTAAATGATTTGTGTGAATAATAGTGTATTTCCCCTTCAAGGTATCTCCTAGGAGATACATTTAATATTTAAGAACTAAATCTCTAGGTTTAAATCCCAAATCTGATGACTTTCTATCACACCATCACTTATCTGCTTATTATTAGATAATATTCACATAACTTTCCTATTCCCTTACTTCCTAGAGTTTGATAAATTCAACAAGATGAACCTCCTAAGAGATATATTTCAAACAAGGTTAAGAGTGGATTTCCCCAAGTGCAATTTTCCTTTATATGGAAAAGGCACTATTGGGTTATATTTTGAATCCCCTTGTAATACCTTCAAGGTATCTCCTAGGAGATACCTCTCAAACAAGCACAAGAGTGTATTTCCACTTTCAAGGTATCTTCTAAGAAATACCTTTCAAATAAGTACAAGAGTGTATTTCTCCTTCCAGGAACAAATGGAATTTTCCTTTACATGGAAGGCACTAATAGGTGATATTTTAAAGGATTTTGTAATACCTTCAAGGTATCTCTTATGAGATACCTTTCAAACATGTATAAGAGTGTATTTCCCATTCAAGGTATATAATTCCTAGGAGATACATTTCAAATGGGGATAAGAGTGGATTTCTTCTTCACGAAAGGAGTACAATTTTCCTTTACATGAAAGGCATTACTAGATGCCTTGGATGAAGTAGTCCAAGATATAATGATTCACTATGAGAAGATGGAAATATGTCCATGTCTCCTTTCATACATTGATTTGCTACCTTATGTTCAAAAAATAAATGTTCTGGGGCCTCGGGTGAAATTGTCATGTTGCACCTTCAATGTGTTTTGGTGACTGAAGTTAGGAATTGACTGATGAGCTGAATTGAAGACACATGGATATATCAGGGGACTCCTAAGACTATTTTTTGGGATCAAAATAATCTTGTACCCTTCTCTATATCAATAAGGATGGTACAAAAGTGAAAATTTGGTTGAGATTCCAAGCTAGCATCTAATTTGTACTTGTGGTGGGTCTTTGGGGTTTTATTAATTCTAGACCCTTTTTAGAGATTTCCCCACTTATATTTTTGTGGGTAAGATGCAAAGATTAATTGATAGCCCAAACACCTAGATTTGAAAAGAGAAGTGATGACACATGGCAGATCTTTGAGGCTTTTCAAGCTCTGGACCGTTTTTAAAAATTGTCTCACTTACCTATAGGTGTGCAAGGTGCAAAACGTCCCTAAAATCCCAAAAAATACTAGAATGAAAAAGTTTTATTATATGAACCCACACATTACAAGGAGGATTTACTAGCATAAAAGAAACATTTGTACCTTATCTCTCCTTTTTCAAAAAAAAGCTCAAATGACTTAAAGAGGGTAGTTGGTAGTAAGCCATTAAGCTTCAAAACATTAATGGAAACCCTAATTTCAAAATGCAAAGGATTATAACTAAGGAAATTGCCTGCATTCATGTTTACCTTTTACATTCAAAGCTTATACTTACGTCTTTGATTTATTTGTGTTCCCTAGCTATGTATAGCATGAAAAAGTGATTACGATGAATTCTTCAAAGGTTTTTAATTTAAATTACACATAGCCCTCTAGATGATTAGTAAGTGATTTCTAGCTCCTTATATTATGTTATTTGAGGAGGTTTGAAGGTGTTTCAAGGGTAATCATAGTGAATAATTTGTTCAAGTTCAAGGTATTGCACTAAAATAGCTAGGGAATAATGTCAACTACTTTATCATCTGTTAAAAGTAACATTATTTTTGTTCTAGATGAAATTAAAGATACAAATGTTCTAACATTAAACTTTGCATCCCTATTTAATGTATTGTAGCATCCAAACCCCCTCCTGATAGTCTCCAACCTTAGAACGAGTTATATTACCCCTAAAATAGCATTCCCCTTGGCTACCCCATACCTAGAGTTAGTGATTACATGTTCCCAAGTATACCAAATAGACACTAGGACTATCATCGATGGAAGTCAATTAGTTTTCTAATCTTTCACTCCTTTGACCCTCATCACCATGATTGGGATTCCTCCCTAGCCTAAAAATATCACACTCTCTCTAGAGGAATGCCAAGAGTATACAGACAAGAATGACATGATAATATGGGAGATTATTAACTCCTACTAGCTAGTTAAGAAAAGGAAAAAGGTCTAAAGAATGTCTAAAGTCTAAAATTGGTAGAATTTAAGGAATTGCTCTAGTATGTGATTTCCATGGTGGAAAGAGTTTATGGGATTCCCACTACAGAGAAATTTGAACGTTGGATGTCCATAATCTTAATCTATGTGTTAGAACAATAGAATAAGCTATATTGGGCTACCATATTTAAGTGATTATCTACATAGGTAGATGATACAACTCCAGGTTGCAATCCACTCAAATGAGGAATTCATAGGTGCATTTTCCATGTCATCTTACCTAATGTATAGCTTGTTTCATATTAATCTATCATAATGGCTCACCAAGAATCCTAGTGGGATGAGAATATATGAGGTTTATCTCAAAATAAATTAGATGGCTTCAATAAGAATATATGTAGAGTTTACAATTGTTTCTTTAATACTATGATGAGTGTCTTTTATCCTCTAGGAAGACTCAATAGGATGTCTAAGGGGGCAAAAGACAATTGATAAATATGGTACCTCATATATTCAATTCAAATCATTTACTTATATTAGGGTAAGTGGATACTCAAGGTTTCCATACAAACTACTGAGATACTTGGACAATAGACTAGTAGTGATGGAGTTAAGCAAGCAGATGGTGCCCCTACATGAGATGATAGCGATAAAGAAGGTAAATAATCCTTTCAATTTTTCATTCAAAATTGGAGATTATTCGTGTGCTTTTATTACCAAAGATAAGGGACTAAAACAAGATAAGGGCTAATATATGATTGATAAGATGCCACCCAGGCTGAACTATGATATCAGATGGTGGGTAAACATAGTGACCAATGTAATTCTTCATAAATCACATTTTGAAGACATCTAGTCCATTTTCACTACCAAAGAAGATGTCATAAAGTTAGATTATATGAGATTGATAGTGTAAGAATTTATCTCTTATAATATCACTCCCATCCCCAAGGACATGCAGGATGATAAAAGGATACTATCTAGAGTATATAATTAGTCTAATATTTAATCCTAGGAAATCTCATAGGTGGTTTTCATTACTAATTAAATTGATTCCATTCCATGGAGGGCCATAGAAATCATGAGAAGAACCTTGAGGTCTTTGAAGGAACATGGGGTTGATCTCAATACTTATGATACCCCTACCCTCTAGGAACTTGAACAATTTTGGGATTTAAAGGGTTTCCTCCCAAGATATAGTGGTGTTCCCTTGGCTCCACCACCAATGGATAAGGGCAAAGGGAAGATCAAGGTTGATGATGTTGACTTCACCAAGCTAATTAATGTGGAATCCATAATTGCATTGCAGTCGAAGTTAGATTTCCCTTTTCAAAGTTAACAAATCTAGTTGAAAATTGGGATAAAATTGATAATGGGGAGATTACATTGGCTACTTCTACCCAAATATCCATCACATCAAAAAGATCTTGAACTATACTATCCATCCTAACAACCATCCCAATAGTTAATCTAACTACTATTCCACTTGCTCCACCAACACAATAGCCAGCCATTGTCCCTCCCCTAAATATTTATTTAAGAGAGGAGGTGAGGAAGAGGTAGAGTAGCCCAAGCAAAAAATATTCAAAATGGATCAACAACCTCTAGTTTGGATTACTAATAAGAGGAAGGAGGTTGTGTTTGAAGACCTACCTTCTAAGGAACTTCCCATGAAGAAGAAAATGGATCAATCCTCATATTCTTAAAGATTGAGATATATGAGTAATGAAGAAGACTTAGATGAAGATAGGCTCATTTTGAAGGTGATGAATAAGTAGAGGGAATGCACTCTTCCAAATGTAATAACTAGGTAAATAAATCTAATGGAAAAACCATAGAGCCAAATGAAGGTCCCAATGGTTACTTTATTTGTAGAAGAGGTCCTTCAAGAGTAGAAAGTAAGGGTGATAAGGAGGAAATTATGGCCTCAACTGATCCCCTTTATTTTGAAGATGTTGTGAAGGTTGGAGTTGAGGAAGCCACTAAAGTTCAATTCCCTTAAGAAATGGAAATGATCTCATCGAGTACAAAGACTTTTTTTGATAATATCATCACCCATCTACTAGGACAAGATAATTAGGGTAAAGATGAGGAAATGAATAAATCTAGTGAGAAAGATAATGTATAACCAAAATAGGATACTCAAGTCACCATTGATCCTAAAGGGGAGGTTGCACAAGAAGGAATATAGATATCTCTAGAGGCATCAAAATTTTTCCCTTCCCCTCCAAAGGTGTCAACCTCATCACCAGATGAGAAGGTGAGTATAGAGAAAGGTAGGAGAACAAACCTGCAAATGGGTATCCCCACCCATGTAGAAAAAAATAAAGAATTAGACTAGTCTAGTAAAGGTGCTTAAGAGAGTGTTTCAGGTAATGTTTCTTCAATTAAAGTACTTCAAGGTCTCCTTCCTCATATCAAGGTCCATGATTTAACCAAGAATAAAGGTCTAGAGGCCATGATTGGTGAAGAGTTTCCTAAGGTAAATAAAGAGGTCACCATAGCCTCATCTATACCCAAGGATCAAACAAATAAATAAGGTGAAGTGGGTGAAAAACCTTATAGTGAATAAATAGGATGAAGAAGCTCTATTGAAATGTTTCTCAAGGAATATCACCAATTTAATCTAGATTTTGAATTTTTGGAGTAGATAGAGCCAAACTTGGAAGGGGAACCTAGAAAAAAAAAGGGTGGTGAGGAGTTGGAAGTGATGAAAAATTGAACAATTCATGTTAATTCCATAGCCCATTCCTATGGCACTTCCTACATCAAGTACTATGATGACACCATCCTTTACTATCTCACGGCCTATATCTATTTTTAGTACATCAAAGGGATTTTAGACTAGACCCCTTCTTTGAGTTGAGGAATAGGTCAAGCAGAAGAAGGAAATTATGAGGAAAATTGTGGAGATCAACATAGTGAAGATCACTTAGGCATATAAGGCCAAATGCCCCAAGAATGCCAAGACACATTCCAGGACCAAATTCACTACCCTAAGAGAAATGAATGTGGAGGTAGCCATTCCCCCATTAGATGCTTTGAAAAAAGATGCTCCCATTGAGAGTTACACTATTTATAGATATAGTCTAGGGAAGTCATCAAGGAATGAGATGGAGCACAAGTCATAGGTTTTAGTGAACATGGTCATTTATAGGATGAATATATTCAAAGCCATCATGGAAGAGTTGAAGGCACATAATCAAGCTATGATATAGTACTTTTAAAAGATATTGAGTGAGCCCAAGGCAGTAACTCCAAATTATAGTATTACTCTAGAGTGTCTTATATTCTCAATAGATTCATTTAATTTTCATCAAATTGATGATTTAAAGTCCAGAGGAAGAGCAAAAAAAATGGCAAGAAGATCTATGCACCAAGCTGGAATAAATAATCCACTTGACATTGAAATATTTGAACAACATAGTGGATGATAAAATAAAGTATGATGTTCAAATGATTTTCTATGAGATAGATATCAAGTTGTGGTAGGAGGCCCAACATAAAATGGATGAGGTCTAAAAGATGGTCATAGATACTTTGATCATAGAAAGGATCATTGCTCCTAATCATCACAAGAAGTCCAAGGAGTGTCAAATAGAAATCAAGCATCATTTGATGATGTTCAAAGATGACATCTTTGATTTAAAAGGAGAAGATCAGTCCTTCAAGACTATAACAAAAGAGATATATGATATATTAAGGAAGATGGTAGTCCTTGATGGTGTAAGTGACTTGGAGGAAAAGATGATACACATCACTCTAAAAAACCTCATCGATGAACCACAAGAGTCCTTTGATGTTGATAAAATAAAATTGGTGTCTCTTGAAAAGTCTTATGACCATCTTAAAGAATGAATTAGATGAAAGTAGACTATGCTTCAAAATATTGCTGCCTAGCTTCAGGAGTATAGAGAAAAATTAAAAATACCAAGCAGGCCTAGACCAAGGGAATCCCACCCCTATGCTCGAAAGATTTACAATGTATAAAAACAAGTTGGAAAAATATTCCATCATCCAGATTGAGTCCAAATCATAATTGGATATTTCAATTTTTATGAGATGGTATCACTTCTTTCTTCCTTTTCCTCCCTTCTTTTTTCTTATTTCTCACTGGGAAACATTTTTAATTGGTCTAATAGTGGCACATCACTTTAAGTTAGTTTCTATGTAATCATGAAAAGAGGAAAGGGATGTTTTTTTTTGTTGTGGAAGAGGATAAAGGTTTTATTTTTTCCCTTGCTAGATCTTCCTCCACATAGATAACTAGAAAATATCCCATCGAGATAGAGGATCAATTTTGCTATCATCACACAATAATGAGAATATCCACACATGTTTCATTTTTATAGTTTTTCAAACTCTCAATTGGATTAATGGAGATTTTTTCATATGATCATGGTTTTACCTCTTCCAATGTTGCTATGAATTATTGCTTGTGTTTCTTCAATAGGTTCAATGGACATGTTTAGGTTATTCTAAATGTATCTCCTAGAAGATACCTCAAATTTCCTTAGAATACCTTCTATGTTAATTTAAAAGGTCCTTGCAAGAGATTTTATATAACCATGACACCTTTTCATTTGGAAAAAACCTTGATGCACATGATTGGAATTTCCTTTCAAGGTATCTCCTGGGAGATACCTTGAACATACACACAATTGAATTTTCTTTCAAGGTATCTCTCTTAGGAGATATCTTGAATGGACTTTGAATACCTTACATATTTATTGAAAATGTCCTAGCAAAGGATTTGATATAAACATGATAACTTTTTATTTGGAAAGAACCCTAATGTACACTATTGGAGTTTTCTTTCTAGATATCTCTTAGGATATCCTTAAACATGCACACAATTTTGAATTTTATTTCAAGGTATCTCCTAGGAAATACCTCAAAGGTACTTATAATACCTTATATGTTTATTGAAAAGGTACTTATAAAGGATTTTATATAACTATGGCACCTTTTTATTTGGTAAGAACCCTGATGCACACGAGGTATCTCCTAGGAGATACTTTGAACATGCACATGATTGGAATTTTCTAAGAGAAACCTCAAAGGGACTTAGAATAAATTAAATGTTTATTGAAAAGGTACTTACAAGGGATTTTATATAACCATTACAAATTTTTATTTAGCAAGAATCTTTATGCACACTATTGGAATTTTATTTCTAGATTTATCTTAAGAAATACCTTGAACATACACATGTTTGGAATTTGATTTCAAGGTATCTCCTAGAAGATACCTCAAAGGGCATTATAATACCTTCTATGTTGATTAAAAATGTCCTTGAAATGGAATGTATATAAACATGAAACATTTTTATCTGAGAAGAACTATGATATAAATGATTGGAATTTTCTTAAGAGGTATCCCCTAAGAGATACCTTGAACACGCACATGATTGGAATTTTATTCAAGGTATATCTCCTAGGATTTACCTATAAGGGCCTTGAAATACCTTCTATGTTTATTTCAAAGGTCCTTAAAAAGGATTTGATATAACCATGATAGCTTTTTGTTTGGCAAGAACCCTAATGCACACTTGGAATTTTCTTTTGAGAAATCTCCTAAGAGATACCTTGAACATGCACATGATTGGAATTTTATTTATAGGAATTCCTCTAGGGGAATTGTTTCAAATAAAATGTTTGAAACAATTTCTTCAATATAATAAGTTCAAATAAATTAGGTCCGCCATAGCTCCCTAAAATAATTAAGGTCAATAGACACATGGAATGTAAAATAGTTGTAGTCTACCCACTCCCTCAATTGGGAGGAGTGGACAGGTTTAAAAAATAGAGCCTTCCTTTCCTAATGTTTTGATAAAGGCCCATAAGAGGTATAAGGGAATCTAAGAGAAAGCTAAAAAATAGGTTGTTATCACAACTTTTGATGCATCCCAATTAGATATCCCTCCCTAGGCAATGGATTTGAGGAGTAAGCCTTCTCAAATGTCTACTTTCAAAATCACAAAGATCCCCTCAGTGTCCACTTTGTTTGATCCTCCAACTATCACTATCCAAAGTGTGAGGAAAAGGAAACTAGAAGATGACTAGGGTGATAAAATCATTCTTGAGGAATAAAAACTAGTGTTCTCCCTCACCAAGAGGTAGAAAAGATAGTTAGGATAGTCTGTATATGAGTAGAATCTCTTAGACCTGGCTCAAGTACACAAATATGTTGTGTTGGCCATCCATCAAGGTACTAAGCTAGCTCACCAGGAGCTAGAGGAGTAGGTGCATGAATTAACTATAGAAATTGAGCAACTCAGGGAACAATCCAAGATAGTGCACATTCCTATAGGTATTAAAACTAAAGTTCAAGAGGTCACTTCAAAGTGTTATAAATCCTTGGAGGCCATGGAGTTTATGAAGGCTGATATGGATCCCCATGTGAACCGGGCAAATAAACTATGTAACTCGTTGGTTTAAGATAGTGTGAATCTTAAAATGCTAGTTGTCTAGACAAGAAACTATTTGTATAACCATCTTGATCTTATGACAATGATCAAGGCATCTAATTCCTTAAACTTAGTTGTCAATCTAACATGAGGAGGTTAAGTAATGGTTAAAAGAATTTGGGTATTTAATTCATAAATATCATGCATAGGAAGCTCAGCTCCTCCAAATTTTGTATGAGTTAAAATTGTCTAAGGTAAGATATTCTACTAGTAAATTGATTAGTAGAATTAATTTTGATAAAATTGTCTAAGAGGTTGTAGATGACTTTAAACATAGCATAAAATATTTATCAATAAAAGTGATACAATCTAAGTTAATAAAAGCTCAAATGTAGATAATCAATATCAAGATTTTCAATAATAAATTCAAAATAAATAAATATGAACATGTGAGACTCCTTGGACATACAATGTGACTTCACTGATTGCCATTACTTAATTTAGACATTATCCGACAACAGTATGGTGTAGCACACAAAGTCTAAAAATATAATGAGGCAAAGAAGAATCAAGATTTTGGTGGTACTAATGTATCTTAGATGGATGCTTTGACTTCCATGCCAACTAAAGTTCATGCATAAATCTAGACAACTTAGCATTGATAAGCTAAAATCTTTATGCATGTATAATTATTACAGAGGCCTATATAGTTATATTTTACTTGTAATTGAATAAAATAATTGTAAAATTAAATTTATATTTTTTTTTACAAGCACAGGTTTCATAAATTTTTAAAATTCAATTAATCTATTTATAACCAAATTTTACCCTTGAGGTGTCATTTTCTTTTGAATACTAACATGTCTTGGCATATTCTAGCTAAACCTTGAGATCATTAATAACTTTATCATTTTTTTTGGAATTTTTATTTAAAATAAATATCTTCTCTCCAAGTGCCTTTATCATAGCCTTCCATTTTTTATTATCTTTCTTTAACTATTTAGCCATCTTTGTACCTATTCAAAATCTCTTTCATGTTGTTAAGCTTCCTACAAATGACCTACTCTAATACTAATTATTAGAGGTACAATCATTGAGAGTGGGGGATAATTAGTGAGCCCAAATAATCCAAAATCTATTTCTAAACCCTTTCAAAATATTACTCATTTACCACAATCATTCATGAAGCATACACATCATTCATAGTAATGAACAAGAGAGACAATGCAAGATCAAGAACATAAAGTTAGTTATATGTGGGAAACCCTCTTAGGAAATAAAACCCACTAGAACCTATAATTGGAATACTATCCTATAATAATAAAAACCAATCTAGACCAATTATAAATTATCAAGGAACTACCATCCCTTATTTAGTGAGACTATAATTACACAAGGTGCTACTACACCTATATAGCTGAGCAACCATAACAACTAGAATTTTAAAAAATTTCACCTTGTGGGACAATAACCACCTCAGATTTTGAGCAATCACAACAACACCTATGAATAACTCCACCTTTTAATTGATGTCTACAACACTATATGATGAAACTATGATCATCACTCTTCACCTTTAACAACAACTCTACCAACCAACACACCCTGTTGGCCAAATCACATTACATACTTGAACCAATACAAATATCAATTAAGACACATTACATATCCAAACTAATCCCACTCATCAACTCTACACACTTAATGAATCTAAATCCACCTTTTGGATCACTCTTCAATCCCCAGCAACAATTCTATCACCAAATCTACAACATGACCAAATGGTCATACACATAGTCCACACATTGATCTACCTCTTAGATCAACCACCAAGCTCACTCAGACATCAACAATATTTATCTCACACACAATTCATCCAAACCATCCTTTTGGATGAACCTAAAACTCTTCATTCATCCTTAATGTGCAAGACCACTATTCTAGCATCAAATTATCATAGTCACTTTTGCTCACCTCTGCATATTCCAAATCAACTCCAACAAATACCTTGTACATAAGAACACTATGAATGAATACATAGTCAACTTATTAATATTTTTTCATACTAAATATGGATTGGTCCCACTTCCAAATTCCACACAGAGCATCCTCATGGAGTCTAGATCACTTTTCAATATATAATTCATCATGAGACATCAAAATGATCTCAAATATCCTTCTCAAGTCATGTTTATAATACATTCAAACATAGATTAAAATTTTTAGGTCAATATCTTTGACTATACAAACATTTAGATCATATAACTAGGTTCATTAGAAGTGGCATGGAGTCCTCTACAACGTTTTTGTACTCCATCAAGAAATTCATCCTAGATCAAAAGTTATGGATGAAATACAGAGCACTCATTTTTCTCATTGTAAATTTAAATATTCAAATTCAAACTAGGGACTAATGTGATCACAACCATATGACCAACTCTCCTAGAGTCATCCATACATGGAAATGGTGACATCATCAAACTGCTTGCTCATAATTCCTACATTAGCCCAAAATGTCTAGATAAAAATAATGATCAACTAGATGAATTCCACTTACTTCCACGCTCATTTCAAGCACCCTTGACATCCCATAGTGTCTCTGCAAAATGTCCATACCAATAATATCATCCATTAAATAACTCCCTTAGTCCAACATTGAAGAACCATGAAAAAATATTGAGGCTAATTGAAACACACTTTGTAATTGTAGTTCTACCATAGATAACACCTCATCAATATCCTTGGTCACCTTAGAGACATCATTAACAAACCTCCAATAGTTTCCCCATCATTTGTAACTAGAATATATGTTTTACCTAAATTAATAAAAGGAGCCAAAGAATTTGAGAGTTTTTCTGTAGTGTTCTCTTAATCTTTATTGTTATCTGGGTGCTATCTATGTTGCTAATATAAATCAAAAGAGATCTGTTGGTATTTGCTGTAGCTAGGGAACTTTATTTTCTACCCTAATTTACTCCCTCCTTTTGATATATTTTTAACATGAATCACTTTATATTAATTCTCATTGTGTATATCCATTTATTTTTTTAATATTTTGGAATTATATTAGAAAATACAAAGCAATTTACGTCATAATAAATTAAGGTAGATTGTGTCACTACCATATTATTTTTATCCCTATGATAGAGTCTACTTGTAGACTAGAATGTGGTAAGTTGTAACCACATTATCTCTCTATCAAAACTAAGTGAATCCCCAAAGTGTCACTACCATATTATTTTTGTCCCTATAATCTAAGAAATGTTATTCTATTGTTTGTATAACGTGCTTGACACAAACACACATCAACAATCTACAAGGACCTGAGGATGAATTTGAATATTCTCAAACTACTATTTCCTATCATGAATTTTTAGTTATTATTACTCTAAATATTAAAGTGGTTGGTTTTGTCAAGAAATAGAAGTCAACTATATTTATTTACTCTAGGAGTACACACAAATTCATCAACAGTAAGTTGGCTACTCAATTGGACTATTTCATTTACCCAACTCTAAAATTTCAAATCCTATTTACAAGTGGGGGTATAGTCAAATTTTATTCTAAATTACATAGTATAAATCTATGGGAGACTACCTATTATATTATCTTATGTTTTCTATTATCATGGATGGGACTAATATTTTTTTGGATTATAATGGCTCACCATTTTATGCATAATTGAGATGAATTTTGAGTAATTATTCATGATAATTCATTTAGAAAGAAGGACATTTGAACTACATGGTTTATTGGCTAAATATACATAATTGGTTAGTTTTCACTAGATGATGAAGATGATAAAAAATGTGTAAAGTAAATATTGTGCTACTAGTTTCCATAGAATTTAAACCAAACAAGGAGTCTATCCATATTGAATTACAACTGGTGGAGTCCACCCATTTTTGTCTTATACACCCACTTGACTCCTTTGACCTCTTTTTCCTTTTAAAATTGGATTTACAGTAGGGCTCATTGTTGCTTAGGCCAACCCAGGGCATCCCTGAGCTTGACACACATTCTTAAAAATTGTATTGTTTTTTATTAAAAATTGATTGAAATATATATAGGTAGAGCATTTAGAATAATATTTATTGCATTGTTTTATAAAATTTTAGTTTTACAATTTGAAAACCCTATTTGCCTAAATAATAGACATGTGATCGCTCCTTAAGTAGAAGGATCGCTGACATCACAACTGGGTGCGCTCCAATAGGGCAAAAAATATTACAATAATCTAGGGTAACTATAAAAATCTTAATGATTTCATAACATATAAAATTATTAAACAATGAATAAAAGGGCCAAGTAAACACAAATAAATCACACATTTTAGATAGAGTAAGAAAATATATTTAACATTATTAATACTAAATACCTAAAAAATAGGATTTGTAGAAATGATAGTAATAAATATGATCAATGCTTTGGACACTCTACAACCTACACCATTTCAACCTGTTAGTGCTATACAATGTATGTTTGAAAAAAAAAACAAAGAATATGTAGGAATAGGAATATATCTGGCCAGACATGTTTAGTAGTTTTTTTCCTTCTTAAAAATGTGTGAAAATTATATAGACCCTATTTTTCAAAGTAAATTTGAATTTCAAATTCATAGGGGACTCCTTACTATTTTTTATCACAAATGCACCTCGAGTAGTCAGGTCAAACTGAAGGCAAGTGATATGTTTAATATATTAAAATGATATTTAAATATATTATATTAAAATATATATTATATAATGTAATATAATATTACAATATTATATAATATATATGTTAATATAGTTTATAAATCAAATTATAATTATATAATATATATTTTAGTATGGGGAAAGGTCCCAATAGCTGTGCACCCTATCTTTGGACATATAGTTAAGGTGTCATAACATCACATTAGATTTTTCAAATTTTAATATGTCATCTTAAATACTTATAAATAATGTTTCAATGTCTAACACATTAAGCATTTTATGATATAACTGATTTTATCATGAGAGGTCATAAAATGCATTTTTTAAACCTATGACCAAAACTTAACCTTTGGAGTACTGATAGATGTGCATAAAATTACTTGAGTACAATTTGAAAACCCTATGTACATTTTAATTTTAATTTTGGTCATTTTTTAAACCTATGACTAAAACTTAACCTTTGGAGTACTGATACTTGAGTCTTACTTGTCAATATGTGATTGGATACTTTTAATTTTATAGAATAAATATTGAATAAGTATTAGATACTATATGTTCAGATTCTGGAGCACTTTAATATTTATACACACCAATATGATCCATTGATGGAGCACATATTAACAAAAACCCTATTCATTAATTGAAACATGCACAACTATTGAGACCTTTCTTATAATTTTTTTAAAATAAAATATATAATTTATATATAATATTACTCAGTTTAATATATATACATTCATACCCTATGCACATGCTAAAAAAAACCATCCCAGAGCATGCTTGAGGGTGTCCCTAGGCCCATCCATACTTAGCATCCCAACAAGCTTCACTGCTACCTAGGCTGGCCCTAAGCTTCCATCAAACCACACAAATTTCAATAAAATCAAATCAATTTTTATTCTTTCAACCTAACATATTATGCCATGTAACTGATAAATATACAGAGTTTCTATTGGTTTATTTTTATCATGTCCATAGGAGGGGGTTAAAAAGGTAGAGACATATACATATTTAAAAATTTATTAAACTTCACTATGTGCTCACCCTTGTCCATGTGTGCAACTCTTCACACACACACACACACACACACACACACACACACACACACACACACACACACACACACACACACACACACACACACATCATGACATATAATGTATGTATATATGTATTGGTGAGAGGGGTTATGTAAAGTGAAAGAGTGTAAATTATAATTAATAATTAAACCTAGTAATTTTAAACCCTTGACAACATCAAAATATCAATTAAGTTTATATTTAAAGATAATTATAGGCATAGACTGATCAAGATCTGAATCACAATGAAATGATTTACTCTATGATGGCTTGCATTCTATGTGTAAAGAGAGAGACTCTTAACATGTAATCTCTACGTTAAAAATGAAGTGGAAATATATGTTCCAAAGACACCATGTATTCCAATACATTATTAGAGCATAGAGCACCATAATTGGTTTACATCAAATTCAATTAAAAATACCACCATAATTAGATATGCATCCAAACTATCCTGTTGAAAGCCTTTTTATTTTTTTAAATAGATTGAAGCATCATAGACCATAGAGGATCATAAAGCATTAATTATAATCTATTATATGAGAAAAGGCCAAACTATAGAATCATAAGAAAAGAAATAGAAGACAGAGATAATTTTCCACTCCAAATAACATAGGACATCACATCCTCATGGATGGATAATAGAATATAGAAGGCCAAAAGGGAACATACAAATCATCCAATCACATCAATGAGGTGTACTTTCTAAGGTTATAAAATGAAAAATGCTAACTATCACTACTCCTAGTCTATTACAATGATTGGTTATCTTTTCTTTGTATTCCTACTTTTGTAAACAGGTGCATCGAATACATGAATCTTAGTTACTATGCATTACAAAAAAATCATGAATAAGGCCATGGTATACATGAGTCAAAAATTCCAAATAGTCTTGTCCATGAAAAATGATGAACACATCTCCAACTCACTTTATAGTGCCTATAGTCAGAAACACCAAGAAACACATCTCACAATTAGACTTTAAAATTGAAGTTAGTGAGAAAATTATCATTCTAGTCTTATAAACTAGAGAAATAAACCAAAGTATTTTATTGGAGAAATAAACTCACTCGAATAGATATTCATTTGTGATTTATCTTCATTTGAATTTGTTGAATAGAATAATTGCATATCACTAATTTAAATTATAGCTCAAAAGACCTGATGGTTAAATAAAATTTGATGGTCATTTTAAAAAGTAGAATAGACTCAATTCCTTTGTATAATTTGTATGTAATCTAAAATTTCACCAACCTTTTATAACCAAGTTTGAAGGGATACTAAAAATTATTAATTCACATGTTTTACTACCAACTGTCCCATGTCAAGTCTCATCTGCAACATTAAATTTAATGCTTATGACAACTTTGTGATATGTGATTACAAATTTTAATTTAATTCATCTTAAACATAATAATGTTTGATAAATTTTGTCTTCAAAGTAATCTAGCTCATCTGTTATGCACAAGGCAAATCACCACATAGTTTTAAATCCATACTTGTCATCACATTTATGCATTTTTGATATTATGTGGCATTATACAAAATAAAAATTTATTTAATTTTTAAAAAAATTAATATTATTTATATACCATTAACAATAATATATAAATATATTATAATTTATATAATATTGACAAAGGAAGTTTTTATGATTCTTTATTTTACTACATTGATGTGATTTAGCGTTATAAATGATGATTTTCAAATCACTTCACTACATATCCAATTGATAATGATGCATGGATCATTTACTTTCATTAATAAAAATGCATCTTTTGTGATGCAGAAGGGATACATGATTTAACCTTGTTAATACATGATTATTTTAATTTAATGCCCATTTCCTACCAAACATCATTAATGTTTGATAGATTTGTTCTTTGATGTAATCTATTGTGTACATGACGAAGCACTGTAGAGTTTTAAATCTATACCAGTGATCACATTTTTTACCCCATAATGTTAAAGCCCATTTTCATGTTACGTGGCATTATACACTTTGTTAAAGGTATAAAAATTCATTTAATTTTATTAAAAATATAATATTATTTCTATAATATTAACAATATATAGATGTATTAAAATATATTATAATGAAATGTATAATATATAATATTGATTTATAATCTATATTAACATTTATACTATATGATATTAATAATATTGATTAATATTAAAATATATTTTACAAAATATATAATTTATATATAATATTAATATATAATTAATTAGTTTAATATATAAAAATATTATGATATATATTATAATATGTCAATTATATTTATTTAATAACTAATATAATTTTTGTGTGTCGGGGTAAGAGGGGTTATGTGAAGTGAAAGAGTGTAAATCGATAGTTAAACCTACTAGTTACTCTAAACCCATGATATTGATGTCAAAATAAGTTCATCTTAAAAATAAATGTGGGTGCAAACTTATCGAGATTTGAATCACCATGCAATGTTTTAGTCTAAGATGGATTGCATTTTTTGTGTAAAGATATAACCTCTTAGCATAATCACTACATCAAAATTGTAATCTCTTGGTTTTGATCAAGGGGCTTCTATATTCATTGGATAAGGAGCACCATAGTTGTGGGTGAACAGGTTTTGTCTTGGTGATTGCAATGAATAAATTACTTTTGTTACAATGGTGCTAAAAAATTTAGAAGAGATCAAGAATAATTTTGGGTTTAAAAATACAATAAAAATTTGAAGTGGATATATATGTTCAAAATACACCATCTATTCCAATGTTTATGCCTACTATTATACCACCACCACTTGTTTATCCTAATAATTAATAATGTTACATCTTTAAAAATATGTGGATGAAACTTCACTTATTATGCATTGAAGATCCTAATAATTATTTCTAAATCATTACCATCAGTTCCAAAGTTCCATGATGATAATTTTAATTCTATTTCCATATTTAAACTTTTTGTAGTGGATTTTTGAACATTTTCTAACTTTGATAATCCCTTGGATGTAATCCAAAAGCCATGGTAGGAGACCCATCAAGTGTAATTTGTTATGACAAGTTTGTTACTATTTTATTGGAATTAAATTCCCTAAATTATATAAATCTACATTTAGATACAATGTATAAATGGATTGAAAGTCTATATATAGAAATACTATATATACTAAGTGTTATAAGGTAGTACTGCTTAATATGCCCTCACATAACCATATTAATTTAGATAAGCACACAAAATCCTTTCACAAGAGGTATTTTAGTTACTAGGTATGATTTTATGTCACTTATTTTAATTACCATTTTGGGGTTGAATTCGTCTCCAAATATTAGTGTGTAAATTCAATAAAGGTGACTCACCCTCTCAGGTATTTGAATTGGTGAATTAAATTATCTCAAAGGTATAATTCTTAGGGGGTTAAAAATTAAGGAGGGAAATGCTAATTAGACAATTTGCTTAAGTTACATCTTCAAAAAATGTGGATGAAGCTTTACTTATTATGCAAGATCCTATTATTTCTAAATGATTAGCACTATCTTTACATCAAAATTGTAACTCCCTTCATTTCAAACATGGGGCATTTGTATTCACTAAGTAAGGAGCACTTGTGGGTGATCAAGTTTTGTCTTGGTGATTGCAATGGAGAAATTTCTTTTGTTACAATGGTGTTAAAATTTTTGGAAGTGACCAAGAAATTTTTTGGGTTTATAAATATGATAAAAATTTGAAGTGGACACATATGTTCAAAAGAGACCATATATTCCAATGTATATGCCTACTATTATACCATCACGACTTATTTCTCTTAATAATTAATATTAATGTTACATCTTTAAAAAATGTGGATGAAACTTCACTTATTATGCAAGATCCTAATAATTATTTTTAAATCATTACCATCGGTTCCAAAGTTCCATGATGATAATTTTACTTCTATTTCCATATTTGAACTTCTATAATTTTCATTGTACTATGGTCTTGTCATAGATTATTGAACATTTTCTTATTTTGATGATCCCCTAGATGTGATCCAAAACCCCATGGTAGGAGACCCATTAAGTGTAATTTGTTGCAATGAGTCTGTTGCTATTTTATGATTTAGATAAGCACGAAAAATCCTTTCCCAAGAAGCCTTTGAGTTACTAGGTATGATTTTGTGTCACTTAAATTAATTACCACTATGGGGTCAAATTCATCTCCAAATATTAGTTTGTAAGTTCAATAAAGGTGACTCACCCTCAGAGCTATTTGAATTGGTAAATTAAATTATCTCAAAGGTATAATTTGGGGGGGGAGACTAAAAATTAAAGAGTCAAATCCATATCAGATAATTTTCTTATGTTACATTTTCAAAAATTATAGATGAAACTCCACTTATTATGCAAGATCCTATTATTTCTAAATCATTAGCACAATTTCTACATCAAAATTGTAACTCCCAGGGCTTCGATAGGGGGAATATATATTTGTTGAATAAGAAGCACAGTTGTGGGTGATCAGGTTTTGTCTTGGTGATTGCAATGGAGAAATTGCTTTCTTTACAATGGTGTTAAAAAATTTAGAAGAGACCAAGAAGAATTTTAGGTTTAGAAATATGATAAAAATTGGAAGTGGACATATATGTTCAAAAGACACCATCTATTCCAATGTGTATGCCTACTATTATACCACCACCACTTATTTCTCCTAAGAATTAATATTAATGTTACATCTTCAAAAAATGTGGATGAAACTCCACTTATTATACAAGAGCCTAATAATTATTTCTAAATCATTACCATCAGTTCCAAAGTTCCATGATGATAATTTTACTTCTATTTCCATAATTGAACTTCTATAATTTTCATTGCACTATGGTCTTGTAGCGGATTATTGAACATTTTCTAATTATGATGATCCCTTAGATGTGATCCAAAAACCCATGGTAGGAGACTCATCAAGTGTAATTTATTATGGTGATTTTGTTGCTATTTTATAATTTAGATAGGCACACAAAATCCTTTCCCAAGAGGCCTTTGAGTTACTAGGTATGATTTTGTGTCACTTATTATAGTTACCATTGTGGAGTCAAATTTATCTCCAAATATTATTTTGTAAGTTCAAGAAAGGTGACTCACACTCAGAATTATTTGAATTGGTGAATTAAATTATCTTGAAGGTATAATTATACGGGGTTAAAAATTAAGGAGTCAAATCCCTATTATACAATTTGATTATGTTACATCTTAAAAAATGTGGATGAAACTCCACTTATTATGCAAAAGCTTACTATTTCTAAATCATTATCACAATCTCTACATCAAAATTGTAACTCCCTTGGTTTTGATTAGGAGAATCTATATTCACTAAATAAGGAGCCCATCTGTGGGTGATTAGGTTTTATCTTGGTGATTGGAATGGAGAAATTGCTTTGATTACAATGGCATTAAAAATATTAGAAGTGACCAAGAAGTTTATTGGGTTTTAAAATATGATAAAAATTTGAAGTGGACATATATGTTCGAAAGAGACCATCTACTCCAATATGTATGCCCACTATTATACCACCACTACTTGTTTCTCCTAATAAATAATAATGTTACATCTTCAAAAAATGTGGATGAAACTCCACTTATTATGTAAGAGCCTAATAATTATTTCTAAATCATTACCATTAGTTCCAAAGTTCCATGATGATAATTTTACTTGTCTTTCCATATCTTAATTTCTATAATTTTCATTTTAATATGGTCTTGTAGTAGATTATTGAACATTTTCTAATTCTGATGATCCCTTAGATGTGATCCAAAAACCCATGGTAAGAGACCCATCATATGTAATTTTTTGCGATATGTTTGTTGCTATTTTATTGGAATGAAATTTCCTAAATTATATAAATCTACATTTAGATACAATATATAAATGGATTCAAATATATATATATATATATGTGTGTGTGTGTGTGTGTGTGTGTGTGTGTGTGTGTGTATAGTAAGTGTTCTAAGGTAGACTTATTAATATGCCCTCACATAACCATAATTTAGATAAGCACACAAAATCCTTTACCAAGAGATCTTTGAGTTACTAGGTATGATTTTGTGTCACTTATTTTAATTACCATAATGGGGTTGAATTCATCTCCAAAAATTATTTTGTAATTTAAATAAAGGAAACTCACCCTTTAGAGGCATTTGAATTAGTGAATTAAATTATCGCAAAGGTATAATTCTTGGGAGGACTAAAAATTAAGGAGTCAAATACCTATTAGACAATTTTCGTATGTTACATATTCAAAACATGTAGATGAAACTCAACTTATTATGCAAGATCCTAATATTTATAAATCATTAGCACACTTTCTACATAAAATTTTCATATCCCTTGGTTTCAAACTCAATATTGGGCTTCAAAGTCAAATTACTCAATGTGTTATTAGACAAAATGTTTAACCCTAACTCTACATTGAGATATCACATCACTTGTTGTCATGAATGAAAATTTAATGTTTATAGATTGGTATGGTGTAGACTAATTATGCCCTCACATAACCATAATTTAAATAACCTCACAAAATCCTTTTCAAATTCTAGGTTTTGAGTTACTAGGTAAAATTTTACATCATTTATTTTAATTACCATTTTGGGGTCGAATTCGTCTCCAAATATTAGTTTGTTAATTCAAGAAAAGAGACTCACTCTCACAAGTATTTAAATTGGTAAATTAAATTATCTCAAAGGTATTATATGGAGGATATAAATTAAGGAGTCAAATCCCTATTACATAATTTAATCATGTAATTTAATGAGCAAATATGAATAGACTTTTTAAATTAGAGTAATTATAATAAATAATAAATTTTTTTAAATATTTTTATATTAAAAACTATCTAATTTTATTATTTATTTTTAAATCATTAAATATTCTTATTAAATAATGTAAATAATTTTTTAATATTTTAATATGTTGAAATATTTTAATTTTTTTTAAATAATTTTTTTGCACACTTAGAAATTAGGGTTAAGTTTATCTTTTTCTCTTTCCATTATTTCCTCTTAATTTTTCTTTCCCTTTTGAAGGCTAAAAAACATTCTTTTATTGACTATTAGGTTAACTGTGACGTTAGTGGTGGAAGTGTTGACCCCATTTTCACTATCATTTCTGTAGGTGTGGTGTTAGTGGTGGAAGCTTTGACCCCATTTGTCACTGTCATTTTTGCAGGTGCTTCTTATCAAGTATTTAATCTATGCAATATATTGATTTACTATATTTTAAATGTGTTGTTTGTTTAGCTTGATATGAGCCTTTTATTCATTGTTTACTACATTAAGTTATAAAATCTTTGAGATTCAAATAGACCTGGATTTTTGTTATGAAATGGCTGAGATAATAAAAAGATGGAGATTAAGATTGTTTAGCACTTACTTGTATTCAATAAGGACCTAAATGGTGAATGTGAGGGAAAAACATATATTTTTTATTATTTTATAAGAAAATAATGAAATGGCAGAGATAATGAAATGGAATATATAATGAAATGGTAAAGAATAGGATTGTTTAGGACTTACTTGTATTCAATAGGGACCCAAATGGTGAATGTGAGGGGAAAGCTAACATTTTTTTATTAAATATAAGAAAATAATTAAATGGCTAAGATAATGCAATGGAGGAGATTAGGATTGTTTAGGGCTTACTTATATTCAATAGGGACCCAAATGGTGAATGTGAGGGGAAAGTAGACATTTTTAATTAATTGTAAGCAAATAATGAAATGGTGGTGGTTAGTATTGTTTCATGTTTACTTATATTCAATAGGGATCCAAATGGTGAATATGAGGGGAAAGTATAATTTTTTATTAACTATAAGAAAATAATGAAATGGCCAAGATAATGAAATGATAGAGATTAGGATTGTTTAGCGCTTACTTGTATTCAATAGGGACCCAAATGGTGAATGTAATGGGAAAGTAGACATTGTTTTATTAACTATAAGCAAATAATCATAGTAAAAAAGTGTCATGATGTGAGAGGGTTTCAATGGTTCCACCATCTCTATCTTGTCACATCATTCATTTTTTGGCTCTGTTCGAATAGTGTGAATTGTTTCTATTTTAGACTAAGTTGAAAAGTCATTTTTTGGCTTGTTCTAGGTTATTATTATTTTATTTGCATTGTTTCCTTTTTGGACTGAGTTGAAAAGTCATTTTTTGGGGTGGAAAACTTTTCCCTCATGTTGTATCATAAAATTTAATGAAAGAACAATTGAATAACACTTAGCATTATTATTTAGGGTGGTGAACTTTTCCCTCATACATCGATATTCTTGGGTAGAGGGGTAAATGCATCATTATATATTAAAAATTTGCTTATAAAATATCTGCACCTATTATATAAGAGCATCTATTATTTAGGGAGATGTTTTTTAGGGGTGGGAAGTACTAGGGGATGAAGATTTAGATGGATGTTCCTTTTTTTTGGTTTCCATCTATCATTTACATCTAATCAATTTTTTATTTTTTTCAAACAAAAGTTTTGTAGTAAAATGCTCCTAATTTCTCTCAACAGTATGTATTACACATAATTTTTGGAGTCTTTGGATCACATCCAGATATATTTAGAGCATCTGGTATAGGTCTTTTGATCACCCTAAACTTATCTTCAGAGCATTCTTAGACTTATTCAGAGCATCATATGTATGTTTTTGGAGCACACCCAGAGCATATTCAGATCAATTTTGAAGCATCTTTGGAGTGTATTCTAAGTGTTCAATATTCAGATCTTGTTTTTCAAATCCTCAAAATTATCCCATCCATGGTATGTGTTGTTGTACTCAAAACTATGCTATTCATCCAAGTAAGACACAATAACAAGGTAAATAATCAACAATAAATTACATACAAATAATGAATAAATTACATTCATATCCTACTTAGATCAAACTTTAACTATTAAATGTAATACAATATATAGCCAAACACAACACTTTAGGGACAGTTTATATAACTATGATGAGATATATGTAATGCTCATCATCTCTCCCCCACACTTTACCTTTTGCAAGTCCTCTCGTAAAGAAGTGGGGTGATTGATCCTTAATCCAAATTTCCTGATTCAAACCTCTAACTCAGATCATAAACTTCAAAATGATAGACTTAATCACTATGGTCCCTTGGAAATAATCTAATATCTTTGACAATTATATGCACCCAAGCTTTAAATTCAACTTTTGTTTGAGAATTCAAACACTGCCATATAGATAGAGGACATAGTATGATAGGAAGCCTCAACTTCATCCAAATATAGACATTTGAACCTATTTTTCTCTAAGTGTAGAGTGATTATCTGGAAAAATAATTTTTCTCTTCTTAGAATCCATTTAATATTGGTGGGGTTGAGGACTTCCCTATGCTTCAACTCAACAGGTAATGTCTCCCACCTAGTAAGACTTGCATTGAAACCATTGGCATAATGGTGGTTTATAGAAGATCTAAATGTATCAATATTAGATCCCAATATCTCATGATACTTGTTCTTCATATGCATATGATACAGTGGTTTAAAAGAAGAAATAAGTTTCTTTGATTTTGGAAATTGTGGTCTCATGCATAACCCAGTGGTGCTTTGTAATTTTAGAAATCTATTATTAGCATGTTTCCATGCCATTTGGTTCCTTAGAGTGGAGAGAAAGGCACACAATTATGTCTCTCCAACAAATAAATTTATCAGAAAACCAGATTGATATCCTAACAACAAATTAAAAGTATAGAACTCACAAATGGCATCTTGCCTTTATTTAGTGCTATTTAAAAAAACATCGATAAATGCATGCTCATCTACAATGATATGTCAAAAAACCAAGGGAAATTAACTGAGTTTACCATTTATAAAACTTCTTATGTAAGAAAAGAACATAAACTAATGAAGACTGCTTACATGCTAATAGTTTCTCAAAAATAGTACAAATATGCTAAATAAAAGCTTGTACTTTCTGCAATTATATTGGGATTTTTACAATTACTTCTGAGATTCCTCCTTATGTTTGGTATTTTCATCCTTCAATTTTTGAATTTTATTTTGGGTGATATGCCAGACATAGATTATTTCATGTAATGGAATATGGAAATAGGGAACAACTCTTGTTGGAACCTCTATCTAAACTATAATATCTCATGTTTATCTTTACACATTTTGAATAGAGGCTTGTAACTCAACATTTCATGTGGTGAGATCTATTATTCTATTAGTATGTCAGGGAATCATTGTATTTATATCATGAATACTTTATTTGATTATTAATTAGATTACACTTATCAACATTGGAACTTTACAAATTAGTAATCTTAGTGTCCTTAATAGCAAGAGAATTATGTAAATTAGTAATCCAAGTGTCTTTGATAGCAAGAAAATTCTATAAATTACTCAATTCTTGGGTCTATGAAAACATTACATTGTGGACTGTAGTCTGTTTAGCTTGTATTCCTTGAACAATTATTTCTTAGTCACTAAGTCTAGTAACAAAGTATTCCCACCTTTGTTTCAAATTAGAAATCAAGTCCTTACTTTTCAAATTTGAATGGAGAACTTCTAACTCTATTTATTTCAATCTGATTGTTTCTTCATGGTGTGATAAACCCATTGCATGGTGTAATTATTTTTATTCATTGAAATAATGTGGAGAAGATGGATCTTCATCAATATAGGGTGCATTAACCTTTTCAACAATAGAGGGAACATGAAACTTTCCTTCTTAAGGTATGACTTCTTCTACTAGGGTTCCCTCTACAAATACAATTTCTTATGTGGCTTGCACATCTTATTCATCTTCTTCCTAAAAGATAAGTCAGTGAATGCATTGGAGTTTAGTTGGAGGAGGTTGAGGGATGTCTGAAGAAAGTCCTATTTGTTTCTTTGATCTATGGTGTAGTATATTTAGAACCAATGGTGGTGGAGATGGACATTATATAATTTTATCTGTGGGTTCTTCAATATGGATTGTAGTGAAAGGAGGAGAGGCATAACTTGGTGTCTTTTTATTAGGAACTAGAGAAAAAAATTAAAGGAAAGAGGACCCAGATTTTTTCACCCCTTGGTTTATTGAGAAAATAATGACAATAAATGAAAGTAACCATCCCATGATGGCAGGTAGACCTATAACCTCATTTTATCTTATAAGAAACATTAATTATAATATTGTGAAAGAAAGAGGGAAGATTGATCTTATAATATTCTTAAACAACTCTTTTACTCAAATGAAGAAGGAGTCTCATAACATCTCCACTCGCTATTGTAAACTGACCATCACAAGTGATCTATTTCATTATCTAAAAAATAACATTTTGCCAAGATTAAGGAAGACTTTCTCTCAAAATTCCCTTAGCCACTCCTTGGAGGTATTTGGCTAGTTTAGGGTATGGCTCAATTCCTTCAACAAAAATATAAATTAGGTTAGAAAATTTGATATTTTTAATGTCAACTAATCTATCCTTAGGAATCCAAAATAGAGCATTGATTATAGACAGATCATTGAAATGTTCTTCCCTTTGATAATAACATGATATTCATCAAAATTCTCATAGATTCTTACACAATTTCTTCATGGAATCCCTAAAATATTTTAAAAAAATTAAACGAACCTATTATTTCAAATACATCTCTGGCTACTTCATCTTCTAGCAATGCATTGGAGGATTTCAGTTCACTTTTTTATTTCTCCCAGCCATATATGGAACAACCACTATTTATTTGAAAATTTAACTATACTATAAAAATACAAAGCTCAAATTTGCATAGGAAACAAGGGAAGAAATAGGTTAGAGGTATGACACAACAATTACTAGTAATAACAATATAAAAATGAATAGAAAAATAGGTTATATGATGTGATTATGACAAGAATGATGGTTGCAATTATGGTTATCTCTTCAGAGCATGTAAGATATAATGGGAAGGTGTTTTATCCAGTCAAGTAGTAATATATGTCATAACAATCATTATTATCAGTATTGGGAGTACTAATCACAATTAATTACACATCATACAAAATATTTTTGAAAGAACCTATATTTAAAACATAGTTACATCAATATTATTGGAAAAAACCATTTGAAAATATCATCACAACATATTGTCACATCAATTCTTTTGGAGATCTTTTGAAAACACCATCACATCAAATTATGGATTATGACATTGTTGGTCTAATGGCATTATTTTTGTTCTCAATGATGGAGGTGGATTATTCTCATTCATGATTTTTCATCTTAGGATCATAGCTATCAGTCTTTGAAGCTAAGTCACTAGTCATCAGAGCTACCTTTAGATTTTAGAGTAAAATTGTAGTCCATTTTGACTTTGTCTATATATAAAAGTATAAAGCACCTTATATATATAAATCGCCTAATTTATTACAAAAACCTTATATGTATTTAAAAACTTATATATATCTATATATATATATATATATATATATATATATATATATATATCTGTGTCTTGTCTGAAGAACCACATGGGGGCTATGTTGATAGAGGTAATGAATGAGTTGGAGTTTGTCCCATATGAATAGAGAAATGGGACCTATTATAACTTGGTGTTTACATACATTTATACTTAGACCATGTCTTTCAAATTTTGATTGATGAGATCATATATTGTCTTAATGCAGGATGAATGCACAAAAGTCCTTTTTCACAAGCTTGATTAATGCAATGTTGATGGTGATCTTGGTTCATGCCCTATTAATTGGAAATCTTTCCAAACTTTTAACTATTGATTTTATCAATTAATCACTCTATAATTCAATTTATCTTTAATTTGGATTTGATTTGCCATCAATTTTAGCTTTAAAGTTAAAGATTTCCACCTTTCGACGTGTGGCTACCACCTCAAATACAAATAAATACTCAGGTGGCATGAATATGACTAAGATATCTATTTGGTTCAAAATTTGGACATATGACACCTTTATATTACCTCATGGATTCATATAATGAAACTTTATATGATGATGCCTCTGTTTCTCACCATCTGTTGACCCTCAATTTGTAGTGAGGTCTCATGTGGTGATTTTTAATTCTAATACCTTTAATAGGGAATCTAATATTATACCTATTTGAAAGGTATATTAGGAGATACCTTAAAGGGAAAATACACTTTTGTGCATATTTTAAATTTATATCCTAGGAGATACCTTGAAGGTATTACACGGGCCTTCAAAATATCACCTAGTAGTGCCTTTTGTGTAAAGGAAAATTACACTTATTATTTGAAGGAGAAATCCTCTCTTATTTATATTTGAAAGGTACCTCTTAGGAGATACCATGAATTGGAAACACACTCTTGTGATTAAAATTTGTCTCCTAGGAAAACCGTTGAAGGTATTAAAAGGGCCTTGAAAATGTCACCAAGTAATGCTTTCCATCTAAAGGAAAAGTGCACTTGTTCCTTGAAAGAGAAATAAAATCTTATCCATATTTGAAATATATCTCCTAGGAGATACCTTGAAGGGTAAATCCATTATTATTCATGTTTGAAAGGTATCTCCTACAAAATAAATTTAAGGTATTCAATGGCCTTCAAAATATCACCTAGTAGTGCCTTCTATATAAAGGAAATTGCACTTATTCCTTCAAGGAGAAATCCACTCTTATGAACATTTAAAAGGTATCTCTTAAGAGATAAATTAAATTTTAAATAAACTCTTGTGCATGTTTGAAAATTATCTCTTAAGAGATACATTTAAGGTATTACAAAGGCCTTCAAAATATCACCTAGTGGTGCCTTCTGTGTAAAGGAAAATTCCACTTGTTCCTTGGAGGAGAAATCCAAGGGGAAATAAAATATTGTGAATGTTTTAAATTTATCTCCTAATATATACCTTGAATTTATTACAAAATATTTTGAAAAAGCACCCAATAGTGCCTTCCATGCAAAGGAAAATTGCACTTGTTCCTTGCAGGAGAAATCCACTTTTATCCCTATTTAAAATGTCTCTACTAGGAGATTAATTAAAGAGGAAATACAAAATTTTGTATGTTTGAAATGTATATCCTAAGAGATACCTTGAAGGTATTACAAAATCTTTTGAATTATCACTTAATAGTGCCTTTCATGTAAAGGAAAATTGCACTTGTTCTTTGTAGGAGAAATGCACTCTTTTGCCTGATTGAAAGGTATCTCCTAGGAGATAAATTAAAAGAGAAATCCAATATTTTACATGTTTTAAAGGTTTCTCCTAAGAGATACCTTAAGGTATTATAAAGGCCTTCAAAATATCACCCAGTAAGGAAATTGCACTTGTTCTTTGAAGGAGAAATCCACTATTGTGATTGTTTGAAAGGTATCTCCTACGAGATAAATTGAAGGGAAAATCCAATATTGTGCATGTTTTAAAGGTATATCCTAAGATATAACTTGAAAGTATTACAAAATATTTAAAAATATCACTCAGTAGTGCCTTCTGTGTAAAGGAAAATTCCACTTATTTCTTCCAAGAAAAATCCACTCTTGTGATTATTTGAAAGATATCTCATAAGAGATACCTTGAAGGGGAAATACACTCTTTTAAATGTTTGAAAGGTATATCATAATAGATACCTTTAAGGTATTACAAAATCCTATAAAATATAACCCAATAGTGTTATGTGTAAAGTTAAATTCTACTTGTTCCTTGAAGGAGAAATCCACTCTTGTACCTATTTGAAAGGTATCTCCTAGGGGATACCTTGAAATTTTAAATCCACTCTTATGAAGGTATTACAAGGGACTTAAAAATATTACCCAATAGTTATTTTTCCATATAAAGGAAAATCTCACTTATTTCTTGAAGGAGAAATCTACTCTTATTGTTATTTAAAATGTGTCTCCTAGGAGGTTTAGCTTACTAAATTGATCAAACTCCAGGAGGTAAGGGAATATGTAAGCAATGTGAAGTGCATCCAAGAAAAATTAGATAAGTGATGGTTTGATAGGAATTAGATGGACCCAGGATTTAAATCTAGAGATTTAGTTCAAAAATATGATCAGTGGACTGCAAAGCTAGGAAAGCATTCAAATTTGGATTTTCTTTGGAGAGGACCATTTCACATTATCAGTGATAGGTGGTGGAATTATTTTGTAATATAACATCAAGATGGTAATGAATTGGAGATATTTGTCAATGGGATCAATTTAAATAATTTAAAATAACCTTCCCATCTCTCCCCTTTGTATATAATTAGCTAGTTTCCCTTTCTATCATATGTTTCCCTTGTCATACTCTTTGTTTCCTTTGCTTAGTTCTGTTTGTTGTTTATTTTTTAAAATAAGTACCATTGGAATAGGTGGCTGATATAATAACCATTTTTCCTCTCCCCAATCCTCCCAAATATTCAAAATATTCTTTGAAATATGGTTGGTTACCTATCTTACCTATCATTAATGTCAAATGCTCCATCACATGTGATTTACCAAAAAGATCACTAAAAAATCTCTTGAAATGGACCTTCAAACATGTGTGTCATGATTATAATTAATGGAGACATTAATTTTTGAAATTTACATAACAATCCTACCAAGTGGTACTAGGTCATAAATACTCCTCTTGTTCGAAGCCAAATACTGGGCAGTTTGAGATTTTATCAAGAGCATTAAGCAATTGAGATAAATAGAGAAAGAGTGTCTATAAGTGAACGAGGTAGTGAAGAACCATTAATCCAATTTTAATGTAGAAATAGAGAGTGATTTAAATGTATATATCTTATAATATAAGCTTCTACGTCCTCATCTAAAAGAGATAAGCATACCTCAAAACAAATGTAATGAAATTATTTCAACAATAAAGTAGAATATCAGAAATAGATCCAAAGATGACTGAAATATATGATAAAAGATAAGCTAATTTGAGTGGGTAACCTCCAAAAGCTTCAATAAGAGCAAAATTCGCAATATGATGATAAATAATTACCCACTACCTCCTATATATAGTCTATCTAGGCCATGGTTACTCGATAGGCCGACCTACTAACCAAATGAATGCATAGAGAAATGTGATATAGCATCAAATATGAATAAGTAAGCCATCAGTCAGTTATTCCTTTCCTAATGCATGCAATAGGTTAGGGGTATAACATGCCCGTCCCATTCAAACCAACGTTGTCCTTAATCTTGAATAACTTTGGATGTTGTTGTAGAAACTATTCACCTTCTCAAGTTACATCTTCATTGCTCAGGTTCTTCTACTTGATCAAATATTCCCTAATCTCTCTAGTTCTCAACCTCTCAGTACGTGTTTGGAGGATCTTCTTTGGTTCTAAAATGACTCATCCTTCTTCATCTAGTTCTGGGAGCTCTATCTAGGCTGAATTTTTTTGTCTAATGACCTTATTAAAGCAAGAAACATGAAACACTAGGTGTATGCGAGATGAATGAGGTAACTCGAGCTTGTAAGCCACACTTCCAATTTTATGCAGAACTTGATAAGGGCCATAATACTTAGGAGCAAGTTTGTTGTCCTTCTTTTATTTCTTCAAGGACATCTACTTGTAAGGCTATAAATGTACAAATACCTAGTCACCCACCTTAAAATTTTGCTCACTATGGTGTTGATCTGCTTGTTTGTTCATCATGTTTTGTGCTAAGGCCAAATTATCTCTTAAACTAGCCAAAACCTCTTGTTGATGTTGAATGTTCTCCTCCACATCTCAAACCTTGGTTTGCACTTTTAATGAAGAAGTGATGGAAGGTGCATGGTAACCATATAGTGCTAGAAATGGAGACATTTTATAAGAGGTATGGAAAGATGTGTTATACCACCATTCTTCAAGTGGTAGCCATTTAACCCAACGTTCTTGTTTATCTGATACAAAACAACGGAGATACCCCTCTAAACATTTGTTAACCACTTCGATTTATCCATTAGATTGGGGGTGGTAAGATTAGCTATGAGCTAGCTAAGTACCCAAATAGGAAGATAGTTTAGTCCAAAAATTACTAGTGAAAATAGGATCATGATCACTTACAATTATTTTTGGGGTTGCATGTAATTTTAGAACTACTTCTAGAAAAATAGTTACTACTGTACTTGCTAAAAATGGGTGTGAGAGAGAACAAAAATGGGCATATTTTGTAACCATGTACACAATGACCAAGATAACATTCTTACCTTCAGAACAGGGCAACCCTATGATGAAATCCATGAAAACCTCCTCCCACCTTTGATTAGGAATTGCTAATGATTGTAACAAACCCAGGGTCTTAATTATCTCACCTTTATTCTATTGGCATATCAAGCATTCTACCAAAAACTTTTGTACATCTCCCTTGAGTCCTTCCAAAAATTATTGTTTCTTAATTATGTGATAAGTTTTCAAGAACCCTGAGTGTCCCCTGATTGGAGATGCATGAAACTCTGCAAGAATCTTATGCTTAAGCTCTAAATTTTTTCACAAGTATAACAGGTTATACCATATGACATTACCTTTCCATTAAATTTTTTTAGAGGATAAAGTACCTTTCTGAAGATTATGAATTAAAACCTATGTATCCTTGCCTTGATCCCATTCTAATCTATCTTCATCCACCCCATCTAGTTGCAACGTGGACATTGCACAATGTAATGCTTCTATGGATATATCTTGTCTAGATAGTACATCTACTACTATATTATCTTTACCCTTCTTGTAGATGATTTAAAAATCATAACCCAACATTTTGGTTACTCAATTTTATTTTTCCTTAGATGATAATATTTGCTCTAAAAAGTATTTGAGACTATCATGATCTGTTTTCACCTCAAAGTGTTTACCCATCAGATAGGGCCTCCATTGTTTAACTGCATGAAGAATAGCCATCATTTATTTCTTCATAGATAGGTTTTTTTAGATTCTTACCTTTGAATTTATGACTCTCATTTGTAATGGGTCTTCCTTCTTGCATTAGTACCACTCCTAACCCAGATCTAGAAGCATCACATTTAACAATGAATGTCTTTGAGAAGTCTGGAGTAGCCAAAACTAGAGTGGTGCACATAACTACTTTTAGTTTCTCAAATACTTTGGTTGTGGCATCATTCCAATGGAAGGCATACTTATTTATAAATTTAGTGAGTGGAGTCGCTATGCTGCCATAACCTTTCAAAAATCTTTCCAATTTTGTGAAATAATTAGCACCATGTAACTCATCAAGTAAATCATTAATTACTAGAATATGAAACTTATCTTTACTTGTTGAGTTCCCTATAATCTAGGCACATCTTCCATGTGTCATCCTTTTTTTGTACCATGACCACTGGTGATGAATATGCACTTTGGCTATGCTGGATGATCCCTGCCTCCAGCATCTCATGCCCCATCTTTTAAATTTCACTCTCTGTGCATATAGATATCTATATGGTCTGATATTTGGTGGTTGAATCCTTGGAAGTAGTTGAATGGCATGATCATGTTCTCTTTTTGCTGGTAGTCCTTTTGTCATGGCCCCAAAAAAAGATGAGTGGTCATCAAGAATCATCTGTAGATTATGATGTGTAGATGTTTGTGTGGGTTGAAATTTTATGGAACATATTCATGCAATAATTCACTCTACCACCTTTTTTAGAATCTTGGTCATCTTATGTGAACTAATCAATTATGGAGATTTTGCCTATAATCCACGTAGTTCAATTTTCCTACCTTCAAAATGAAAGCGCATGAATAGTTCCTAAAAGTTCATCTCAATGGTACCCAAGGTTGTGAGCCATTAGACTCCCAAAACAATGTCTGTGCTACCCATGGGAATAGAAAACATAGGATAATTGATATTGTACTCACCCATATCAATCTTAATACTATGACATTTTTCTAAACAATTAATTATGGCACCATCTACAATCATGACCTAAAATTTTGGTGCTGGGTAGATGAAATAGTTCAATCGAATGGCCAATTTATGGTTGATGAAGTTATGTGTGCTCTCCAAATCAATCAACACTGTCACCTTCTATTTCTTGAGGAATCCCACCACCTTAAGAGTTTGTGGATCAATAATACTTGTAAGTGCATGAAAAGAGATTGTAGGTTGGGAATCTTTAGGTACCTCCTCTATCTCTTCCTCATCTTCATTAGATCCCTTAACGTAGAATAACTTCTTCTCAGCACATATATGTCCTTTGATCCACTTGATGTCACAACTGAAACATAATCCTTTTGCACACTTCTCTTCAATTTTTTAAGGGGTTAATCTGGTAGGTGGAGGAAATGTTAGTGTCGATATGCTACGATCTTTGAAGTGAGTGAATGGCTACTTCTTGTTGGATATGAATTTTTCCTTAGCTCTACGTGCCATGATAATAGAATAAAAAATCTTAAGTGGATTAAACATGCATACCTCATGTTGAATGTGGTCCTTGAGTCTACCCAAAAATAGGTCATTCAAGTTCTCCTAAAAAAAATATCTCCACACATAAGGATAGGTTCTAAAAATGATGAATATAATCCTTGACGGAGCCTGTCTATCACAATTTTTACAGTTGGCTGAAGTAATTCTCTATCACACTATTGCCATAGTGTAATTGTAGCTCCTCTGTAAAAACTGACTAGGTGACATTGAGAGTCATTTTTTTTCTTTTGAGCACACAACCATCGATACCAAATGAATTGATTAAGTTCAAGATACAAGGATGACATAGTAACCTTTTTTCCACCTAGGATCTGATGTAGATTGAAAAAATTATCCATTTGGTTGATCCAATTGAGTGGATCTTTTCCATCAAATTTGTGCATATCTAACTTTGGTAACAGGTTCCTCTGTGGCAATGTAGTTGGATTAGAAGTAGACTGGATGGGAGAACCACCCTGGTGGGGTTGTGCAATAGTGATAGCTAGATGATTTGATTGATTATTTTTTAAAGACATCATGATATCTACCAAACTATCTTGTATGGATTTCATATTAGATTTTATGCCTTGCACCTCACTTTGAGTGCCTTGCACACTATAGTCAAGCTGGCTCACTTTGTGATCTATGTCAGATAACCTTGGTACAAATGATATAGTACATCCCCCTTATGAATCCATATCTTCCTTTTTAGGATTTTTACCTGGATTTCAACACCCTTTCTTTGGCCCCGAGTTTGTGGACCTGCCATAAAAAAGGTTTTACAATGTTGACCCTGATTGGCACTTTTGACCCAACTTTGACCAAGCAATTTTAGACTTATGTCAGCCTCCAATAAAAGTATACAAATAACATACCCTATCCAAATTTTTATAATATTTCTAAAAATGTAAATAAATTAGAAAAATTCTTTGAATTGCGCACTATAGAGCAATTTTATGAAAAAACCTAAAATGGTGATAACTTTTGTAAAATAGATCCAAATGAGGTTAAATTTTAATGGAATATTAATTTAGTTATTTCTCACCTGTAGTAAAAAAATTGAAAATAAATTTGAAATTAGGGTTTTTCACACAAGATTACCCAAATCGCAGCTATGATACCACTTGTAATGAAATTAAACTAAAAATAAATTAGAATATCAGAAATATATCCAAATATTACTGAAATATATCAGAATATATGATAAGAGACAAGACACTTTGAGGGGGAAACCTCCACAAGATTCAATAAGAGAAGAATTCACAATATGATGATAAATATTTACCCACTACATCCTATATATAGTCTTTCTAGGCCATGGTTACTCCATAGGCTAACCTAATAACTAAATTAATGAATAGATAAATGTGATATAGCATCAAAGAGGAATAATTAAACCATAAGTCAGATATTCCTTTCATAATACATGTGATAGGTTAGGGGCATAGCAACAAAGAACCCATAGAATAAATAGTGATGGAAATCATCCCCTTAAGTATGCCATGAGAAAATATTACACTTTAGACCCTACCCAAGAAAAAGAAAAAGTTATAAATACTAAGAAGGTAACCAAGGGTGCTTGCAAGGACAAGATTTTGGTAATTGGTTTTTTGGATGACATATTTGACCCAAAGTTAGCCCAAAATCCCAAGAATTTAAGATAGGGTGCCCATGCATGGATACTTGAGATGATCAGTACAAAAGATTAACACTCTTTTGGATGTATAATATGGGATTACACACTATAATATCACATAGTGCCATATATACACCCATTCCCTAAGGTCATCACTCTCTATAAAGAGAGATACATCATTGATGCTGACATAATCACTAGCAATGTCTATTTGAAGGTTAAGATTGATGTACACAATATTAGTGTAATGCTTTGGATTCCATATGATCCAAAGGCCACTACCTATAATACTAAGATCCTATAGTGAATCTAATATTCCTTAAGAGACAAGGCATGATTCTTCAAATCTCTTTTTAAGGAAGAGGTCATAGAGATGCCTCCATTTCCCATGTCCCTATTGAATTTTCCCATGTAGAACTTAAAAGACACCATGTCCATGATAGCCTTCATCATGGGTATGGAATCTGATGACAATCACCATTCACCCTACCCTATGAAATTCCACCTTTATCTCCTTTGACTCTCACCATCTATTCACTCAGCTTTATGGGAGTAGGATTTATTACCTTATAATAATAATTAGTTATTCTATTTGCTCTACCATATGGGATCCCCTTTATATAAGAGTGCATATAAGTGCCAAATCAGTAGTAGTAATAGGTAGATGTAGCATATGGATCTTGATCAAGCCTTTAATGTTTCCAAGGTAGAGAATATCTTGTACCCACTTGCCCAACTAGAGTTCTAGATGTTGACGATGGTTAAAATCTTGGGAAAAATATCTTGTAAGGAGATAATAGATCTAGATCAAGAATTTTTGGATCTCAAAAGGAATACCCCACTGAAGGATGAAGAGTGGGTACCCTTGTAGGTGACCTTTCAAAAATTATAGGTTTCTACACATTCCTCCTAATTTTGTACTTTTGATTTGACTAGTCTGAGTATTAGAGTTTTTCAGGTTCTCTTATTTATAGGAAGATGCCCTTATGAGTCACCAAGAATTGTGGATCAAAAATACACATTTGTTATTTTGGAGCAGTTTATTTCTAGCTTTGGACTCACTCAGTAGTTAGCAGTTCCTCGACACCTTATGGTGGCCCCCCTTTCAGATTTTTTCTTCTTCAAGCCCACTTTTAAATTTTGTCCAAGTCCCAACCCTCATTTGATTATGACCCATGGTAGCCCAATGCTCATCTATCTCAAAGAGACTTTTGTCTCACTCCATAGAAGTGCTAGTTTGACATGTGGTACCCCCATACTCGATCTCACTAAGGAGTCCCTAATCCCTCTAAAGAAGTGTAGCTTAACATGTGTCATCTCTATGCTTTCTTGGAAATAGCATTGGGTTACTAGAGCTTATAAGATCACCATTTGATGAAGGTGTGGGTCCTTCCTAATGAGAAAATATTTTGAAACACTAAGCTTAGCTTAAAGTTTAAACTAGTGATTTTTAGGAGGATCAAGGCTGTTGGGTGTAGCATAGGAGGGACAACACCAAAAGATAATATGTGGGATCACCTCACTTCTCCCATGTGTAGTGGCCATAATAGAATGGTGTAGTTGCACCATATCTAAGATCTGAAGGCTGATTGCACTCATGAGCTTGAGACCCTATCTCAATTTCAATGACATCATCATGGGCATGAGTTCTAGGATCTCTAAGTGTTGCTTTCTTTAGGAAGCCAAGTCACCTATAAATTATAGGATCTTCCCATTTAGAAGGGGTTGGATATCATTTTTTATGAGTTATCATATTTTTATTCACCATTGTAATAGACTAGGAATATAAAAAGTTAGTAATTTTTCTATTATGCAACCTTAATAGACATGTCTCATGGGTGTGAAAAGATTCTTTGTATGTGCACCCTTATGACCTATATTTAGTCTCCATTTGCAATGAAGAGGTTGTGATGTTCTATGTTATTTGGAGTGGAAAATTTTCTCTATCTATTGTTTCTTTGTTTTTGCTTCTATAGTAGGGGAAATACACTCTTGCACATGTTTAAAAGGTATCTCCTAGGAGATACCTTGAAAGTATTACAAGGGACTTCAAAATAACACCCAGTAGTGCCTTACATGTAAAGGAACATTTCACTTGTTCACTCTTGCACCTATTTTAAAGGTATCTCCTAGGAGATACTTTTTAGTGGAATTCCACTCTCGTGCTTGAAAGGTATCTCCTAGGAGATACCTTAAAGGTATTATAAAGGCCTTAAAAATATCACCCAGTAGTGCCTTCCATGTAAAGGAAAATTCTACTTGTTTCTTGAAGGATAAATCCACTCTTGCAACTATTTGCAAGGTATCTCCTAAGAAATACCTTGAAGGGGAAATCCACTTTGTGCATGTTTGAAAGGTATCTTCTAGGAGATAATTTGAATGTATTACAGGGGCCTTCAAAATATAACATAGTATTAACTTCCATGTAAATAAAAATTCCACTTGTTCCTTGAAGGATAAATCCACAAATTAGACTTTGGGATAATATTTAATCATGATTTGACCAGCCAAAATTTAATAAAAGATCAATTTAACATTGAAGCACAAATACTTTATGCATGTTCATTTCCAAATAAAATTCCATTGAACCTACAATATAGAAAAAAAGCAACATTAAAAGGGGTAAAACCATGATCATATAAAAACATTTCCATTAATCCACATGAGAGTTGAGAATAATGTACACCCAAAATAGGCATGAATGATATCTAAATTAGAAAATGGCACTTGGAAGTGAGTGATATTGGTTCTTGCAGAAAATAGGAAATATTAAAGTTAGGGCTCAAGAACATATAAAATCTTAAACCAAGTGACATAAATTAAAGTTTTTAACATGATAAAATGACTGTGGTGCAAAAATAGTTTGAGGAAGTCAATGTCACAAGGAAATTATCTTAGGAAAATTATTTCTTAGGATAAAGTAGCAATGACAAATAACTTGAAGGGTCTATGCAAAAAAGGCTAAAGGGCACTTCTCATCGGGGAAAGGTCTAGGATAAAATTACCAAAGGGCAAAGGGTTGTTTTAAAAATGTTGAAGGGTACATTTAAAAAGATTGAAGCGTACTTTAAAAAATCCCAATGGGTAATTTCAAAAATCCTGAAGGGTACTTTCAAAAATCCTAAAGGGAAATTTTAGAAGGCCCAAAGGGCATTTCTCATCAAGGAGAGGGCCTTGAAGGGTCTTTTCATCATCAACCATCTTTATTTATTTTTTCCCTTCCTCTTACTATTTCCTTTTATAAATGAGTGTTGTTAGCACAAGTGGCTGACCTATTCATCATGCATCCTTTCCTTTAGTTGTCTCAAATCCCCAAAAACATTCTCTAAAAGATAGTTATCTAGGCACCTTACTTGACATGAATATCATACACTCCATCATGTGTAAATTCCCATGATGATCATCATAATTATCTATTGTATGGTTCTCCAGGCTTATGGTCCACTCCCATTATTTATGAGGGTGACTCTTTCCAAAAAAAATCCCATGATGGATACACCTAATAATGGTAATAATGCATAAATATACATTTTCTCCTTTCAAGCCAAACACTTAACACTTTGTGATTTCAGAGTAGACATTGAGTAATTAGGAAGGAAAGAAAGAGATTTTGTAGGACAAACAAGGTAGTAACCATAAATCTTGTCTAATAGGTAGAAGAGAAAAAGGGTCCTTAAAATAGATACAAATATGGAGGAATCTACATCCTCATCTAGTAGTGGAAATAATCCATCAAAGCCAAGAACCCATAGTTCAAGCAACAGAGGAGATCCTACCTTTAAACACATAATGAACAAATCATAAATTTTAACCCCTACTTAAGCAAAGGAGAAGGTGCCATATACCAGATTGGTTACTAGGGGACCCTATAGAGATCGAGCTTTGGTAACTAATTTTGTGGATAATATATTCAACTTAAAATTAAACCAAAACCTCAAGAATTTGAGAGAGGGCACTTAAGGTTGAATGTTTGACAAGATAAGCAAGAAAGATTATAATGACTTTGGATGCAGATTATGGAAAAATATGATATCATAATACATGGTGCCTCAGGGACACCTATGCCTTGAGATTATTACCCTCTGCCTAAGAAGATATGACACCAACAATGGAGTGATCACTGGTAATACCCATTTAAGATTAAAAATTCACACAAATGATATCAAAGATATGCTCTAGCTTCCTTACAACCCCAAAGCCATTATCTATAGCATCGAGAGTCTCCAACTTGTCTAGTATTCCCAATTCAAGGATAAGGAAGGTTTACTTAAGGCTCTACTCAATCATGAGGTCATCGAGATGCCTACTCTACACATGCCTTAGTTGAGCTTTCCCATGCAACATCTAAAAAATACTATGACTATGGTAGCTTTCATCTTAGGAATGAATGAAAATCTCAACATCTACAACTTTTAGCTAGGGGCATTCTTCCTGTTGACATCAAAAGAAAAGGGGCAAGAATTTATAATGGACTTTTCCAAATCCATTGCTTCCAATATGAGAAATAAACTCAAGAATTTCTCATTAATGAGTACCTTTGGGTACTCATCCTTCCTCATACACTTGGTCCTACACCAACATTCCCATTTCTTTTCCTAGTATCTCTGATTTAACACCACTGATATTAAGAATTTTCCCTATGTAATGGCCCCATCATAGTATAGACTAACATCTTGTCAAAAACTAGGGACTATTATGGGTTCTTATAGTAGTTTATGGATCCAGTTCTCATGGATCTCAGCCAAATGGCCAACACTTCAAGGATGGAAAATTATCAACAAGCTCGGCTCTCAACTAATAAAGTCCAAGTTGACTAGTTCTTAAGATCCCACTTCTCTATCATATGAGTACATGGTTTCAAAGGAGATCCCTTCTGGTTTCCCCACACAATGATAGATAGAACCGTAGCCCTTGAGTTAGTTCACCAGCTTGTTGTTGTAGACCTTGTTTATGGGTTCAAAAATAAGAAAAATGGATTATATGATTTCCCCATCTCAAAGGGTACCATCACAGTGCAAAAAAGTCATCAAGGGCACCTCCCCATGGCCAACATATCAAAATTGAGTCTTGATTTGATAGATGACTGATGGGACTATGATATGAAAGGATACATAGTTGAATTAAAGACCTCCATTGCTCCAAAGCATCAATATCAACCCTACTTAGAGTAAAGTAAGTCATTCATAGAGGATGTCCCCTAAAATCATGTGAACCTAGTTCATATGTCAAAAGATGACCTAAAATGGTGGAAGTCTTTTTATGACAAGGTCTGTAAATACAACCTAACCAAAAATTTATCAAAGAGAATGAAAGGCCTACTCACCTAATTAATTTGGAGCATAGATAAGAAAGATACCTTCATCAAATATAGGTTTGAAATCGATAATCTATCTGAAGTCTTGTATGATGACAACTAGGATGAGAATTTTGAGAAGATCTGGGATGAGTTTTACCCAAAATAAGTCATGTTTGAGGAATAATCTACTCCTGAGGTCAAGATGGGGGGATGAAGAAGAAAAAGAAGACACTCCCATGGAGGCAACATGGAACATGGCCCAAAAAGAGGAAGTAGAAGATGTAGAGGTAGTGGCCACATAGGAGCCTTTAACTTGGCTGACTCCCATGCCTTTAAATCCCTCAACCCCATAACAATAGTAGGATCCCTCTAGCCACCTCATGGTTAGGTCATCCTAGCTTAATCACACTGAGGCACCCATTTTTATCCCTCCATCAACTTTCCCTAGAAGAAAATCCAATTTCTAGATCCCTTAATTTCTACCTCTACATCTTTTTCTACTACCATGTCCCCCTCTATAGTTTTGCAACAAGTTATGGCAAAATCTATTGCCCAACCAAGCACTTTGGATCCCCTTATCACTTCATCATCTACCCTAGTAGACAAACTATAGGTTTTAGTACCTTTTATTCCTCAAATTGTTACCACTTTGGCCCTAGTCACCTCATCTAATCAACCTATCACCATGCCCAAACCCTTCTCTTCTATTATACCTATCTTCCACCACATCCCTTTCCTCACTCCACCACCTTCATCTTCCACCTCATCCCTTTAGTGATATAATCCTCATTCAACCCACCCTACAAAATCCCATTTTTTCCCCTTTAATCCTTCACTTTCATTCACTCACCTCCATAGAGCAGGGCCCACTAATTCACAATATTAATTGGCTATCGCATTTGCACTTCCATAAGTGACCCCCTTTGTAGGAGAGATGATTCAAGATCTAAACCAATTTTAGTAGTTGGTAGACATAACAAGGGTAGCCCAACAATCCCAAGTGAAAAATAAAAGGGGAAATACACCAAGTCTTACACCCAAGCTCACATGAGATCATTTTATGACCTAATGCAATAATCTCTTATAGTCACTCACTTGACTCCCCAAGTATTCAAGCCCCTTAAATAGATGAAATCAAGGGACTATACTATCCAAGATATCAACCTTAACCTCAGTTAATCTCAACCCACTAAAAGAGTTGAGCTTATAGAGAAGACGTAAAAGTCAGTGACAATGAACTATGTTAAGGTGGAATGTAAGCTAAAGAAGGCTAAGCTGGAGCTCTCAAGAGTAAAATCTATAATTTACCACCTCAATATTGAGGCTAAGGCTAAAGATAATAACCTTAAAAATGCATGGATAGAGTTACAGGGTAGTATCCCAAATGAAACCTTACAAGTGGAAGCTGATTCATGTAGATCCATTAAAACCAAGTTACAAGAATAGGATAAAGAGCTAGATAAGATCCACCAAAAGTTTCACAACAAAAATTAGTCATATAAACTATTTCAAAACCAAGCACAACAAGACTCATTAATCAAGGACTAGGAAATTAAAAAGTTGAAAAACAACTTTACAACTTGCCCCCATACCACCAAGGTCCTTCCCATAGTCTAGTAAATAAATAGATCTTATTAGGAATATATCAAATCCATAGAAAAAACCCTAAAGAAAACACTAAACTTTATCATATAAATGTATAATTTGTCCTCTTAAGTGAGCACATATATTGATCAGATGATTACTTTCATCTCCCCATAGGTCCCTGAGTCATAGAGCCTTATTCAAAATATCTACAGTACTCCTCCCGAATAATTAATGATAATAGGAGTGATTGACTAGAGGTAGGTATCAGCAAAGGTAAATGATTTTTTAAGCTACAACAAGCCAATAAATAAATTCAAGGCATTTCTTAATGCCTTGGATCAAGTAGCCTAAGATCGGTAGGTACATATAGAACAATTGGTCGAACTAAGACTCCCCTCCCCTTTTTAAGAAAATAATAGTGTCCTCCTTAAGGATCAAATCAAGGAACTACTTGATAAAAATATGGATGACCAGGCCATATTTATAGCTCTTGATCAAATCCCTGACACCTCTAAGGTGGAAAAAATATTAAACCCACTTGCCCAGTTGGATTTCCAGTTACTAGCAGGTTGAGGGCTTGGGAAACATCTCCTCCAGGCTGATGATAGATCTAGATGGAACCTTTAAGGCTCTCACCAAAAAGACCCAACCAAAAGAGGAGTGGGCACCCTTGTAGGTATCCCTTCAAAAGTTGTAGATTTTTCACCTTCCTATCTTTTGTAGTTTTATTTCATTTGGTCTAAGCACCAAAGTTTTAGGTTCTCTAGTGCATAGATAGATGGCCCTCTAATTTTTCAAGAACTATATATTTAAAATCCATGTTTTTTCATTTTTTTAGTAGTTCATTTATTTCTTTGGGCTCGATTAGCATCAACATGATTCCTTGGCACCTTTCAGTAGATCCCCTTTCGATACTTCTTCTCCAGGGCCCCTTTCATAATTTTGAAAATGTCCCAACCTTCATCTACCTTTGATACATGTAATTTATGCACTATACCTCACCAAACAAGTCCCTAACTAATCTGAAAAATCACTCATGTGACACATTTCATCTTTGTACTTGCCCAGGAGTTGTGTTGGTTTGTCAACATTTAAAGAAGCACCATTATATGATAGTGTAGGTCCCCATTTCAAGAAAATATTTTGAAACACTATAAGCTTAACCTAAGGTGTAATCCTTTGATTTTTAGAGGCCAAATTTTTTTATCACAATATAAGTGGGACATCTCCAAGAGTAAACACGTGGCACCACCTCACTTCTTCCAAGTGTAGTGGTCTTAAAAAAATAATATAGTTGCCCCATATATGGGATCTATAGGCCCATTACACTTATGAGCCTGAGACCTCCTTTTAGTTGTAATGACATCATCATGGGCATAGAGTGGGAATCTCTATGTGTCTCTTATTCTTATGTTTGCCTCACCTATTTATTCAAAGCTCATTTCATTTATAAGGGGTTGCTAGCAATCATTTTATTTATTAACATTCTCATTTTTATGGACAACCATTTTAATAGACTAAGATAGTAGAAGTTAGCATTTTTATATTTTGAAACCTTAGCAATCATAATTTCATCCCACATCTATAAAGCTTTCCATAGGAAAATATTCGCTAAGAGCGAGATTTTTAGGCATCAATAGTATTGACTAGGAGATTCCTTCATGGTTAACTTGAAGTATATCCTAGGGAGATACCTCAAAGAAATTAAAAAACTCAATAACTCTAGGCAAGTTCATACTAGAGGTATACAATAGGATATTCCTTCAAGGGATTTCTAATACCTTCATGAGTAACTTGAAGGTATCTCTTAAGAGATACTTTAAAGATATTAAAAGGACCATCAAGGGAATTTTTTAAAAATTGGATTGAGGTGGAAAGTGCATGTCCATAGGAGGACCTAAAATGCATTCTCTCCCAAGTATTATAAGGCCCTTCTAGTTATACTAGGAGATACATTCATTGTCCCTTTAAATGTATAACAACACCCTTCGAGGTGTCCACTAGGAGATTCATTCAAGGGCCTTGAATTACACTTGTAATACCATCGTGGTTAAATTGAAGGTATCTCTTATGAGATGTCTTGTAAGAAAAATTCACTCTTTTGAATGATTGAAAGGTATCTCCTAGGAGATACCTTGAACATACCTATTGATGGGTGTTTTGACACATTATAAATATACTTCCCCTCATCTTTCTCCTTTGAAACAAATGTTTGTGGATTCCTTTGATTATCATATTATATTTTCTAGTACACAAAATTAATATTCAATTTGGTCATACCTTATTAGTTAAAGTGTGAGATAATGTATATATTATGAAGATTAAATATGTATTTTGTATTGTAGTTCAAAATTAACATTTGTTGATATACATTTAATTACTAATCAAACATAAAAGAATTTCATGAACTGATGCAATATACAACTTTTATTTTAAAAATAACAATATTTAAATCATTTTAATTGCTTTGTAAAATGTCTTCTAGTGAAAAAAGAATTACGACACTTAAAAGGTAGAAGGTGGCCTAAATCGAAGAGAATTTGGATAAAATGTAGAAGAAGGCCTCACTCTAAGATAATTTAGATAGAGTGCCATTTAAACTACAAAAACTAAAATTAAAGCCACATAAACATATTCCATTTTATGGTTGTGATAAAATTTCTTTTGTTGATTAGTATTTTGAATTGTTTAGTTTGCCAAACATGTATCCAAATATATACTTGTTTAACACTACATCAATAAAATAATATTATATGATTGGAATAATCCTAGCCTATGATAAGGATGAACTTGAAGATGACCTTAAATTCTAACTGAAAGTATGGAATAAAGAAGAGTAAATTCTCTATCGAGCTACAACTAATTTCAATAAATTTACACCCAATAAAATAGAGTTGACAAAAATTAATTTTTTTCCTTGTGAAATATTTGGGTTTCACTTGAATAGCTATGACAACCTTCAAATTTCTAGGTTGATAGACAAAGATAATTTTTTCATTATAATACAACATATGTTGAAATAAAAATATAGACAAGGGGAAATAAATTATTATACTTACCACCATGCAAACATATATTTAAGATACCCTACAAACATTAAATAAAAAATAGTCAAGAAAAAAAGACAAGCAAGTGCAACATATTTATATGCAGATTTGAAAGAGGCCATACAAGTGCTCACACTAGTGGAGAAAAGTAAGATCGAACAAAAGGTTGGAACACTTTTATTGACACAAACATATGATGAGACACGTAATGAATTGTCTACATTGTATATTTCCTTTAGAAATTATGCCTTAAACATTATTGTAATTCTCTATGAACTAGGGGATGCAAATATCAAAATAATAAATTTGAATAAAAAAGGGGTGAATGATATAATTCATTCATTTGTAAAATATAATGAGGTTCTAATGAAGGATGCTTTGTTGATTCCTTTTGATCCAAGCAACCCTGACTATTTTATTTAATCAAAGGTAGTATTAGTAGATATGATGGAAAAAAACCATAAGGTTAAAAACTATAGATGACCAACCCATAATAAAAACAAAATAGAGAATTATTTCGAATGAGGAATATAATTCATAATCATTGAGAAATAAATGTTGTGTTAGAAGGGCAAGATTTTTGAAAACTTTTACTCCATTCTATATTGTGTACAAAATATGTAATTAATATAATGAAGCCAATGAAATAATTTATAAGGCTTTATTTATAGAAAGAGCTCGATGTACATGTGACCTTTGACAAAATAATAGGTTAGAAGAATCTTGAAATAAAGAAGAAAAATATGGAATAAATACATGAACAAGATAAATAGTTGTTCACATAAATGAACCATTTAGTACAACAACTACAGGAGAGAAAATGCCTTCTTTTCATGGAACAACCCATTTAAGATTATTTTGATAAAGTGTTTTATTTGTTTGAAAGTGGTACTTTACCTGGTTCAAATAAACAAGATTTAAATCTAATTAGTACAATAGTACTTATAAATATTCAAGGGCTTTCAAACAAATAAAAAGTAGAACTAATAAATTTATTAGAAAAATGGTCTATTTCCTTCTTGAAAACCTTTAGGTATAACAACATGGATAATTAGTGCAAGAAGGTGAAGCTAGAAAGTAACATATTATCAAAAACTATAGATTATTTCAACAACCATGATATGATACTTCTACCAGACCAAATAATCACACCTAAAGATGTAATAGAGCATTATAAAAAATTTATAAAAAGGTTTTATGATTTATGTGTCTTGAATAAAGGTATTTCAAAAAATAAAAAAAGGATGGGAATATTTATCTCAATATTCATTCAGCTTATTAAAAATTTATCTAGATAATGATGGAGTTCAACTTCTCAAGATAGATACAAAAACATTCAACTACCATTATTGGCCCCCTTGTCTTTAGCCATCCATTTTAGAAGATTTTAGTGAAACATTAATTCTTGGTATGAACATTGATTTGATAATTATTGATCTTCTAAATCTCACTAAATTATTTTAGGATGAAAATCTTCACCTATTTCTTTAGGCATTGATTGAAAATTTTATTATCAAGGCCTTCAATGTATTCATCATCCACAAACTTGAACATTATCCTGCCATTCAAACTTCTCTCAAGAATTTGTGTGTTGGTAATTTTCATTATAGGTAAGATACATGTGTCATACTATGGGGTCTAGATAGTTATGGATTCTATTAGACACATATTATAGATATCAATTTTGGTCATGATCTAGCTCAGTTTAAGCTGCAAGGTTTTCATCTCTATTCATAACAAAGTATATTAGAGGATGGTTTTGACATCTAAAAAGATATACCAACATTTCAATTGATTGGTTTACATAAAATAGGAAGGCCATTCAAAAATGAACTAGATACCATCCTTTAGGATACACTTATCTCTACTTTCAATGATCCAAATACCTGTGACATGCTAGGGGTATATACAATATTTGGATTGGTGTGTGCTTGTATAAAATTTCAAAGAAATTTATCTTGCATTATAAAAACTAAAAAACAAATGATTTTTAATGTTCAATTTTAAATTTGTTTGACAAATTTAGAGAAACCAGTACAAGAGCAACCACTTCGATCAGTACCAGGTGCATAACATTTTTAATTTATTTTATAATCATGCTTCATTTTCCAAATATAACATCTTAACAATCCTTCAGTGTGTACTCTTTATTATTTAAACCTAACAGCTTAGGAATCTTTTGGTCTATAGCACTAATGGTATTGCATGCAATTGGAGAATAAATAATAATAGAAAACCATATCAATGAACATGACATGTCACAAGTTGAATAAGGTAACATAATATCATGCATATTTTTTCAATTATATATTTTTTTATTTATCAACGATTCATAATACTAAGAGAATATTTCTTCATCTATTTATGTCTCAATTAAAATAGTTCATAATGTAGCTATAGCACTTTGTGTCTACAACACAACAACCCATGACACATCTCAACAAGTTGGTGCCTCCATGAAAATTACATAAGGTAAAACATAACAATAAGACACATTTTTAAAACACAAATATCAAATCAGTTTATAAAGAGAATTTTTAGTTATTGCATTATATAATACCTTGTAGGGACTAAAGAACCAAAGTTTCAATGAAAGAGTGCACCCATACAAATTATAAAAAGGTAAAAAAATGTGAAAAATCCTTTCAATAAATGTGTAATTATACAATTTCATACAATTCTAGAATATATTATTTATCTATATTTATTTAAACACATTACCATTGTATTTTTTTCATGGACAGGAGATTGTAGAAGACAATAAAATATAGACTTGCATCAACTTGGGATTTGGAAGTGTGGTTCATTTTATTGTTGTGTAGACTGAATGTAGTTGTATTTACGTATTAAAATGTTGTTTACAAATTTAATTTACCCATTATAATGTTGTTTACATGTTTAATTTAGCCATTTTAAAATAACACAATATGTGATATACTATGTCTTCAATACACTAAATTTTGATGCAGAGTATCCATGTGTTATTTATCAATAAAAAAATAATAAAGTATATTGTGCTAGAAACAATTATATTGCTATTGATTCAAATAATTTTTAATTCGATGTGTCTTATTAAAATTATATTAAGGGGATTCAACTATTAAGGTGTATTATATTCATTTGAATTTAGTGATAGTGAACTATGGCTTAGAAGAGTAAATCCTATTTTGTTTGTTGTGATGGGTTGCATAAACACATAAATATGTATTGGTATGAATAAGAACAAATGATACTTTCATTACTGTAAGAATATAGATGTTTGTTGATCAATGCTAAATTCATATCAATGTTTATGAGAAATGAGTTATGGCAAAACTACACTGATTCAGATTATGATACATTCATGGTCAAGCTATACGGATTCAATATGATCTTTTATATACATATGTGTGTTACAAAACTGGAAATACAAATGGTACATCCATGTATAATGAGTATTATAGTTATAATGTGCCTGAGCTTGTACTTATTTTTATGTGTTTATATGAATCTTTATAATATTTAAAGAAATTCAAAAAAAAAAAGAATCAAACGAAATACATTATGTTACAATAAGAAATGCAAATCAAAATTGCATCAACGACCAGTTTAGTAACATTTAAAATATTTTATTAAAAAACATTAATGTTATATCTCTTATAATATAATATTGTTAATAAATGATTCATTTCTTTTTTAACAAATTTCAGATATTTCAAAGGAGGAGCTAAAACCGACTTTTAAAAAACTATTGATTTTGGGGTTGGATGATTAATTACTTGTTGTGCACAAAAAAAAAGATATGAAAATGTGTGATACAAGAAAAAATACTACATGTGAGATCATTCCAATGAAATTTTGAAGGTAACACTGTAGTCTTTTTCTCATGTTGGCATTTGGTCAATGATAGAGGACAATCATTTGAGGATACTCATTCAAACCATTGGTTACATATGTTCAAATTTCATGTTTGTTTGGGATGGGGGGGGATATTCTAAGCCATTCAATATAACCATAAAAAAATTAGATGAATTTATTTTTAAAGGGACCTTTGGAGATGATTTTTCAATTGCCAACACATTGTTTATTGATTGTAATTCTCAGAATTATGTTACAAATAAAAAATAAAAAATGAGTTATGTTACATCAAGTAGTTATATTGGAAATGGAAGTTTTAAAAAAAAAGGATTGGATAATCAAAATGATGTCAATCATCACATTCTTGGGAGAAAGCAAAAAATCTATGCTAGCAGTTGTGACCAATCATAAACTATAAACTATAATTCTATTAATAAAAATTATCATCAATTTCATAAAAATCAATTATAAATCATTTCAAATATAGTTAAAATAATTTCAAAATAATTGATTCTAATTTAGAATTAATTTTCTATGGTTATTAGTGCAAGTTGATTTGTAGTTGGAGATTCCTTGAAATTATTTAGTTAGTATATTGACACTTATTCAGAAGATCTTCCCAATGAACAACAAAGAATTATCAAGATATTTTATTATATAGATGAACTAGATTGCTTAATATGTTTTCATCTATAATTTGGCTAGTCAAATGGTGCCATGTACCCCAGCAACAAAAGATACTTCAAAGGATTAAAGATCAATATGACAGCCGTGAAGGGTGCCACAAGTTTGAAATAGTCCAATCTATTCAAAGTGATCTGCACCCAGATGGTTTGAAATAATTCAATTTATTTGGAATATAGAAAATATATTTATGGAGAAAAATATCTTGACTCCATTTTAGTGGGTATAATTTTAAACTATTTAAAATAGCCCAATTTAATTGAAATGATCTATATTCAAATGGTTTGAAATAGTCTAATTTATTTGGAATAAACAAAATTTATTTTTGGAGAAAATTTTCTTCTCAATCACTCCATTTTATAGGTATATGTCTAAATTATTCAAAATAGCCCTATTTACTCAAAATGATCTATTCCCAAATGCTTTGAAATAGTCTAATTTATTTCAATTATAACAAATTTATTTTTGGAGAAAATTCTCTTCTCTTCACTTTAGTGGGTATAAGTCCATTTTATTTAAGATAGCCTAATTTATTTGAAATGATTTATTTCTAAATGGTTTTAAACACTCCAATTTATTTAGAATATAAGAAATTTATTTTTTAGAGAAAATTTTCTCCACTCCACTTTATGGGGTATAAGTCCAAATTATTCAAAATAGTCCAATTCATTCAAAATGATTTATTGCCTAAATGGTTTGAAATAGTCCATTTTATTTGGAACATAAGAAAAAAAGTTGAAGAATTTTTTTTCAACTCCACTTTAATGGGTATAAGTCCAAATTATACAAAATATTCCTTATAAAGCACCTAACTTATAAAATAATGGGAATTTTTTAAACCCCATATGAGGTAATAATGATCATTAACAAATAATATGTGTAAACATTAAATTATCAAAATAGAAAATACACATAGGTAAAGGAATCATATTGTTGAATAATATGATGTGATACATGCAAAGTTCTATATTATAATTCAACATAAGCAATATGATATATATCACAAAAGAAATATAGACCATAACATGTACATAGACAAAATGCACCATATAAGCATAAAATGTGGGCCATATCAACATACAAAATTGATTGTGCCTACAACTAGATCCTTAGCACAATAATTAGGTATCTTGTTCCTCATTGCCTCCAAATAAATTGTGCTTTATTGGCATAGATGTAGAGTCAGGGGTGTTGGATGCCTCAATATGAGGAGAGACTCTCCTCTCAGCATGTGAGTCATCCATTATTTCATCGACAACCACTTAAAATTGTTTTATATCCACTACATATGAAATATAAAAATTAATTCATTTAAATTCTATCTTGAAAATTTGATAATTTTTTCAAGAACAAAATTTTGTAAAATGATTCTACACTCATTATATTCTATCTAAATGGATATCGAGTGCTATGAGATTAAATATACACTTGTGATGGGGAATCCTATAGAGTATACATATATCGTTAGATCTACATGTGCATACAATTAAGTAAATATGACAAAAAAAGTATCATTACTTAAAGCTAAACATAATTTACTATGTCTTCTCACCAGTCTCCATCCCTAAATCATGACCTATTATGGAGATAGCAGATCCTACGATGTAGACACAACATTATCAAAACCTTATTCTCATCCATGAGGGGTACCCATAGCATCCCTCATCGTCTATAAAACCAATAAATTAATAATGTGTGAATCTAATGAACAAGATAAAGATCTACGAATATAATATATATCTTAAAACATAGTTTTTTGTTCAAAAGATAATAAACATGTACATGAATATATATATATATATATATATATATATATATATATATATAATTTAAAATTTTACCTACCAATTTATAGGTTACACCCATGCCAATTATGGCCTCTACAATAGAGTCAAGGTCTATCGAGCTACCCAAAATATCAAAAATCATCTATACAAGAAACAAATAATAAGCTCAGTCAAATAAATTATTCAATTAAGTAAACACATACTAGAAAATAAACTTAATATTCTTTTACAAACATAAACAATATATTATTAAAATTAAACCTATGTATCAAATATAGATGGTGAAGTCGATAATTCATATACAACAAGCTAGTGTATCCTGATAGGAGTTAGTGAAGCTAATACATCTAAAATTTATATGGAATGATAGTGTCATGCAATGTTGAAACATCTATAGGTGGTATATGTTCTGGCATACTAGCGTCATGCATTATTAAAGTATCTAAGGTGGCATATGCTCTAGCATGCTATCCTCCATAAATATACTCTATATATGTCACACCTAAATAAAAGGTCCCATATACTTCTTTCCATATGATGTGAAATGATGCACATCAAATATAACATGAGTAAAATTAAGGACACTAAAACCTATATCAATACCACCAAAACCACTGCTGCTACTACCACTTCCACCAATAATGCTACCAACAACACCACTAGTGCCACTTCCACTAGTGTCATTACCATTAATGCCACTACCACTAGCACCACATGTAGGACGAGTAAAAGTATTCAATTTATGCATATCATACTCAATCATAGCTTGTGTCAGACTCATAACCACCTCATGGGTTTTTAATTGTAAATTACAATGCAAAATTTTAAGAATAGAGATATGTGACATTGTCTTTCTATTTTTATAAGATTAGTTATGATGGTTTTGGTCTAATCTATCACCAAATCTATCAAATGAAAACCCATTTCCCCTATTTTGGGAGGCCTTCATGTCAAAATACTTTATAATTTATTGAAACACAAACTCAAAATATAATTTTCTCAAAAAATATAATTGAACCTCATTATTGTTGCATGGAGGCTCATCAAACACCATCCACCACCTATCCCAAAAGTTATTTTCCATCACCTCATGAACACACTAATCAATACTAATATGTTTACAATTCATTGGTGGAGGTTAGTTGGTTCCAAGATTAACAAAGTGAATACAACTTCATTTGTTATTTTTTTAAACTTTTCATATGACAATTTATCAGAACAAAACTGTTTCATGGCCTCTCTTTGATGAAACATTGCATCAAGTTGTAAAGTTACATTTCCCACTGCATTAAAAATAGTCTCTAGTGTATTGACAAGTGAAATTTGTGTACTACCAGCTGAAAAGTGACTCAAACCATTGATTATTATTTATAATTATTGACATTTTGAATTGTATTGTTCATAAAATTTAACTTCTTGTGCAAAATCAAATTATTTGAGGTTTTGTCTAACATTTTCTTCAAACAATGAATCCATTGAACTTGTGTATCTAGATTTAAATATAAATACAAGTTTTTTTAGGTAATGCAAGAGAATATAATTCAACCCTAAATTCAAAACTATACTTAAATAAATAGTTATAAATGGAAATGAAAAAACTAAAATATAGAAATCAACATACCTGACATGTAACAACCTGAATTTTGAATCTCATTGGTGGGTTGCAAAACCAAGGCTCATAAATGAATCTAGACATGATAAATGAAAAGAGAGAAAAAAACCAAAAGGATAAGGCCATATGTTTGAGATGTAGGAAAAATGAAATGAAAAAATGAAAGGGCATATGTCCTTTGAAAAAAGGTGTACATCCTTTATAAAAAAAATTGAAAGTTGGGGAAATGACATAGTTTTTATCCCCCAACTTTGTGCATCAACCCATTCAAGTAGTAGACTAATACCTAAAAAGGGAATACCATATTGTAATTAATATAAGATCATTATCCATATTATCAATCAATTTTTGACATTAAAAAACCTAATCTAATAATATTAGAAAAAAGGATGCATACACAATGTGACCACAATAGGAAAAATAAAAAATATTTCCTATCTTTCAGAAGAAAAATATACCTCAAAACAACAAAAAAATGAATATTTAACTATTAATACGAATATTGATGGGTTATACTTCTACCATATCTAGTTTGATCAAAATAAGTGGGATACAACTTACGACACCACATTTCTCACTTGACTAGGACATACTACAGATGAACTAATATACTCTCCATTGGAAATTAAATATTGAGGATACATTCAGCTACCCATTACTTGTGGCCCACATGTCAAAATATTGACTATATGGGTATAAAAACATGAACCACATTTAAAACTAAATTTTGGAAAAAAATTGGCTGGTTGAATGGAAAGCTAAGCGAAATACCGAAAACATGTGTGTAAACTTTCATGATATGGGTAAAAATATTTTCATCAAATATGATGTGCATGATTATTTGCCTTCACCATTAGATTTAGGTAAACCATTACATACAAGAATTTAATTGTTGGAACTAAATTGATATAAACAAAGTTCAAAATCATTTCCGAGTGGCCTGATACCTTTCAATGATGAGGGTCTACTAGACTAAAACTATGCCAAACATTCCAAAAATACCAAAATAATCAAAAATATTTTTCAGCACCTACATATTCTATTGGATCCTAGGCATATAGTTAGTTCCTTGTTAATGAATGGCATATTTAGGTAATTATAGATACACACATGTGGCATGCTTTTATTTGAAGTGTGATATAGGCATACATAGATACATGATTAATTCCTATTTCTAATGTTGGGCCTTCCTTCTACTCATGTCATGTAGACATTGGGGGAATTTTCTTCTTTGATCTTAATACACCTAAGTTATATGGTTTGATTATCACATTTCATTATAATTTTTGAGTTTACATATGTACTTACATATAGATGTATCCATGATTATATCTCATAGAGGGTACTTGATATGTTATGCACTTGACATTTTTTCATAACACATTTGATCAATGGGATAATATGACATGTTTACATTGGTTGATTATGATTTTATTTATGCATCTACTTTATTTTCTTGTCTTGATATTATCTTTCTCACTTAATAATTTGAATATGCTCCATTGTTTGTGGCCCCCATGCCTATGTCTGCTTTCTTTGGAATTTACGCATGTCATTGTTTATTATATAGACATTTGAATATGTCATCCTTACTTTCATGGAAATTTTATTGACTCATGTCCCTTTGATTTTATGACATATGAATGTGCCCCTTGTTTATAATCTCCTTGGACCATTGACTCTTGACTCACTTTTGAGTTCTCTTGTATGTGTACTTGTTTGTTTGTTGAACTTGTGTTGTCTCTACTTTGATGTTTCCATGATTTTTGTCATACATCTTAGGCCTTCATGTGATAACATTGGTTTTATGTGCTTCAATTTTATATTCACCTAAACATGTTCCTTCAATATACTACATGGTTCCATTCACAAATTATATAGTTGTCTTATCCTTTTGAGGTGAGTTAACTACCAGTTCCTATCTTCCCCTCACCTCAAAAGGGGCATGCCATAGAGGTGTGTTTCTCCACACTTGGAAAAAAAATTAGATATAGTGGGGCATGTTTGGGAAACATTTTCTCCACACTTATTCATTATTTAACATTTTTAGTTTACATTGTGGGCATATTTTAGAAACATGTTCTCCACATTGATACTTCACTCATTTTTCAAATTTCTCCAGAATGCTTTAGAGTCAAATTCTCCATGCATACACATTTTTTTTGAATTAGTCAAAGAACATAGTTATATGATTCAAACTCACAGTTGTAGCTAAATTTTGTACATTATTACAATTTCTATACATAGTTTCAGCATAAGTCTTATCTACGGTGTATATGTTATGAAACATGTACCTAGTATTAAAAAATACAAATTAGTTTCAAACTTCAAAACTCATTTATGGACTACTACCATAGCATAGAATTTTATGTACTGATACCATAATTAAATATTTACAAATTGTATTAAGGTAATCTTCTATAGTATTTGGTTCACTTTGTGGTATGATTGAGGTGATAAAATCACTCAATCTTGCTAAGTTTTGGGTGTAATTGATTGTTTCATCCAATATCATCAAGTTATAAGTATAATTTGGTTTCATTTTTTAGCTAATCTCAAATACCAGGTAATAACTCACCTTTTCTCCAAGATTGGGGATGTGGGCCTCTCTCTCTCTCTCTCTCTCTCTCTCTCTCTCTCTCTCTCTCTCTCTCTCTCTCTCTCTCTCTCTCTCTCTCTCTCTCTCTCTCTCTCTCTCTCTCTCTCTCTTCTCTCTCTCTCTCTCTCTCTCTCTCTCTCTCTCAACTTGGATATATGCACTTTATATATTTATCTATAATTGTCCTAATATCAGTTTCATATCATTACAATGATATAAATGTTTTAAATCAACTTGATAATAGGAAAGGAGGTTACATTGACACACAGGTGTATTCCTAAACCTTTTTTTTTTTAAATTCAATATTTCCAACTACATTCTATTTCAAATTATATACATTAATTATACATTATAACATATTCTTTGTTGTAGGCCAGTCATGAGCAAAGCACTCAAGTTGTGTACACATAAAGATAAGATGTTAATATGCACCAAAGTACACATTCATTTCCTTTAAATTAGTAATTTCATGATTATATTAAAGTTGGGGGTGGATGTAGACACTATTTTATGATTATATATCACCTAAGTCTTGTAGACTTAGAAAACTTGAACTTTGGCTATTCCTCTTAGTTCTATAACTTTCTTGCTTCTATAAGTCTCACATCTACTTTATCTTGTAACTTTTGGCCAATATCTTTATCCAAAAAGTATTATGTTGATGACATAGACCTTATCTCTTGTCCATAATACTTAAATATACTTATCTTCCACCTCTACAAGTTTTGAGCCTTTACCCATTCACCTGCTCCACGAACACTAATGTCTAGGATAAATAATAATATCGACACTAGTGTCTTGACTTGACACAACTTTCCAATCACTTAAAGTCATATAATTTTGAAATTAAAAATATCCTAATGGTCAACCTAAGTTATTTAATTTGAGTTATTCTCCAAAGGGATTGATATAAGTATAATATCAACCCTCACTCATTTATCACCAAGATAATTCTTACCTAATCATAAGGTAACCTACCAAAATACATTCAATTAAGACCTCAAGTGAGTAAATATTACCTATTATCTCCTATTTATATATTAGTCATAGGGGTAACACATTTATAGGTCTAAAGTACTAAAGGAGAAACCCAAGATCCTAATTTTCCAAGTTACATATTAGTTCAATGTTTTATTGGCTTTTCACATATTACATGATTCACATAAGCCAACATGTAGGGATGAACTACATCAATTTAATTACCTAATATGGTTTATTATCTATGTAAGTAGTGCCCACTGATAGTGGGGTATTTGGGGTTAGATCGATACCATGTGCTGACTAACTCATTTTGCCCAAGGTCACTATGAAGATGAAGAACTAAAGTTTTGCCATTTCACAAGGAGTGATAGTCCGTGACCTAAATCTAAGTACACCATAGAGAAGGTGAAGTATAACCCAAAATAATCCATGTGGTCAAATATTTTTCTAACATGTATTCTATATAGGACACTTACATCAAACCAAACTCTTAGCATCAATACAATCATCCTAGAATGAGATTAGTGTCTAGAGTTCCACAAGCATTAGACCCAAAATATGACAATTGTTCCTTAACTATCTTCCAACCTTCCTCATGCATGTTCTAGATCCAAAATTGTGTTAACATCAAAACCAAATAACTATATTATTTCCTTTTAATTTAATACATTTCTTAATCGTAATTTGTATATTTAGACTATATTAGTTTTATGAATTCAACATATGCTTATATCTAAGTTTAGCATCTATTTACCTTGATATAGATCTAATTATTACCATTTTGACATTTCATTTCTATATAACCATTTAATTAAATTGAGGGTTAATAATAAGAACACCTACATAATTTTAGGGTTAAATAATATGTGCATGGTGGTTGTTAACATATTCATTCACATACCAATAAATGTTATTATTTGAAGAATGAAAATTGGATGGTGTGTGTTGGAAACCCTTAAGGTGATTCAATGCAAGGAGCATTGAAAATTAACATATAATAATTGATAACATTTACAAACTCCTTTATTTATAGGGTGCATTTGAATGCTCCTAGTAGTCAACACCCATATGTTATGTTTAATGTTAGAGAGATAAAACATCGCATGCATTGAATGACCTCTAAATGTTTAATGTGTTATTGAATAATTACATGCATTTAGATGGAATACCTAAGGAATTTCATTCACATATGTGTAATTATTGTTGGTTCTTTATCAAAATTTATAATTTTCATTCCCATTACAAAAAATGTTAACTCAGATGTATCAAACCAAATCCTTTTATGAATTATTTTTGCTATGTTATTAATATATTTATGTTAGTTAATGTTTTTGTGTTATTTATTCAAATTTTATAAGTTAAAATTATTATTTTCCATAAGTTTCGTTGACAAATTACTAAACATTTTATGTTATGTGGATGAAAGACCTAAAATATTTCATCTATGTATGAATAACATGATTTTTTTGCATCCAATTTTAAACGTTTATAAACTAATGTATCTATGTTTTTTCTATCTTCAACACATATATATTTACATAAATGAAACATTTATATTATATTATTATTTTAAAGTAAGGCTACACTTTGTTGCTCCCTTTCTTATCCAATTTGGTGGGCTCACCTGAGAACAAAAACTTAAACCACCTATATTAAAATTCATACCAATAATAATTTTAAAATGAACACAATATTTCATCTATGGATTTAAATTGTGTGAATTTAGGCATGATTCAAAATTACTATGGGTCATTACTATAAAATGAAGTGCCATGTTGGAGGATGAGTGTGTTCTCAGCATTTAACATTTACTAATATGTGGATATAATCAACAAAGATTTTCATTTTCATATTAGTAAATTTTAATCTCCTTATATCATAATTTGTAATGTCATTAACATACCAGTAAATGTTAAGTCAGATGTATAAAAAAATCCATTTCTAAAATCATTTTATTATGTTTATCATATGTCCTTGTGATTTCTTTTAGTTTTGTTATTCATTCACACGTTCAACATTACAAATATTATTTCCCATAGTCTTTATTATTTTTTGAATTCTATTTTAAATTAATTATATAATTTATTTACTTTTATATTTCAAAATGAGGAATATAAATAAGAGGATACAGTTTTTCAAAAGATAACCACATGTAACAATGAAGAATAGAGGAGTAAAACTTGTTGAAGATGTTGATGTAGATGTTAATGAAATTGAGAAACCCACTAAAAAGTAGATATAACAACCAATTCCTAAACATGTTGATGTATATGTTAATGAAGTTGAGAAACCCACTATAAATTAGATAGACCAACCTCCTGCCAACCAAGAAAATAATGAAGACAACATAAATGTTATCACCATTGTGCACGTGCCATTGGAGTTCGAGTGGACAAAGAAAGTTACATAAATTTTTGTAAGATATGTGGATGATAATATTTACTCCATATACTCCATAATATTAAAGTGTGGTTTGATACCAAGTACTTTATCAAATTGGCATAAAGGAATCACAACTACTAATAAGAAGGGGTCACCCACTATTTTATCAACTATAAAATAAAGTGAGATAGTGTAGTGGTGAAAGGACTTAGCTGACATGGGATATGGGTTGAATATCATGAATTTTAAGACATAAATTTTCAACATATGCAAAATTAGGCCCAACCTTTTCAATGATGGTATCCCTTGCAAGTCATGGTTGAAAAAATTAAAAAGTACGTATCTCGATTTGTCTATGAGAACAATAGAAGGGATGGATAGAGATAAGGATGAAATTCTAAGTCTATTCAGTATGTCCATTTTTATGAGAAATTGCTAACATTTTATTCTAAAAATAATTGTGGGCCACACAAAATTTGGATTTACGATGAGACATAAGTGAAAGATGGAAGGAATTATGGCATGTGAGTCATCTCGATAAAAGGTATAACAAGTGTAACATAAATAATGTCAAAGATAAGAATTTGGATCACTATTATAATATTTCTAAATTTATTGGTGTAGATAATGCTAGGGTTATACCTATTTAAAGTGAAAATTTCATTACATAATTTTATTATTGGATGCAAACTAGGTTCATGTATTGATGCCCAAACCCATGCGTGGATGATGAAAGAACTATTTATGAACTAGATGCATCATTTATTAAGAGACATACTAGGAGGGTTCTTGCCTACTAATATACATATTCTCATTTTTTATGGGCATGGAAACCATGTCTTAGTTTTAATGACTAAAGAGGCTAGATATTTGGTGATTTATATGCTTACATTTAGTGCACATACTAGCCACAAATTATAGCCACTAGATGTAAGTGTGGTTAGTCCATTCAATACCTAATTCAAGAGTGAAAGGCTATCATAAATGAATAAAAATCATTATTTTGAGATAAAGAGATATGACTTGGCCAATTTAGGTGGCATAACTATGAAGATGGTACTAACTCCTAATAATATGATATCTAGATTTTGATGAACAGGTATTTGACCCCTTAAACCTAAAACACTAGATAATGACATAAATTTGAGTACAACATTTCATGTCAATAAGGATGAATTTAGTATTGTATAAAATATAATGAGGTTGGTGGGCTCTAATGAGGAATATATTGAAGTTACTCTATAGAAGATCGAGTAAATGAAAGTAATGATGTCCAAGGTGAAGAAGGTGAAACAACAAATATAGTTAATATTACCAATGCAAAAAGTGTTGAACATGAATTAATTAATTCAAATGTGAATGCATCGAATTCTAAATATTTATGGTGAAGAGTCTTTGAGTGTCCATTAGAATGAAATGGATGCAACATATAATTTTAAACAAGATGATTATGGTCTACCTATGCAAGTAATCCCACCAGATTAACCAAGGGAGGGAACAACAAATATAAACCTTAAATTCTAAAATTATTGAAGTATATATCTTTATGTTAGTGGCATCACTATCATGTTCTATCCCACCATAGATAGTTCAATACTATATACTACGTGGACAATGAAGTGTAGAAGATGAAAGAATTGATTTAGATGATGATTGATGAAAAAATAATACAAATTAATGAACAATAAATCAATGATCGAATCCAACTAGAATGTAATGACCAAAAAACTCCAATGTTATAATTTTTTAAATTGGTATTGGAAAGGATTGCAAAGAAATCAGGAAGTAATGCACTTAAGATAAGCTGAAAATCAAAAATTCTCACATCAGATGACTATTAGAAAAAATTTATAGAACAAGAAAAACTGTAAGAAGGAGATTGAATAACTGAAGGATATTTTTAAACAAAAATCCTATTGAGGCAGGTTAAAATGGAAATAAGGGAAAATTTTAAATTTTAAAACACAAAAATATTAATAAAGAGTAGGAGAAGATACAACAAAGACAAGAAAACTATCAAAATAAATATCTTGATAGAAGGGACAATGAATTCTAGAAGGCCATAAGAGAATTCGAGAGCCAAAGGCATTTAAGCATATAATTAAACCCTCTACCTAAACATCATAACATATTGAATGACATGATAAACATTTTATCTCCAATTGGTTCATGTGATAGCCCTCTTATTTATGTTAACATGGTAGAAAATCCCACTAAGGACACAATCATTGAAAGACCAATAACGACTCCCTTATATTCAAATATAGGCAATGAAGGGAAATAATCAATTTTACCACCTTGGATGGTGTAAGTTTAATTTTACTATAGATAAATCCATTATCTTATAAATTTATTGTTATGAGAAAAGTATATTATCAGACTATTATGTTTGATTATCAAACATTACACAATAACCAATGTAATAAAAGTTATTTATTTTGTTTTATAATGTAAATAAGTGTATTAAGAACTGTAATTAAAGTAGAGACATTAAGTTGGATTATGTACTATAATTAAATTTACTTTTTATATACCATTAAGTTTGAAAATGGATTATAAGCTTAATGAAACTTAAAATACTTTCAGATGAAAGAGAGTTGGTAATTGTTCTTCTACATTATTGGCTTAAAAATTTGTCATCATTAAATTTAAAAAAAACATCAATAAAAAAAAAAAAAGAATAAATGCAATAAAAATTTGGGCATTAAAAACTTCACAAAGTTTTAAAAACAAAAACTATACGAGCATTCCAAACTTCAAAAACATATGCTATGTTGTGAAACAAAATGTAAAAATAAAAAATGTAGCAAAAATTATGCAAACAAAGTAAGTGTAAACAAACATAATTTATGTATAAAATTCACAAATTGATCAACCCAACAAACATTCACATTTATAGTAATTCAACTTCTATCCAAAACACAAATATATGGATATAGTAGTTGACAATATAATGGAAAACCTATCAACAACATTATTAATAGAATGAAAAATATACGAAAAACATGCCACATTAACATATAAATAACACAAAAACATAATGGAAAATATGAATGAATTTATCATTTACATATTAGTAACATGAAAAAATGAATTCAAAGTAGTATTCTGATTAATACTTTTGACTCAACATTTACTAGTATTTTAATGAAATTCTTATTTTTGACTAAAAGACAAACATTGGTTGGTATGTTAATGAAATTATTATTTTAAATAGGGTTATTAATTTAATATTAATGACCCATATTAATTATCAAGAGTATAACAACACATTTAAGGATTCCGTCCACACATTAGAAATTTTTTAGTGATTTATCAACAAAAACAATGATAAAGAATATTTGTAACTTAGAAAATGTGAATGAATAATACAACATCTATTGATAGGAATATATGAATAATTCAAAAATAAGAATTCATAAAAGGGTTTGTTTTGAGACATATGAGTCAACATTTACTATGATGCGAATTAAAGTATAAATTTTGATTTAAAAAATAATAACTTGTAGTCGTATGGGAATGCAAAACACATGAAACTTCCATCATGATACCTATAAATGTTTAGTAACACATTAAATGATTATGGGTTTTTAAAGGTAGGTAATGTTTAATTCATCTAATGTTAATCTATGGAAATACAACATTTATAAATCACACAATAACATGAGTTCATAAAAAGAAATAGTTTGATACAAAAACCAATTACATTTTCTACTATGTGAATGGAAAACTTAATTTTGATAAAAAGATAATAAAAATTACTAGTATGTGAATGAAAAACTTTGGGTATTAAATCCACACACTATTGAATGTTTTATCTTTGAACCCATGATATGTAAGGAATATAAATGCGACACAGATATAGAACACATAATGACATGAATTCAAAAAACCTCCAAGGCTTCCATTAAAATACCCACAAAATTGGATTTAGATGTGAATGAAAACATGTTGAAGGTGTGGGTTCAGATATGTGTAACATTTCATCCCTATAAAAACAATATTCCAACATTATCAAATTGGCACAATAAAAATAACATGCATGCAAAAAGAAAAAGAACACAACTATGGGTTCATTTACATGAAACACACCTATGTGTAACATTTCATCACTCCATTAACATACAAGTAAATATTTGGTCAGATGTGAAGAGTTGAAAAAATAACCATGAACATACAAGGCATAATAATAATTATTTTCATCCTTCCATTCTACCGACAAAAAATCCTATGAGAAATGTTGCATGGTCGAGAAATTTTGGGTAAGTTCTATGGCCATTTGAGGGGAGGAGGTGTAAGAAATATAGATAGAGATGTTTTTTTGTCTAACATTTCATCACTGCATTAACATACTAGTAAACATTTACTTGGATGTGAAGGCACATGAAAAAAGAACAAATAAAGAATGCAAAAAACCTAGTAATGTATAAGTAATGCAAAAAAAAATAGAGCATGCAAGGTGTAATAACCATAGCAATCATGTGAGGATATAAATAACTAGGAAATTTTTTTGGTGGCATGTAGGGAAACATTAATTTTACACAATAATAAAGAAAATATCATCTAGCCATGTGTAAAATGGCACTATCTTCCAAATTAATGAGCCACACATTTTCCATCCTATATTTAACTAGAAAAAATGTGTTGCAGATATAAATAACATAACAGAGTGAATGAAACTTATATGAACAACAACTATGTTAGTTTGCTAACATATTGGTAAAATTTTACTCAGAACATGTGAATGCATGCAAATTTACCATAAACTAAGAAGACACACAAAAAAATCAAAGAACATAGAAGGCATCCATAAAAAAACATGAACATAGAAGTCATAATAACAATAAAACCATGCGAAAAACATTAAAAACATAGTTTTGGGTTTAGTTATAGGGAACACACTTACACGTAAGTTTTCATCCCTCCATTATACTAACAAAAATTCCTCTATGTAATGTGGTATGGTTGAGAATTTTTGGGTAGGTTCCATCCATTTTTTGGGAGAAGGTATAGAAATAGACATGGAGAGATGATAGTTGGTAGCATGTAGGGTGGAATTAACTTACTACATTAATGGAGAAAATCATGCCAAATCATGTGTAAAATGGTACTATCTTCCATATTAATGAACCACACATCTTCCAAAATGGCTCATCATTTCATATTAATGACTTTGATCTATTCCTCATATGCCAAAATTACAAGCCACCAATAAAATAATGTGTTCATTTGAAATTTATTGTTGTCTCTTTTGTACCCAACCATTGATCCCTTTGGCCCCAATGACTGGTTAAAACTAATATATATATATATATATATATATATATATATATATATATATATATATATATATATATATATATATATATATATATATATATATATAAATTGATATTTCACCAAAAATGTTGTCATATAACTTTTTAGAATGTATATTTTCCTCCCAAATGACATTTTCATTCTTAAAAATGTTAAACTATATAAATACAAAATTGTAGAATGTGAGGTGGTGTAATATGGAAGATGTGGGACCCCAAAGTTAGGGGTGATAAATACTACTCCCCTTCCCCTAGGTATGAAATGGATATTGTGTAAATATGATTTGGTAGATTGGGATTATTTTCAGTGAATTAGAATGTGTAATTATTATTGTCAAGGATGTCAACTAAGTCTGCAATATCTTTAGACTCTTATTTTTTCAAGCATGGTAAGGATCTCCTACTAAGTTTTTTTTGAGTTAGTCATAAAATTAAATGGATCCAAAACATGAGAGTTAAGAAGGCAATGAAATTAAACACAGTGGTTATTTTTACCATCAAATTGGAGCACATAACCCACAAAATGGTCTAAAGAATCTTAAGGCATTGGAAGGCACATGGATGTGATAATCCAAAATTTTAAGGAGATAATTTAAGCATTTATAGGATTTACTTAGCTATTGAGGGAATCCCAAGAGTTAAATGACATTCCAATGAATGCAAAAATTCATAATAGACCTACGAAATGGTATCTTGTTGGAAAAAAAATGTGTATCTCCTCCAATGGTCCAATGATAAAATCATATTACATTATTTACTTTTTTTTTGTGGGGGGGGGGGGGGGTATTGAAAGTATGTTATTCCATTTATTTTTTAAAAATGGAATTATTCAATATAAAACAATAAAGTAGATAGATTGTTATAAAAAAATAATTAGTTGGTATTCATGGATGATATCCATATTGATTAAACACACACAAAATTCTAAAGGTGACACCGAATAAATATGTATATCCAATAGTAGTCTTAGATATCAACTCCATTCAAAGGTACCAAGAAACAAATCAATAAAATGGGGCATAACAACAAAGCTACTCAACATCTTGACCAAGTGTATTTACATATTTTATCCTTTAGTGTTTGTTGTACATCATATTTTATTATGAGAACTTAATAGGATATGATTTTGAACTAATTAAAATTATATGAAATAGATAAATAATCTTGAATCTAAATGTAAAATACAACATTTGATTTAAATAATTACACTTGTTATAAATATAAAATACTTAAGAGAATAATATCCATAGTTTTATATAGTAATGTGCAAGTGTGAGATTTGATGCAAGTGTCAGAAAGGGTAGGATCTAAATAAAGAGTCACTTGGATCATGAATTTAGTTTATAGACATGTCTAGATAGAATCATTAACCTATGTACTGTATTGATTAAGGTTATCCTTTATATTATTACAAATTCATCTGAGTATGTTTTATTTCTCTATTTTGGTAGATGTCATTACACATAATTGTAAATTATCTATGTGTGTAATCTTTATGAGCAATCTATGGGTGTTATCATTTATATGCTAACAAATTCATCTGAGTATGTTTTATTTCTCTATTTTGGTAGATGTCATTACACATAATTGTAAATTATATATGTGTGTAATCTTTATGAGCAATCTATGTGTGTAATTCCAGATATATGTCTACTTTTTGAAACTTTACGTACACTTTTGACACTAAGTTTATGCCTACCAAATGGGAAGATTAATGGGTTGAGTTAAGCCTAAACACTCACTAATGAATGTTTGAGAACTACCTACATATAAAATAATCCAAAGAGGGAAGTCAAACCACGTGATTCTCACTATTAGGTGTATGTGTGCAATAGTGATCCTTCAATGAATGAAACGTATTTGCAACAGTGATCCTTCAATGAATGAAACTTATAATATATATTTTAACACTTAGAAAATGGAAAATTTTAATTGGCTTTTATGTGATTCATATTTGTCAAAGACATACTCCTTATGATAATTTCTAAATTAGAAAGGATAGGGTAGCCCCTTTAAATGTCTATAAATGTATAAATGTATATTTGATGAGTGATATATGATTTATAGATAGGGAATATGTTTATAAACATTGTGTATTTATAAGGGACTCTTTAGGTACCTATTATCATTTAAAACATGAACCCATTGATAGTCTAAAGTGTAGGAGGTTTTATTATAGGGCACAAAGAGTGAATGCCTTGTGCAGGGCATAATAATATTCAACACTAGGAATGCAAGTGTTATCACTCACCTACACATGCAAAGCATCAGTTATCTCATTATAATGATGGGAATGTCCCCAAGGTGTGGGACCCTTGTGATCCTTGGGATGAACCTCTGCAGTAGGCTAACTTCTTTCTATTCTAAGTGCACCTAGTTTAAGACTAACGTATAGACCTAAAGATCATAAAGTAAATATACCATTAATTTAAACCTAATATTTTTAGGGAAAAGAGAGGGAGAAGGTAATAATTTGTTGTAAAGTGAAATGTGATGTAGTAATAATAGAGAGAGCACTCCTAATGCCTTGTAAATGCTGCAAATTTAGAGAATATGATAATATGACATAGAATCGATCATGAACACTCCAAATACACAAGTGTTTCACATAGAGGCACATGAACACAATGAAATGTTTAGAAGGATGAAGGTTATTTATATACAAGGCTTATGTAGACCTTAATTCACATAGAATATGACCTATAAGTGAGTTCCAAGTTCCACATAGAGGTACTATGAATTGATGGTGATGAAAGTAGTGAACATTACCAATAAATAAAGATAAACAAACACAAATAACACACACGTTGTAAGAAGAATAGATGGAGGTGAACTCAATTCTCATTAAAATATAAGGTCTAGCCAATAGAAGTGCTTTTGTAGGGTAAATTTTGGTAGTGTGAGGTTGCCTAGAAAATGTCAATCCTTCTTATAATAAAGAACAAGGATTGATAACAGAGTAATAATTTTAGATTTAATGTGAATCTAAGGGTGTTATATGTATTATTTTAATTCTATTATGTCACTGCATCCATGTTTCTTAAATTTTTCCTGGTGATCTAGTTCTAAGAATTAGTGGTAAGATTATTCTAGATTCACGTGCATATTTTAGAATGAAAGATATTTGGAATAGTTTGAGGGGTGGCATGTGATCATATTCTAATGTCCAAAAATTTATTTTACATTTGCTATCCTAATAAGACCTCTAACACTATTCACCTACTTTTAAACTACTTATTTATACTTCACTTCCACTTGTCAATCACTATGTAGGTCTCCCTTGAATTGCTATGTCATTATTATGCATCTGATGGGAAATAGTGCCTTACATATATTTGGGGATATATTCACACTAAGAGATGCATAATTAGGTTGTGTAGTGAGATATGAGTTGATAGAGGACACATATGTATAAGTCCTCTATAGCGTTTACATGAATTTAAACCCTTTTACTCCAAATTTCCCTTGATAGTTATCACAAGTTTTTACTTCATACTCGAGGCCCATATTAATATGTGAATTAGCATGTGTGTAACATAGATAATATCATGTAACTTGTGAGATCACAAAATTGGAACTCTATGATTTGGTTTAGGACTTCGATATGGAAGAATAAAATGTCTTTTGAATAGGAGTGCATAAGAAGATTGAAGATTTTGGGTGCACTCTTCATGATTTAGAACTACTCCTTTCAAACTTCTTCCTATGTTATCTGAAGACTAAGATTTTTTCACCTTTGAACCTATGTGCCATTTGTTTTTATGTTTTGGAGCATCCCTATATAAGGCATGCATTAGAAATTTTGTATGAGTGTGAATCAATAGTTAATCAATTCATAAATATGTGTTAATGACTTTAAGTGAAGGTGCAGATAGGATGCATCAATGTGTAGGCTTGATTTAAGGAACTCAACACTTTTGGAGACCTCTATAGGCCAATTTCCTACTAATCATGAATCCATTAGATTTTTAATTAATCCATTGCGCATAGAGTCATTGAAACATCTAGTCATTTTGTCCTTAAATGCATTATCCATGTACTCTTTGATTTAGAATAAACTAAGATTCCCTCCACAAGGAAAAAACAACTCAAACAATTACATCGAATAACACTTATAGGAAAAGAGATCTAAGCTAAGCATAACACTATGCACAAATGCTTGTAGGAAATAAAATCTATCCTAAAATTATGTGTGTAAGGCACTTAGGGAAATGAAAAACGCCTAATATACTTATTTATAAATTATACTTGAATCATTAGAGATATTTTTTAATATGGATCCAATTGAATATGATGGGTGGTTCTTTTGCATTTAATTTATCGAGTTGGAAATCATTGGATTGCTTGTAGTTGATTATGGTATATGGATCGCTTCATATCACATCAGATTTAGTATGAATTATAGTTTTTAATTTGTCTGCATCTCATTTGAGCACTAAATATCCTTATTGGAAAATTATATTAGTGTCCTTTTTATCAAAGGTCCTCTTCATCTGGGCCTATTAAAGTTCCATATTATGCATAGTTCATAGTCTAATTTCTTTAAGATCCATTAGCTCAAATAACCTTATTATGAGGGGATCATTTTAATTAGATCTAACCAATGGGTGAATTATAATAAAGGCAAATCAAGGGATGTGGGAAATATAGATTCCTTTCCATAAACTAGCATGAAGGGTGAATTTCCCAGCACTCTTTTGGGCTTGACTCAATCAACCCAAAGGGTACTCCTGAGATTAATATGTTAATATTGTTGATTATCATCCATGGTCCTCTTTATAATGTGAATAAAATTCTTATTTTTGGACTTAACCAGACCATTACCTTGAGGGTAATAGTTTGATGAGGCTCTTGGGTGGATTTTATGTTTGATGGTCCATTCGTTGATCCTCATTTTAAGGAAATCAAATGTATTACTAGAGATAATGGTGGATGGAACACCAACACTTACTACAGTGCCTTGATAGAATTTCAAGATGGATGTCTCCTTAGCCTCTTTGACTACTATTGCTTCTATCCACTCTGTGAATAAATCAGTTATCATAAGGATCCATTTATGTCCATCACTTGATGGTGGGTTGATCATGCTCATGAAGTCTAGGCCCCATTGCATAAAAGGTTGATCATCTTGAATTGAGTGTAAGAGAGGGTTGTCAATTTCTATTTTCCTAAAAAAGGTAAATTTATTGTAACTTCTAACATATGCATGCACATCCTTGAATAGATATGGCTAATAAAAACCATTTCACATAATTTTTTAAACAGCTATCTTGGGTGAAAATGGCCTCCTATAGGGTTATCATGGAATTCTTGGATAATTCTAGTTACCTAGTCTAATTCTATGCACCTCAAGAGGACTCCATTGATTTATATTATAAATAATTCATCACTAATGAGAACATAAGGAATGGCCTATAACATGAAGTGTTTGTGCTTGGAATTACTTAGGCCAAGGGGATAAACACCATTTTGAAGGAAGGATTTCATATTTATGGTCTAACTTATTAGGATGCTCTAGTGTACTAATTGGTATTTGAACAATGCATTAACAGTATTGTCTTCATCTCTCATACTATTTTCTAGTTGTTCACACAACCTCTTTCTATGCAAAATATTGGTGACTTGGATGTCCATGTCATATTCCATCACCTTTGTGATCCATCCAACCCTTTTATCATTGATGTCCTTACTGAGTAGGACCTATTTGATAGTTATGTTTTAGACCATTAATTGAATCTTGTTATTAGAAATCATGTGTTAGAACTTTTTGAAAACCCTTATAACTATGAGGGCATACTTTTCTACAAGGTTGTAGTGAAACTCATAATATTTCAACATTTGGCTAAAGAAAGTAACTAGTTGCTCTGATTGATCATTATTCTATTGTGTAAGAATGGATGAGATGCCTCTAGATCCACCAAATGTGTAAAGGATGAAATCCTTACTATAATTTGGGTTCACCAAGGTGGGAGCTTGCATGTTTGTGTACTTGATGGATTCAAAAGTTTTCTTGCCTTTATGAGTCTAGTTGAATGTAACATTATTATTAATAATTGTAGTGAGGGGTTTGGTTAGAGTATAAAAGTTAGCGACAAATCTCATAACAAATGTTATCCTCTTTAGGAATCTCTAAAGACTCTTTTTATGACTTAGGAGAGGGAGGGACACAATATCTTTAACTCACTCTAGATCAATTATGAACCCCTCTTTGTAAATAATGTGGCCTAGTAGAGCACCTTCATGAGATATGAAGATACACTTACTAGGGCTTATATGTATTCTAAATTCTTGGCACTTCTCAAAGATTTACTCTAAATGATCCAAGTGATATTTTATGTGTGTAGAAAAAATAGTTATGTCATCAAGGTAGACCAAGATGATCTTGTTGATGAGTTCTTTAAATTTCATATCTAAGGCTCTCATGAAGGTTGCTCCTATGTTTTTTATTCCAAAGGGAATCCATTAATATGTGGATCTTCCCTACTTAGTGTTGAATGCTATTTTTTAGTGATCACACTCTTGCACAAGAATCTAGTTATAGCTTAAATAACCATATAACAATGATAATCTCTCTTCTTTTGTGAGTGTTTTTAGGATTTGATCCATTAGTGGGAGGGGATAGAGATACTTAAGGGATGCCTTATTCAAGTCTCTTAAGCCCATGAATAAATAGATCTCCTCATTATTCTTCCATGTTAGGACTAGGTTAGCAACCCAAATAGAGTGTTTGATTGAAAGTATTCTACTAGCTTCAATGAGCTTTGATATGTCCTTTCTCATCAAGAACTTGATCTTTGGGTTGATAGGACTTTACTTTTAGAGAACCTATTGTATAATAAGGTCAAGCACAATGGTGTGTTATGTTAAGCCTAGGTAAAAGCCTATAAGGTCTTTATATCTCCATGTGGAGATATCATTATATCTCTTGATGAATTCAATAAATTTCTTAATTTTTGGTAAGGAGAATACCTTGATGGATTTCAAGATATTTCCTTTAGATATGGTTACTTATACATAGATATCTTCCGTTACTATCATATTTCATGTCTCTCCCTTGAGTTGATCATCATAATTTAAGATGTTATCTAATGTAGCTAACCCCTTAGGAAACTTGTTCCTTTTTAGTTAAACAATCTAGTCCATATATTGGGATTAGAGATACGACTTTTGCCTAGCACTAAACTCAATTTCATCTTGTAGGAATCTGATAATATTCTCATTTCTCTCAAACACTTGTCAATTGATTACATTGTTAGGTACTTTTAGTCTGATTACAAGCCTCATGAAATATTCAAAGTCCTTCATTACATCATAGGGATGCCATTCTGCATACCCATAATTTCAAGTCTATCTGCATCAGTATTTTATGATCTTGGTATAGAACTAATAATAAATTCATTTGAACCCTTAATAATATCCCACACTCTATCTTTTTATGCCTTCAAAAAACCATTTTTAGTCATGCTCTATGCTCTAACATGGTTAATAACAAGTTCACTATCACCAATTTCTTATAATTCTTTTATTTTTTTCTTTTGTTAAAGCTAGAGAACTTGGATTAGTGCCTCATAATTTATAGCATTGTTTATGCAGTCGAACTACAACCTAAAGGTGTGGAAATATTTCTCCTTTTGAGGGAAGACTAGCATCATACCAATTTCACTACCATTTTTTCTCTAAGAACCATCTAAGTATAATTACCAACTGCCTTCAGGGTTAACTTATGCCTTGATGAACTTAGGTAACACAGAGTTCTCCTCCAAAATGTAATATGTAACTAAAATTATTTATTTTGCATTGTCATATGGGCTGCACTCATAATTTTTGCATGCCCATTCATCTAAAAAATCATTTATTACCTCCTTAAGCAACATTATGGCTTCATGGAGAATTGGATTCTCCTCCTAATCAAAAATTATGTAGTTTAATTCAACTAGGTAGGGAGAGTACAACTCAACATGAATTTGAATATGGGTTCAACTTCAATGGTCACCTTAGTCCTGTATCTGGTTCTAAGAAACATATGAAACAAGTCTAAAGACAAGTATCCACCCATATTTGTCATGAAGTCTAAGGAAAAGAAGATGGCAAAGTATAGAGGGAAGTCAATGACTATGATATCCTACACAATCGAAAGACTTGAGCATGCATGCAATGCAAGATTAAAATACTTAATGATCCCTATAATTTTGACCATTATTACATCTAGTTAGACCACTCCATTTTAAATAGGGGAATACATAATTCTAAGTGTATCTATGGTCTCCATTATCATCACTAAGCTACTCATACCTAAGTTGATCATATAATTGTGCACTTAGTGTTGGTCAATAATCAAGGAGATATAGAATTGGATAGATTGGTGCTACTGTGCACTTGTATTTCCTCTACTCTAGGATGGAATAATTTCATAGAGATATAAGGCATAAGTTGTGATGTCTTGCATGCCTAAACATTTTTTACAGCATTTTTTAGCAAATTTATTTGAGAAGGAATAGCTAGAGCATACCACATGGTTATATCAAGGCTTATCTTTTTCATCTATTTGATTATATTGAAGGGGATTTGGGATCCCTTTCATTTTGGTTTTTAGATGATAACATCCTCTCATACTTTCACACTTTTCTAAGGCTACTCCTCTCTTTGTGCGCCATGTTCTATGTGCACTAAATATTGGATAGGTACTTTGTCCTACGTACTTCTGTGCATGACTTGGGGCACTAAAGTTGGTAGTATTCCATTTATTGCTCTCTTTTTGAATCTTATATTAAAAAAAAAGGATGTTTCCTGCATCTAATGTACCACACTGATTTAAATATCTGAACTCTGCCTCCTACCAGTTAAAAAAGTAGACCCATATTATTATTACACTTATGCTTGAGTTTCTTCCCCATACAAAGCTATGATATCCACTTATTCTTGAGGCTATGAAAAAAAATTCACCATGTGTTTTTGTTTTATGACTCCATTTATGCATGTAGATTTATTATGTGGTTAATTACATGGGAAACACCATTCGATATCTTGCAAAAGATTGTTATGCATAGGTACAAGGGCTCTAGAAGCAATTTCAACATCAAACCTTTATGCATAAGGTAGTCTATTATTTGTGACCTAGTTTTTTACTTTTACTCCACCATGGTAGGGAGGTCTACTCAAATAGTATTACTAAGTGAAGGGATGATATGATCTGGAATAATATGCATGCTAATTTTTGAGGGCCACAAACTAATTTCTAAATCTTTAGAGTAGTGTTTTAACCTTGTGTAATTCTTTAGGGAGATTAATAGATGAATTTTATTGACCTAATATGATAAGGATCAGTGATACTATAGGTTACACGACTAGTTGGCTAGGAATAGTTCTATGAATAAAGACATAGGGGGTCTAGGTGAAATTTTCCTTTAGTAAATCAAAAAAATTGATATGTGCATAATGTTGAGCCTATTTTTTGACACCCCTCTTTTTATTTCCAGAAACATGTACTTTGAAATGATTCTTTCATATTGAAAACATTGTCATAACATCTAAAACTTCAATTTTTGGGGTCTTAGTTCATTATGTCATTTGAATATGCATTTTTTGTTAAATGTTTATTATGACTTTGTATTTGGTAAAATTATTACTCTGCATTACAAATTGGTTTCAAAATTTTTTAATGGATTTAATGAAAATATTTATTATATCCATATTAGCATAATTCATTGTTCATGAGTATTTGTTGATGGTCAAATTCAAAATCTTATGTGATACATAGGTTCATCAAGTAGGTAACATTTGTGATTAAAGGTTAAATGTAAATGTGCTTAGATGGTTTCACTTGATCATTGTTGAATGGATGATATTTGTGGATCATAAGTTAAAATAGGTATTTCTAAATCTAGTGTATTATTCAAAGTAATATCTATAAGTGTTATTTATTTTTGAAACCTAATTTTTTTAAGGGTCTCAGAATAAGATTTAAATACTTTGATATAAGTATTTCACGTCATGAAATAAGGGTCAAAGGTCATAAATATATGAATAATAAGAAGGTTTTTAATTTTATAAGGTTCTGATGTTCATTACATTGATTATAGTTATGTTGATTTGATTGACTCACATGGCTTTTTGATAAATGTGAAGGTGTTGGAATGTTTACTTGAGTTGTTTTTTTATCATGAGTTTGAAGTGTGGTTAAGTGATCCTTAAGTGACAAGTTATATGGTTTAATATTCTTAGGATTTGGCTTATATTTTTGGATCTATTTTATGCACCCATAATATTTAGCATTTAGATCTTTTACTATACATAGAATTAATATTTTTAGGTGGTAGATTAGTGGCCACTTTGGTCATGAATAATTTCGTTAAAATTCCTAAAAATTTTGGTTGAGTCAGAGATAACTATTGATAAGTTTCCACCCAATATTAGTCTAACATGTATCTATTTTATAAAATTAATCTCGAAAAAATACAAAAATAAAATTATATTCTGTTAGTTGTCATTCTTTGACAAGCTCATTGTGGAAGCAAAGCTTTAGAGTGGAAGAGAAAATGTTGGAAGTTTCTTGAACAATTTGCAGACAATGTATGGATTCTATTTTATTTTCATAAGTAGAAGAAAGTATAAGGTATTATGGAAGCTCAAATATAGTGGGTTATGAAATTTATGAGTTTAATATAGGTTGGTTTAATGGTTTACTTAGTTGGTTTTGCATACTAGTGTTTATTTTTCATTAATGAAGAATAATACATATCTTTAAAAAATATTCATTGAAAAATTAAATTTGAAACATGAATAATATAAAGGTGTTATTGTATGGAATGAAATTCATGAATTTATGTTTGCATTTTATTTATTCTTGACAAACTATTTTAAATAGTTGATTATGAGGTGATTATGGAAGATGCAAGTTGTTTGATGTGGATATGAGTAAAGAATTTAAGAGTTTTATGAATAATATTTGGAAATTTTGAAGGAAACTCATTATATAATGGTTTTGGTTTGAGCACAAGTTGTTTTAAAATCATAGGATATGATTAATATGAATTTATTGATATATTTTGCATTTAAACTTTTTTGAAGAAATGCAATTCCTTTTTGTATGAAGAGATTGCCTTCAAAATATGTGACTTTGTTATAAATTTTTGATAAGAAGGTTGGATTTAATTGACATTCAGATATGAATTATGTACAATATGTTCATTTTTTATTTTACTTTCTTGGATTTTGAAGATAATACAAATCTCTGATTTTTCGTTAAAGATAATTTATGTTGGAAGTTTAGATATATGAAGTATACAGAAGTTTTGGTATCAAGTTTATAAAATATTTTGATCTTCATGATTTTAAATAAATTTATTTGGAAATATCATTTTCATCTCAAGTAATTTTCATGTTTACTCTATCATTGATACATTGGTTGTGCTAATAAAATTCAAACTACAGTATATAGAAGTGAAATTTTTATGTTTACTTGAAATATGATAAAACTATGTTTAGAGGTTTTGAAATTTTTGAAAGACAATCAATTGTATAAATTCATAAACTAAATTTATATTTTTATCAGATAATTTTTTGATAATAATGGATAGAATTTTGATTTCAATTCTTATCAGATTATTCCTTAGCTTGATGACATATTGTTTTTCAAAATTCAATATTTTTTGAAATATGTGTGTGTGTGTGTGCGTGTGCACGCGCGCACGCACACACACACACACACACACAGATATATATATATATATATATATATATATATATATATATATATATATATATATATATATATATATATCTGTGTGTGTGTGTGTGTTTATGTTCAAACATTGAATATACAGGGTTATAAATTTTGGTATGTGATTTTCAAAGATATTTGTTTGGTTGTTTATCTTTCAGAAAGTTAGGGTGGACACCCCCAAATTCAAATAATAATCAAGAAAATACATGGATAATAGATTGACCTAGAATAGGGAAAATATATTTTGCCATAATTTTATATCTAGAGGTCATTTCTCTGTTGGTAGGAGGTTGGGTAGAAATTTATCAATGCCTTTCAATAGAGAAAATCATATGTCAATCTAATTTGATGTAGATGATCTTGATTTTTGTAACATTCTTGAAGCCTTACCATTTAACCCTATAAATGCTATAGGAAATCAAGGTTTGAGAAGGACTTATTGGAGAAACCATCCATATGGATGTGGAAATTCAAGTGGTTCTCAGAGAATACAAACTAGTTTGAATTCAAAAGACAATTCAATTTCCTATCATTCTCCTTGTCAAAATGAGTAGTTGTTTGAAAATGATTTAGAACAAATGTCTAAGATACACTCTCATGCTTTAGTTCCTTTGAATCAAAAAATTCCATCTCTTTAACCTGTTAGTCCATATAGAACTTACTCTATGCTTAATCTTGCATATTTTACTCATCATATACTAGAGGAAGAGAGAAGAGTACCACTAAATTTAAAAAGGAAGAAAATTGGTCCTTTAGTGTCACCAAAAGTCACCATGATGGTAAAAAATCTAATTTGGAGGTAGATGATGAAGAAGATGAAAATGAAGTTAAGTTTATCAAGTTCCCAACAACCACTATGATTTACAATGAATACATAATTGATAAGGGTTATCCTTTTACTGAAATGCTAATAGATTCAAATGATGAGTAAAACTGCTCAAGGATATTCTAATACTATTTGATACTTTTTAGATACTTTGTTTAAATTTTTTTAATAGTGGTTTCATGGTTTAACATATTTTCAGATGGTATATTTTGATATGGATATTTAAACTTATACATATTGCATATGGATAGATGTCAGATGTGATAGTTTTCATTTAATAACTTATGTTATTTTAGATATTTTTCATAAATTATTTTATTTAGGTGATTATAATGTGCATAAATTTTATTTAGGTGATTATATTTTGCCACTCACCTCGATTTATTGTTTTCAATTTTGATCTTAAGACTCCTTTTAAAAAGTCTAAGTGAGTTAAGTAATAACTAAAATATAATTGACTTAATTCAAGTTAATTAAGTCATCACCAATATCCAACTAAAATTAGTTATAACTTATTCCTCAACCATCTTTGAAGGAATTGATTATATAAGAAGATCAATGTGACGTAGGAAGGGATGAATATTACATAGGTATTTTTGAAGACTTTGATTTTCTTCAAGTTCATCTTCATACTTCTTTCTATGCAATATCTCTGAGATAACCAACTCTTTTATATAGATCATGAATACTTTCTCTGACCTTTAAGTAACTTTTTAAATAAGCATAGATATATCCATTTTTTTTGTTTAAATTATAAATTGATTAGCTAAGGAATGTTATGTTTAATATCTTATGATGATTGAATATTTGTAATCATATGAGTATAATCCAACTACTTGGTTTGAATATTTATGAACACTTCATTATGTGCAACATGTTTTTTGATCAATTCATATTATACCAGTTTTTATGTTAAGGAAGTTTGTATAAAAAATGATGTTTCTCAATAAAATTTGAAGATGACTCTTTCTTTGAAGACTCATAAAATCTTTTTTTATTTTTAATCTATTTTCTCTTTTGTTTATTTTTATTTAGGTTTTAGTTTAATTAGCTGATTTAATTAAGAATAGTTTGAATATTAGTTATTTTATTTGATAAATTTTAGACTTAGATTATGTTATTTTCTTTAATTTAATTTCTAGTTTTAATTAGCTAACTTTGATTAACTTAAGTTATTTAATTAATATCTTTGTTTTCTTAATCAACCTTTAGTATTTCATTAGAGTAAACCTAGTTTTTCCTTCTTTTATTTCATTTTTAGTGTGAATTGGGTTTATTATATTCCCTCTTTGTGTTTATTTTGACTTTATCTTAATGATAGATTTATTGTATTCATTATATTAATGTTTTTTTCCTTTTTTTTTTCATTCTTAGTTTAGTTTTTAGATATCTCTTTAATAATAATTTTTTATATTTGTGCCTCTTTCTTTGGTTTTCCCTGTAATCTTTTGTTCTTATCTTTTAGATATTTTTGTTTATTTTCACTAGATCTCTTTTGATTCAAGAATAAACATATTTTATCAATTTTTAAATCATAAATATTCATAAGGAACATAAGTATTTACTTCAAGAGTTTATCTAATTCATAGATCTTATATGTCAAATAGGATTAATTACATAATCACATATAATTATTTTTTTAAAGAGAACATTTGATTTATAAATTCATAAGAAAATATTTTTGATTATTTGGCATACTTTTTATTATCCTAGATTATTATTAAAAAATTACACATCTTCTAGATCCCTTACGATATTTTACACCAAAAACTATTAAGTTGCAATGATTCTACTTTAAACTTCATAATTTGTGAAAGGGATGATTCATTGATATAATTTTTTTTTAAATAATAAATTTGGAATTTATGTTGGAGAATATTTAAAAATCTTGTGTTTTCCTTTGTTGTACATGACCATCTGAGGTCTACACCCAATTATCCAACCCTTAACTGATATTATTGAAGAACATGGTGACATTTCTTATAGTTTGACTCTTTTTGATTGGTATAATAAGCATTATGATTTATTTAATTTTATTTAAGTACTTAATAGATAATTAGAATAACTAGACATTATTGATGTTCATATAAGTCTTACAAATGAAACTCAAATTCATATTCAAGAAACTAATCGTAGAATTAAACTTGAAAGAGAAGAAATCTTGTGTATTAATCCTCAACCTATAATTAATTTTCTTTCATATTCCTTTTATCTAAAATATTTTATTATTCCTGTTGATCACTCTGATCAAGTAATTAAAATAGTTAAAAATTCAAATAGAGAAAGAGTAATAACAACAACGTAGGGTTCAAAATTTTATTGTAGGTCTTTAAAATAATAAAGATCAAGCTGAAATAATTGATGAAGATAATGATTCAGATGAATACATTTCTCAACCCTTATTAAATCCTTGGATTCATGAAAATCTAATCAATATTAGTGCTTGTCTAATTAAGTTACCTTCATTATAGGGACTTAACATTCCTAAGTTTTCAGGAAGCCTTGGTGAGTCGTGAGATGATCATTTAGATGATTTCAAATTATTTTGTGCTACCTTTGGTATCACTAATGAAAAAGATTCTCTTAGAGTTTTATCAAAAACTTTAGAAGGTAAAGAATACTAAGCATTTATTAGACTTTCAACAAATACAATCAGCACTTGGAATTTTATTGAAGATTGATTAGAGTTATATATTGGTAAGTCTAAAAATTCTTTAGATCTAGTAAATGAACTCGTTAAAATTTTAAATTATCTAGGTGAAACCATTAATGCATTCACAAGTAGATTTACTAGATTGCACTAAAAAATTTCACCTAATGTTAGACCATCTAAGAAGTTGTCAAGGTTATATTTTTAAAATACTTTACCTTTTAAATATAAAATGGCTATAGAGAATAAACATATTATGGATTATAATGAAATAGTAAATTTTTGCATAGAGAATGAAAAAATTAAAAAGAGTTGGTTTTAATGAGATAAATTTGATAGGAGTAAATTTGGACAATGTAATAATTATAAATTCCATTCATAATCTTAGCAACAAAATAGTCGTTGTCAAGAGACAATTAAATGATAGGCCATCTTCATTAGATAACTCATCATTTACTCGAAAGAATAAAATTGAATAGAATGTTATTTACTATAATGTTTGTGAATTAGATCATGACGCAAATATGAGTCTAGTTGTTCAAAACTTTGAAAGATATATTCAAGGTAAGTAAATTATCTGTATTGATCTAAATGACAATATAAATATGTGTGGGATTGGTGAATCTTCATATGATACTAAAACCACAAATGCTTATGTTTTTAATACTAGACAAAGATATTATTCCAATATAATAAATAATAATCAACATTATGATTGAAACCAAGATAAAAGTAGAAATATACAGAATAATGCAATATTAGATAATGTTGCAATGAATCACAAACATACTGATACTTTATAAAAAGGTTTTACTAATTCCCAAAGTCATCTTTTTAAGCTTAAAATTATATGCATATACATCATCTAGATATAGGGTATTATAATATTAATGATGATTTATCATCTATTAATGTAGGGATTTTATTAGTAAACACTGCTAGTTTTCTAGGATGATTAGATAAAATTAATGAGGCTACTAAAAATCTAAATTCTAAGAACATTCTAGGATTTCATGAAGAAAGTAAAAATGATGAGCATACTCAGTCTGCTATTTTTTCTCAAATTTATGACCCTCCTATAAATTATATATCACATTTTTATATATCTATCAAAATTAAAGATAAAGTCATAGATAATTTCATTTTAGATACAGGAGCATCAAAGAATGTTATGCCTAAATATTTAGCTAATCAGTTACATATTTCTTATGAAACACATAATATAAATCTAACTATTTTTGACTCATGTCAAATAAAATATTGTGTTAAATTTTGAGATATTGTAATTAAAATTTCATAGGATGAGAGAATCAAGTGTACGACTAATGTTTATATTTTGGATATTCTTAGAAATTATGCAATGCTTTTGAGTAGAGACTAGTCTAAAGCAACTAGTGTTTTTGTTAGAAAATATAACACTTGGGTTCCAATTATAAATAAAATTATCTTTATTCAATGATAACATTGGTCTACTAATGCTATTTACTCAATGCCTCCTACTGTATCCCATGTTAAAATGGTAATTGGTACATATGAGTTGATGACTCTTGATGAATTTGAAAAATAACAACAAAATTTATTTTTCTAGAATGATCAATGGACTTTGTATTTTGAGTGTTCTTGTTCACAAGCTTGTAGTGGTACATGAATTTGTCCTATTTCTCCTATAGGTATAATATATCATTATGATTATAAGTTATATTTTGACACTACTAACAATGAAAATGAGTTTGAAGCTATATGTTTTGGCTTGAAAAAGGTAGTAAAATTAAATTTTAAACACTTAGGAGTTTTTGGTGATTCTAAATTAGTTATCAGACAAGTAAATAAAATTTATAAGACAAACTAGACTCGTCTTCATCATTATACTGAAAAGGTTTCATCATTACTTGAATAATTTGAAGCTTTTAATATCATGCACATTCTCAGATAATTCAATTTACGTGCTGATAAACTTGTTTTTTATTCAAACCATATAATAAGTGAAATAGAACCAATTGTAGATTTTTATTTTTTAGGAATATTCAAACCTAAAATTCTTGATTTAAATTAAAATTAACCTATTTTTTTATTATGATGAGTATATTGATACTTTTATCAAAAGTAATTATTTTGACAATGATGATTATGTTCTTAATTCTAGAGATTATTTACAATAAAATACTAATAAGTTACCTATTGGTTTAGTGAGCTTAGAATCCATGTTTACTCCAAATGATCAACCTAAACTCTCATGGAATGAAAAAAATTATAGAATGATTATTAGAGAGACTATCCCAATAAACCTTGGATATGATAAAAGAACTAACATTTGTTTAATTGAGAATACAATGTACTCCTTATGAGAAGGTTAAGTTTATTAAACTTTTAAGGAGTTTATTGATATTTTTGCCTTATCTTATAATGATTAAAAAGGATATGATAAAAATTATGTAAGACATGATATTCTTATGAAACTTGGTATTAAACTTGTTAGGCAAAAAATATGTAAGATAAGCCCTTTGTTGGAAGACACCATCACCATAGAGTTTTATAAAATATTTGATGGTTGTGTCATTTTTCTATAACATATCCTAAATGGGTAGCTAATCTAGTACCTATATGTAAAAATAATGGAGATATTAGATATTTTAGATATTTTAGATATCTGAACAAGGCTAGTATAAAGTATAATTTTCTTCTTCCAAGTATTGATTAAATTATGCAACATGTTATAGGATCTAAAATGATGTCTTTGTTTGACAGGTTTTTTATCTTTTAATAAAATATTTGTGAACATAGATGATAGACACAAGATAATTCAGAACTTGAAGAGGAATTTTCACCCTTAATATGATGCCCTTTAGTTTTATGAATGTAGGTGCAACCTTTCAACGAGTTATGCATGTAGCTTTTAATGATTTAATTAGTATTTTATGCAAGTATACTTAGATGATCTTGCAGTCCATTATAAAAAAATAAAGAAGCATTTGAATAATTTACATATATTATTTTAAATATATAGAAGATATGTTGTTTACCTTAATTCTAAGAAATCTATTTTTGGTGTTACTAAAGGTAAGTTATTAGGCCATATTATTTTTAAGGATGAAATTTCAATTGATCCTGAATGTGTTAAAGCAATCAAAGATCTACTACCACCTAAAGATCAATCAAGTCTTAGGTCATTCTTTCATAAAATAAATTTCACACGTAAGTTTATATCCAGCTTTGATTATAAATCAAATCCTTTATAGATTTTGTTTAATAAAAATCAATCATATTTATGGGATGCAAGAGATATTTCTACTTTTAATAGTGTGAAGAATGTTATTGAAAGTGCACCTATGTTTTATAAACCTAATTTGTCTAGGCCTTTCATTATTTATGTTAATGCTATAGATAAATTAATAGGTGTTATGATTACACAAGAGGATAAAATTAATGATGAAAGACCTATTGGATATATCAGTCAGGTCTTGAAAGACACAGAAACCAGATATCCTCTTATTGAATTTTTTTTTAATCTTTGATTTCTTATTTAATTAAATTCCATAATTTTTAATGGGAAATAAAGTTTTCATAATATCCAATGTGTCTATTTTATCTTATCTTTTAAAACTTACTATTCAAGGAAGGCTAGCAAAGTGGATTTTAAGAATCTAAGAATTTGACCTTGAATTTGAAACATCTAAAAATATCAAAGGAAATGATTTAGAAAAATATTTCATTAAAAATAATTTTTCCAATATTAATGTCTTAGTTCTATCTATTGATGACTCTCTAAATTCTAAACTTCATTTTTAGTCTATAAGAGTTACTGATTTTTCAAAAATTTCCAAGTTTAGATTTGAAATGAAAGATTAGGATTATTTAATAGCAAAAGATAATTGGTATCATGACATTGTATATTATTTTTAAAACTAGGATTGTCTTGAAATTTTAGATAATAAATAAATAAGATCATTAATAGTGCAAGATTTGAATTTTTATTTATATAAAAATATTTTGTTTTATCAAAATCTAGATGGTGTATTGCTAAAATGTCTAACTCATGCTCAAACTTAGAAGGTTCTTAGAGGTTGTCATGATTTAGTTGCAGTGGTCATTATGATACAAAAATTATAGCTTATAAATTTTATGTGCAAGTTATTATTGGCCTACATTATTTCAAGATGATTATGAGTTAATATGTTCTTGTATACCTTGTCAATTATTTGTTGTTAAGGATAGATTACCAAAAATTCCTCTGAATCATATTATTTGAAAAAAACCATTTTAAAAATAGAGAATTGGTTTTATATCTGATATTCATCCTTCTTCATCTACTGGTCATAAATATATTCCAATAGTGTCTAGTTATTTTACAGTGTCTTGAAGCAAAAGTTTTGAAAAGTTCAATGAAATCTAAAGTAATTATGTTTGTTAAGGATCAAATATTTTTAAAATTTGGTGTACTTTATGAAATTATCTCAGATATTGGTCCTTAGTTTGATTTTAAAGAATACCTAGAATTTATAGGAAGTTAATCTATTAATTTCTAATCATTCCTTTAAATATTACTTTCAATGGATTGGACAATCAGAGTTCACAAATAAAAATATGACTTATATCATGAATAAAATAGTCTACATAAATAAATGAAATTGGCATCTTAAAATATTTGAGGCATTGTGGGTTGATAGAACTATTGTCAAAGCAACTACAAAATACTTTCAATTTATGTTGACTTATGGTTTTGAACCTACACTTCAGATAAAATTACAAATTTCATCTACCATTACAACTTTATGGTACTTATAAAAAGATAAAAATTTAATTGAAGAAAGATTAAATTATTTAATATCATTGGAAGAAAGTAAACTAATGCTTTACACAAGTTGAAAGAAGTCAAAAAGAAGTTAAAAAAAATTTTGACAAAAAATTTTCAAATAAAACATTTAAGTTTGGAGATCTCTTTTTTTTGGGATAAAGCTCATGAAGATCCTATTAAGCATCATAAATTTGAATCACTTTGGTTATGAATGTACATAATTATTATTATACTTGGTAAAAATGGTTTCCATTTACAAGATTTAGAATAAAATTGGTTAAGTTATTCCTTTAATGATCATTTGAAATTATTTTATCAATAACTCTTTGTTTTATTATTGTTTTTGGTTTTGTTTGTTTGTTTTTGGTTTGTGTTTCTTTCCCCTTTTTTTCATTGAATGGATATTTTTATTTTGGTTATCTTAACAAATTTCATCAAGAAGAAGGAAAGTAGATGGAAACTAATATATGTCTGTAAGTATTTAATAATGGTAAGATAATTTACATGACATGATTCAATTTTGTTTTATAAATGAACTTGAAAATAGTTATTAATATGTTTTAAATTATTAATTGTTTTTAGAAATTGTGTTTAAGGCTTTTTCAATTGATTGCTTAATCATCCCAAAGTTTCCTTTCTAATTCTTCATATTCTTCGTGTCACACTGACCGAAAACTTAATCCTTTCAAATTTCATAAATAAAGGGGTTCATATTTAGTTACCTAAGAAACAATTAACCTAGATTGAAATCTCAAGTAGTTTGTATTTAACAGTTAAATTTTATATTTTTTTACCTTATTCCATTACTGAAATAACTTAGCAAGGTCACCAGTGTTGTGCCTATTTTTTGGCACCCCTGCTTTTCTTTCCTAAAACAAGTATATTGAAATGACTTTATCATATTTATGACATTGTAGTAACATCTAAAACTTTCAATGCGAGGTCTTAGTTTATTATGTCATTTGAATATGAATTTTATGCTAAATGTTTATTATGACTTTGTATTTGGTGAAAGTATTATTTTGCATTAAAAAGTGGTTTCAAAATAATTTAATAGATTCAATGAAAATATTTAATATATACATATTATCAAAATTCATTCTTCATGAGTATCAATTAATGGTTAAATACATAATCTTATGTGATACATAGGTTGATCAAGCAGGTAACATTTGTGATTAAAGGTTAAATGTAAATGTGATCAATGGGTTTCACTTGATCATTGTTGAATGGATGATATTTGTGGATCATAAGTTAAAATAACTATTCCTAAATCTAATGGTTTATTCAAATCAATATCTATAAATAAGTGTTATTGTTTTTTGAAACATAAATATTTCTCAGGGTATTGAAATAAACTTTAAATACTTTGACATAAGTATTTTGCATCATGACATTGGGGTCCAAGGTCATAAATCTATGAAAAATAAGAAGGTCTTTAATTATTATAATGGTCCAATGTTCATTACATTGATAGTGGTTATGTTGAGTTGATTGACTCATGTGGATTTTTTATAAATGTGAAGGTGGTGGAATGTTTACTTGAGTTTTTTTTTTAATTATGAGTTAAAAGTGTGGTTAAGTGATACTTAAGTGACAAGTAATGTGGTTTTAATATGATGAGGATTTGATATATATTTTGGGATTTTTTTTATGTACCCATAATATTTGGCATTTAAATCTTGTGTTGTGCATGAAATCAATATTTTTAGGTGGTAGAATAGTGGCAACCTTGGTCATGACTAATTTTGTTAAAATTTCTAAAATTTTGGCTAAGCCAGAGATAAGTACTGATAGTTTATCATCCAATATTGGTCTAACATGTAGCTATTATAGTACTTTGAAATTGAAATAATATAAAAGACAAATTTTATTATATTGGTTTTTATTCTTTGATAAGCTCACTATAGAAGTTAAGCTTTTGAGTTGAGGAGAATAAGTTGAAAGTTTTTCAAACAATCTACATGTAAGCTATGGATTCCATTGTATTTTCATAAGAAAAATAATGTATAAGGTATTATGGAAGCTAAGCTTTAATGGGTTATGAAATTTATGAGTTTGATAGAGGTTAGTTTAATGGTTTACTCAGTTAGTTTTGCATGCAAGTGTTTATTTTTATTTAACGGAGAATAATACAAATTTTATTGTGAAATATTTTTAAAATATTCATTAAAGAATCATATTTGAAGCATGCAGTATATAAAGGTGTTATTTTATGAAATTAAAATAATGAATTTATGTTTGCATGTTATTCATTATTGAAAAACTATTTGAAATAGTTGATTATAAGGTGATTTTGGAAGATGCAAGTTTCTTGATGTGGGTCTAAGTATAATATTTGAGAGTTTTGTGAAGAATATTTGGAAATTTTGCATGTAGTGCATCCTATAATGGTTTTGATCTGAGCACAAGTTGTTTCAAAATCATAGGATATGATTAATATGAATTTCTTGGTATATTTTGCATTCAAACTTTGTTGAAGAAATATAATTCTTATTTTTATGAAGATAATTCCTTCAAAATACATGTCTTTGTCATAAATTGTTGATAAGAATGTTGGATTCAGTTGGCATTTGGATATGAATAATTTACAAAGTGTTGGTTTGCCATTTTGTTTTTTTGGGTTTTAAAGCTAATATAGATCTCTAATTTTCCATTGAAGATAATTTTTACTAGGAATTTAGATATCTGAAGTATACAAAATGTTTGGTATCAAGTTTTATAAATATTTTGATCTTCATGGTTCTCAAAAATGATATTTTAAAATATCATTACCATCTCAATCAATTTTATTGTTTTCTCTATCACTGATACATTGGTTGTGTTAAAAAAATTTAGACTACAGTATATGGAAGTTAAATTTTTATGTTTGCTTGAAATATGAGAAAACTATGTTTAGACATTTTTAAAATTTTGAAAGACAGTCAGTTTTATAAATTTATAAACTAAGTTTATATTTTTATCAATTGATCTTTTGATAAAAGTGGACAGAGTTTTGATTTCAATTTTTAATATATTGTGCCTTGTCTTGATGACATTATTTTTTAAATTTTGATCTTTATTTAACTATATATATATATATATATATATATATATATATGTGGGGTCATACATTTTCATATGTGGTCTCCAAAGAGATTTGGTTTATCTATATTATTTTTTAGAATGTCAGGTTATACACCTCCAAATTCAAATAATAACCATGGAAATAAATGGAGAAGAGATTGATCTGAGAATATAAAAAATCCATTTTCCCATAAATTTTTGTCTAAAGGTCATTTCTCTATTGGTATGAGGTTGGGTAGGAATTTCTTAAGACATTTCAATAGGGAAACTCGTATATAAATCCGCATTGATGCAGTTGGTCCCACTTTATCAAATGTTCTTGAAGCATTTCCATTTAGCCTTATAAATTCTAGATAATTTTGAGGTTTGAGAAGGATTTATTGGAGAAACTATTTGTATGGACATGGAAATTTAAGTTGTTCTCAGAGAATGCAAATTGATTTACAATCAGAAAAAAATTCAATTTCTTGTCATTATCTCATTTGAATGATCAATTGCCTAAAAATGATTTATAACAAGTTACTAAATTAAACTCATGCTTTAGCGCCTTTGAATATAAAAAAATCATCTCTTGAACTTATTAGTCCATAACAACTTGCTCTAGGATTAACCTTGTAGATTTTTCTCATCATTTGCTAAAGGAAGAGAGGACATTACTATTGAACTAAAAAAGGAAAGAAATCATTCCTTCATCATCACCAATAGTCACCAAGATGGTAAAAATAGTTGAGTTAGAGGTACATGATGAAGAAGATGAAAACGTAGTTAAGTTGTTCAAGTACTCGACAACCACTATGAATTACACTAAATACTTAACTGAAAAGGGTTATCCTCTTATTGAAATGCTGACAAATTTAGATGATGAGTAGAAGTGTTCAAGGATATCCTATTACTATTTGATACTTTTTAAATACTTTGTTTTAATTTTTGTTAGATATTGGTTTCATGATTTAAGAATTTTTCAGAAAATATATTTTGATATGGATATTTAAACTTACATATAATATAAATGGATAAATATTAGATGTGATATTTTTTATTTAATAACTTGTTTTAGAAATTTTACATAAATTATTTTATTTGGGTAATTATAATGTGTAAGGGCCCCCATCCGATTAGATTCAGTCTCATTGATTTATTATTTATAATTTTAATCTTAAGACTCATTTTACAAAGTCTAAATGAGTTAAGTAATAACTAAATCCTAATTAACTTAATTAAAGTCAATTAAAACATAACCAATAACTAACTAAAATCAATTATAACTTTCTCCTTAACCATATTTGGAAGAATTGAATATAAAATAAGATCAAAGTGACATAGGAAGGGAGGAACATTAAATAGGTATTTTTGAAGACTTTGATTTGCATCAAGTTCATCTTCATACTTATTTCTATGCATTATCTTTTAGATAAACAACTCTTGTAGATAGATCAAGGATACTTTCTTTGACGGTTAAGTAACTTTTTTTAACAAGTACAGGTATATCTAATTTTTTTGTTCAGTTTATAAATTAATTATCTAAGGAATTTTAGGTTTAATATCTTATGATAATTTCATATTTGTATTCATATGAGCATAATCTAACTATTTATCCCAAATATTGATGAACATTTCACTATGTGTGACATATTTTTTTATCGATTTATATTGTACTGGGTGTTATGCTAAATACTATTGTATTAGAAATGATGTTTCTAAATAAAATTTGATTTTTATTAAGACAACTCTTTCTTTAAAAATTCAAAAAAATATTTGTTTGATTTGTTAATTATTTATTTTTAAATTTAGGTTTTAGTATAATTAGTTTGTTTAACTACATTTTCATCTCCTTCAATAAATTTTATTAAAGAAACTAACTAATATATTCAATACCACTAAAGTGTGTTTCCTTTGAATGAAGAGGCAAGTAGCCTAACTATGATGTTGTACTCAATGACATGATGTATTGAGTATATATTTATAATATACTAAATATGATTCATAATGGAAGTTACATTCTCATTAGCAAATTAGGATAAACTTTTGAGCATTGCAACTATAATGTCATCATATTAGGCAAGAATTAATAGACTGCCTCCATTCAAAGAAGGGTTCATTTTAAGAAACTATATCAGAAATCCACTTAGTTTTATTTAGGAAAACCCAATTTTTATTCTTGGTGAATATTAAAATTTCAAAAAAAAAATCACCTGCTTATGTGTTTCATACAGTCATTCATCTACACAGTTAAAACATATAGGTTATGGGAGAAATTAAAAAAGAATATAATTTTTTTTATAAAATTTATTATTATTGCATATTTGGATTTGTCTTAAATATATATACAATTTAAAAATAAAATTATAAAACCAAGTTTGTATGTAAAATTTATGGCCTCTAGAAGTTGGTGCTCCATTGCAGCGTATTATGATGTCGTGTGAGGAAACTATGTCATGTGATGGAAATATGTCATGTGACGGTATAATTTCACATGAAGGCATCAGAAAAATTATATTCATATTTAAATTTTATACAATTAAATTTTTTTTGTCTAAAATCATTTCTTTATGCAAAATTTATGGCCTCAATAAGTTGGTACTGAGTTGCAATTTAGCATAATGCACTACAACTCAGCACCAACTTTTAGAGGCCATAATTTTTACATATGAAAATGATTTAAGACAATTTTTTTTGAAATTATATAAATTTTAACTAGGAATATATTTTTTTTGATTCCATCATGGGATATTATGCCATCACATGACATATTTTTGTCACGTGACATAGTGTCGTCACGCAATAGCATAATGCACTACAATGGAGCACTAACTTCCAGAGGCCATAACTTTTGCATATAGATTTAGTTTTAGATGCTTTTTTTTTTGAAATTGCATATCTATTTGAGATAATTCCAAATATGAAATAGTATTAAATTTTATTAAATTTTTATATATTATTTTTTTAATTTATCCCATAACCTATATGTTTTAACTATGTAGACATATGATTGTACATGTCACATGATAGCAATATTCCACACAATAGAAATATGTCATATGATGACATTATGTAATGTAATGGCATACCAAAATTTATATTCCTCTTTAAAATATATATAATTTTAAAAAATTTATGTTAAACTGATGCCATATATAAAATTTATGGCCTCTAGAAGTTGCTCAGTTGCATCATAACATGCTACCAGGTGACAACATTTTGTTGAGTGATAGCATGCTGCCAAGCAATAGCATGCTATCGATTGATAGCATTATACCAAGTGATAGCATGCTGTCAAGTGATACCATGCTACTGAGTGGTAGTATGCTTCCGAGTGACAACATACTATTGAGTGATAGTATGCTATCAAGTGACAACATCATGATGCTATCAGGGGACAACACCAAGGCTATAACTTTTATATATGGAACTAGATTGAGATAATATTTTTTTAAATTTCATATTTATTTGAAGTGAATTAATATATATATGTAATATATATAAGATAAATTATATGGATGCTCTCATAATTATTATAAATGATTGGTGAGATGACACCTAAAAAGTTTTACATCCCAAAAATTTAGGTTAATTGGTCTTATGCACTACTCCCAAAAAATCACCAAATATAATTTACCAAAAATTGAATATTCATGAGTTAATGCATATTCACCACTAAAATTTACCCTGATTCAAAGGCATAAAAAGTTGGTTCCTATGCATAGCCATAAATGAGATAGGAATAATCTTCTTCAATGTGCAAATAATCTCACAAATGGGGATGTAGACTAAACTATAGCAAATGATTATCTTAACTTGTTCCTTATCCCAATAAGGGATAAGGATGTTTTGACTCTTCTTCTCCTAGAGGGTACATGCAACTCAATTAAGATAAAATTAATAACTGTGCATATGATATCATTTGTCTTGACATATAAATGAGACATTTATATATATAAATAAGAGTTACTTGGATTCATTAGGTGCTCTAAATTAGTTCTCTTAATACTTGTTAACTAAGGGTATCATTGATTCCTCGGTTCTTTCTTTAAACTAGTCCCACCAAGCATGATATAAATTATTTTCATTCAAAATGTGCACCCATTGATAGTCTCTGATGTGGGAAGTTTTACTATAAAGTATGGATAATGAATGCCCTGCATATGACACAAACATATTAAAAATTGGGAATTTAAGTGTTATCACTCACCTACATGCGTAGAACATTTGTTATCTTATCATAATGATGGGAATGTCCCCAAGGTGTGGGACTCTTACACTCCTTGGGATAGACCTCTGGAGTAGGTCAAATTATATTCTAAGTGCACCTACTTTAAGACCAATACATAGACCTAAATAGTAGAAAGATAAATATAACACTAATTTAAATCTAAGATTATGAGGGAGAAGAGAGGGAGAAGGTAAAAAATTGTTTGAAAGTGAAATGTGATGCACCAAGAATAGAGCAAACACTCTTACTACCTGTGACATGCTACAAATCTTAGAGAAAAATAAAATATCACACAAAATCTACCATAGACACTCCAAATGCATAAGTTTTTTTCATATAGGTGTGAGAACACAATGTAGCATTGAGAGGGATGAAGGTTATCCATAGATAAGGCTTATGTAGATCTGAATATGCACAAAAAGTAACTTGTAAGTGAGTTCCAAGCTCTATATAGAGGTGATCATAATGGAAGATGATGAGAGGGGAAAACATTACCCAAAAACACATATCAACAAACATAAATCACATACAGAGTGTATGAATAATAGAGGGAGGTAAATTTAATTCTCATTAAAACGTAAGGTCTAGCCAATAAAAGTTCTCTTAAAGGGAAAATTTTGGTAGCGTGAGTTTACCTAAAACATGTCAACCCTTATTATAATAAATAATAAGTATTTATAATAAATCAAGAATTTTACAATTAATGATCCACTTTGGGTGGTAGATATATTATTTTAATTCTATTATGGTGCCATGTTAATGCTTCATAAATTCTTCCTAGTGATCTAGATATGGGAGTTAGTGGCAGGTTTCTTTTGGATCTACATGTGTGTCCAAGAATATAATATATTTGAAATAGTGAGATTGGTGGAATGTGATCATATTCTAATGTATGAAATCTTATTTTACATTTACTCATCCTAATAAAGCTTCAAACACTGGTCAACTACTATTTAACTACCTCTTTATACTTCACTACCTCTCGTTAATCACTAAGTGGGTCTCCCTTGAACTGCTACGTGATTTCTATACATATGATTGGAAATAATGACTTACCTATTTTGGTGATATATACACAATGAGAGCTACATAGTTCTGTTTTATAGTGAGCTATAATGTAGATGTACAATTCATCTATGGGGCTTGCATTAATTTTAACCCTTTATGCCAATTCCCTTTGATAGTTCGCCTAAGTCTTCATTTCATACCCAAGTCACATATTAGTCTATGAAGTAGCATGTCTGAAACATATATCATAGCCTACATTTTGTGAGAGTGAAAAAGTGGAAATTCACAATTTGGTTTGAAACTTAAATATGAAGGCATAAAGAGTCTTTTTCAATAAGAGTGCACAAGAATATTGAAGATCCTAGGCACACTCTTCATGATTTGAAACTAATCCTTATGCACTTCTTCCTACACTATATGAATACTAAGAACTTTGTGAATTTGAACCTACACACCATTTGAACTTGTGAGATGAAGGATTTCTACATGGGGCACACATTATAAATTTATTATGATCATGAATCAACACATAGTTGATTCAAAAATATACGTTGATTTCTTTAAGCACATGCCTGGATGGGAAGTGTCTGCATGCAGGCTTACTTTAAGGAACTCAATAGTACCTTCTCATTTTACCAACATGTGAAACACATGAAATTACCTATGAATATCATTTGAATCTAAAAAATTACCATTACTTGGCATAAGATGAGACCATCATATTTTGATAAATATATAATTAAAAAACATTTAAAGTCTATAAAAATAATTTAAGATATGACTACTAATATGATGATCTAGAGATAGTATGAATATGATTTTAAATATGTTAGAGATATACTAGGGAGTTATTTGATGTGACTGATAGAAAATTAAGGTTAGACCCATGAAAAGTATATAGATGTGGGAAAAGGTAAAATAAGATCCATATGTATATGCATGAGATATGTAAGATGAATGTATGTCAAGAATAACATTCTTATGTATCTAATACCATAATTTAGTTTCTACAAATGGTCACATTTTATTCTAGTTTTGAAATGAGATTCAATGCTACTGTAAAAACATAAAGAGATGTCCTAATTGTGTACAACACACTTTGTCTATTGGAGGATGTTCCACACGAGCAACTTGCTACATGAAAATTTCAATGAATATCCAAAAATAAATTTCCATGTATGAAATATAAAACATAATATGAAATTAAATATTTTAAAATTTAAAGGGCAAGGAATGAATACACTTATAAGTGGGTGAGCCTTGTTACCATGATGTGAATTTGGAGATGATGCTTCCTTATTGAATTATTAAAAAATTGTGGATACTTGTTGAACCACTTGGTAATTTTTGAGGGTTCAAGCCCCAAATTTACATACTAAGGAAAGGCCATGGGTTAAGAAGATAAATTATCCAACCCTCCTTAATGAGGGAATAGTACCATTGAGGGTGCACAATATCAACCAAATTTTTCATGTAATTAATCCTAAACCCTAATATTAAAGGTAGGATCCACATATTATATTTGAAAAGTAATTTATAGGCTATTGATATTACCAAACCTAAATCACATTAATCATTTAACTTAGTCAATCATTGTTGACAAGCTTATATATTCAAAGTGTTCACTTATAGGTACTATTAATGCTAGAAATAGAAATATGAAACAATGATTATATGGATGAATAATGTACATGTCCAATAATATGATCAAATTTGTGTAATCATGATATATAATGCTATGAATTTATATCTTATTTTTCCCAAATATGAAAACATGTAACCCATGTTATTGTAAAATGTGTGCAAATGCATTTCAATTGCCTCCAAAATCTATCTAAAAATATAAATGTTTGAAATTTTTTAACTTTTATCCTATAAATGTGTTTGAATATATAAATATTTTTAAACTTGTAAGTTATATTATTATAAATGTGTCTGAATGTGTAAATATATGTATAACCTTGTAACTTTTGATCTTGTAAAATGTGTTTGAATATGAAAATACATGTCCCATTTTTGAACCAAACTGATAATCTAAACCATTATGAATTTTATGAATCCTATAATTTATACAAAAATATGAATTTTATATGCATGTTGACTTTAATATATATGCCAAGCCCACTAATATGCTTCCCTTTTTACGTGAGGGATGTAGCCTAAAATGTATTCATCTCAAAAGAAAAGGGTTAACCACATCAAGTTATTATAAATTGTAGACAATAAAATCTAGTATTTTACACTTACAAATGTCAATATTCACCTACACTTATTTTCATGACTTATTCATCTCCAAATAACCCTCACTCACCATCCCTACATAGTTGCATGCTAATTATGATCCTAATCCATTTTTATTTTTTATTAGTCACTTATGGGATCATTCTAATATGTACTAGATCCATTAAATATCATAATCATATATTCTCATATCACCACATTGGCATTTATATCTCATTGATAGAACACCACACTCATATAGTAACATCAATAATACTATCTTAAGGCTAACTTCACTGTCTTGATCCTAGAAATGGTTATTTTTCAAAATTGATTCATTCCCATAGGTGAGCCCATTCACTAATCATGTTGGTGGCATGGGAAATTAACCAAGTAAGTGTGTATAAATACAAATCAATACCAAACATATTAATCAATATTACATTCACACATAACTTCAAATACATTAATACACACTAATAAAATTTTCCCTAATATTACCAAATTGCAAATTAATTACTGGGAGTGGCTGTCAACCAAGGTTGAGACACACCAAGCTAGTCAAGTGCCAACATTATCGAGATTAAATCTATATTTCTAGGTGAATTCATATAGTGAAAGATCACATTCACACATTCACACTAAGGTTAAGCACTACATGTGGATTGAATTCCACTTTTTATAATTTTGGATACATAGGAAATAATAAATTATCAATGGTGGTGATTGGGGTTAACTCATCCAAATTACATATCCTCACTTTTTATAGGTTATCATCCTTCACAAGTGGACCTAAGGTATAAAGGATAAGGAAGATGATTTATGGAGATAAATAAATAGTCAAGGATCATAAATCACACATGTAAATACATATCGGGCAAGCACACTGCATTTCATGGTCATAGAGGGTTAATTATATCCATGATTGTAATGTCAATATTAGTCAATAATACCATCAACATCTTTGTTAAGATATGATGATATTGAATCTACACACATAATAGTTAGTTTTATATTTGGATGAGTTATAGGCCTACATTGAATTTGTATCCACTATCAGAACACTATCACATTTAACCAATTAAATAATAAATCTAAGTATCTTGATCTCCTTAATAATTTCCATTAATAGTAAATGGAATTATCAGATCAATTTCAATAAGTTACATTTAGATTCATGTCTAATTATGATATATTAAAATGTGAATTAATCATAAAATTTTAGGCTGTTATGATTCATTCTAAATCAAAACAAAGGTTAGACATATTGGTGAACACTTGTGTTCTTGAAAATTATCAAACCATAAGTTACCCTTATGATTTAATTCTTCTTTGCAAGGTTCAATTTTTTTCTCAAGGTTTAACTCAGAGTAACAGGACTTTAACATAAAGTTGTCCTTCCAATAGCTTCGTAATTTGATCTAGGAATCATGTTTATAGTGTTTATAAAATCAAAGACATCATTGAAAACTTCATACATTGTAAAATTAATACCCATTCTAGTGTCCACATTCCATGAATTTTTAGTCTTGACATATAAGGCCATTCACTCTATTCTCTATTATCCATTTTATGTGTAATATAAAACATTATGCAATATATTTGCAATGTTATAGGAAATGTCTTCATTTAATAGAACACATACGAGTTTTAGAAAAACATTTAGAGATATGACTATTCCATCTCGTTCCAAGATTTGGATGATCTATAAATACATTTGAGCATCTATTGTCTCAATATATCCTTTAGTGGCATTTTGATTATAGATCAACTGTAATAGTTTGGCTAATTCATTCATTATAATCTTCTCTATTTGAAGGTTTGGATATGTGTGATCTCACACTTTTCTATTTCATTTTTATTCAGGCATCCCAAGAGGTGGAATACATTGTTATTTTTGTTGATTTATAGTAATATCTTGGACAAAATATTGGTTCATCATAGCAGAATGTACCATGTTAAAATTTCACACTATGTTTACCATTATTTGATTCTCAAAAATAGGGAAATAATTGTTATTATGTTTTTAAATCATATAATATGTGAAATATATTTCCCTTTGTGGATTTCAGGAACAATTTTGTGTGATGTGATTCATTTCTCTAAATACATAACAAGTAATAGGTTTCTTGGGTTGTTTATTTCCTTGCCTCCAATTTTGACTACCTCCCTAAAATCTCCCTTGATAAACTCCTTGTCTTTGAATTTATCCACACCCTTGATATTACCCATAATATATTCCATATTGCTTTTAAGCAGAAGAAGGTACCCAATTTTGTTGATGTTGATGTGACAAAGGGTTTTATTCTTATTGATATTATGGATAAGGGGTTGCCCACCCTAGTTAATATTGAATAGACTAAGATGTCCAACTTGGTTGGTATTGCAATTTCTAAAAAGTCAACCCTATTTATAACTGAGGAAACCAAGGAGTAATTTTGGTTGTAAGTTGTGCTACTGGGGGACCTAGTCCATATTTTTATGTGATCTCAACATCCAGAGTTGAAGTAGTTGGTTATGGAATCAAATATTGTTGTGTAGCCATTGCAAAAACATTTCTAGTGATATCCTTTTCTAGCCCTTGGATATCGTTTTGAATATTCTCTTCATGGTTATGGGATATACATAATGTAAAAAATATGTTATATGATTATTTCACATATTGTTTTAATAAGTGACATTTGACAATTGCATATCCTATAATACAACATACTTCAAAAAAATTTCTTTTTATCTTTCAACATTGATTTTAGTGGTTATCCTCTTATCTACATTCATCTCACCATACCAAAAGTCATGATCTATTTATTTCTTAAATTTAATCCATCATGCACAATACTGCATCTAACTTAGCATTAGATTTTATAACACTAAGAGGATATTCACTAAAGTCTTCTATTTGTTTGAATCTAATTATAATATATGTTGCATCATATTTTGTGGTAAACTAAGCTTGGGCTATGGAAAACCAAATCTTGCTTCACAGGCCTTCTAAAAACCAAGTGGATTTATTTGAGACTTGAAATTCAAAATTCACCTTATTCATCACATTTGAAAATTGGTGATCATAATTTGATAATGATTCTCCTAGTTTTTGTTTGATCTCTTTTAAATCTTTAATTATCTAACTCACACACTTCTACAATTTCAGTTATCCTTGACCTAAGGGAGAGTCATGGTTGCACGATTATTTTTAAATATTATTTATAGAGATTAACCATTCAAGGATACTATGAGTTTAAAATTTTTATCACCATCATCCATCATGCCCTTAACATGCCACTTTATTTTTTAGGTTAGTAAATGCTTCTCTGGGTTAGTCAACCCATGATATGTTATTAAAGTAACAAAATATCCAATGGGAAATAACATGTTTCCTTTGGTTGTGCTAGATATGAATCACTTTTTTGGTGATGATTTCAATGGTCTCTAAAAATTTGTTACAAAGGTGTTTAGATTAAAAATATTTTTAGATTCAATGTTTGATCTTACTTCACATTCAATTTCCTTCTTATGCCTACCTATATTTTTTTATAACTTCTCCAAACTAATTCTTAGTTGTGGCTACTTGGCTGAATGCTTCTGAACTACTATTATCAATTACTTAAATAGGCATAGGGAATGCATCCCCTTGGAGTAAATGAATAATATTTATTGTATCTATGTTACCAATTCCTAAACCTAACCTTATTATACATTTAATCATTACTTCTTGGAAAGATTTCCCTTCTTATTCTACATATAATATTTTCCTTGTAGATGCTCTTTATAATAAATTTCTAAATTCTTATAACTTTCATTTTCAACCTCATCACAGTTTCTCCATTATATTACTTCCTCTCTTTCCATGTTGATTTCTAATTCCTAGTTAGTGTCTATGTTATTTATAGTTCATATGTTCCCTTCCTTCTATTCTTGTAATTTTTGACCTTTAGCTTTAGATTCTTCTTTCAAAGATCTAACTTTTTCCATTTTATTCACAACTTCCTTTCTAATCCTACTTGTAGCTACCTATGTCCATTCATCTTCTATCAAGTTTTTATTTTTCCATATTTTTTTTTGTTTTAACACTCTTTAAACATCTATAGTTCATCATGTTTCTTATCTGCATTATCAATTCTCTATGTTTTTTCAGTCAAGTTCCTTTGGTTCAATTCTTATTCCTTATAATCCCTCTAGTTTGCATCCCTATAATAACTTGAGACACTACCCCATATTGGTTGGAATTGGCACCATGGCCTTATACACAACTAACATCTTCAACAACATAAGGAGTCACTTTGAAAACTTGCCTATGATCCCTCTAACAAACATGTTTTACATAACTTCAAATGAAATATTCCCCAGAACCAAAAATTATGTAATGTACCTATTGATTTAAGTCTATATTAAATGATCAATCGCACGTGTGCATTCAATGTATAGATTTCATAATCTTTCCATGTTTTCTTAGCTCCATATAGTATGTTATACTTCATGTGATTTAAATTAGTAATGTCCAAATCTAGATAGTCATGCTACTACTAAATTACAAAAATATTTTGTAAATTTCTCTGTGAATGAGCTCATAAATGATGGCCTCTATAAAAAAATTTATTCTTGTAGATTCATCCTTTTTGAACTTAAGTATACTCTCATCTTGAAAATTTTCAAACTCCTTTTGACCAGGTAACCATTTTAACATATCTGGGTCTCAATAATGAAATTATTATTAGCAACAGTCCCTGGAATCACTCATCAGGCATGTTAGTTGTTGTAGTCTACAAATGTTGTGATGGGTCTCTAAATTATTACAAGAAATCATAGATATGGATAAATATACATGCATTATAGAGTCTTATGCAAATATTTAATCTTACTCACCATTAACATATATACACTTATTATCATTTTAACATTTGAAGAATTCAACTGTAAACAATATACAAGAATACATTCATTATCAAGGAAGATCCATTAAAATCAAATAATACTTATATATGAGAAAGATAATTATAATAACAAATTATTGATTCAAATAGTAATATATGTTTATCTCTATTAGATTCCAACATTTAATTTACAAAAATAGAGTATATAAAGGTTGTGGAGAGACTATGGCTCTTCATCTTCTTGACCTTTCATCTTATAGACCAAAGTACTCAAAGGAACCATTAAACATCCATGTGCTTCATTATCCAACATGAGACCATATTTTATACAAAATATGTTATGCCATAAAAATTTCTCATACTTATTAAAAAAACATATGTGCGATTTATGTTTCACATATCCTAACTATCATTTATGTATGTAATGGTTTTTACTAGACCCAACATTGTTATTATAGTGGGAGTAGTGAGTAGATTTATATCAAATTTGGAAATGAAAAGTTAACTGTAATGAAGAGGATATTTAGGTATTTACGTGAGACATCAAACCATGTAGTCTATTGATGAAATCAAAACATTGAATCTTCATGGTTTTGTGGATTTAGATTGGGATGGATATCTGTATTTCTGAAGATCTACCAATGGGTACATATTCACACTGTTTTGTGGAGATATATGTTGGATGAGTGAACAATAGTCTAGTGTTGCAATATCCACTACATAAGATGAGTACATAGCAACTACTAAGGAAAGCAAGGAAGTGGTTTGGCTTTAAAGGTTAATTTACACCATTAGGCTTGTTCAAAAGGATGTAATGATAGATTGTGACTCTCAAAGTGTAATTTATCTAGAAAGTAACACTGAGTATCACTCTAGAATGAAACACATTGATGTTTAATACCATTTTTAAACATATAATGGTATAGGAAAGAAAATACTACTAGAAAAGTGGACACATGTGACAACATTGTTGATTCACTAATGAAGGATATGAGTACTGATAAATATTTTTGGTGCATAAAATCAGTGAGCATAACTTCACTTAGTTGCTAAAGGTATGTCTATGTGTCCCATATGGAAATTATTCAAAAAGTGGGACATTATTGGAAATGCATTGTTTATTTTCCATGATTTACACTCTACTACATGATTAAGCTAAAATGGGGGTATAATGGCATGTTTTAAAGTGGTTTTATCTCATGGTTTTAGTACTCATGGTATTTTAATATCACTTTTATGGTTATGTATTAAGTTTTCTATATATACTTGCACATATAATAAGGAAAAAAACATAACTTTGTAGTACATTATTACATTGTAAATAGTTGAATTAATATAATAAAGAATAAGTTACTATATTGGGATTTTTATTTGAAAGATTTTTTCAAAGTAAAATTGTGTGTACTATGTAATCTTATGTTAATGTCATTTCTCTTATTATAAATATTCTATTAGTATTTTTTCTTTCTTTTAATTTTTCACGCATATTTTTTGTCTTCAAATTTCAAAGATGAGAAAAATTCACAATAATGAAGTTTATTAATTTTGTATTGCATTATATCTTTATTTTTACATATAAACAATAATACATTATCAATATTACATCATGTCTATAGGCCTACACAAGATCTCCAACATGCTCTAAAACATATTCCCTCTAACACAATCAACTCTTTAGATACTCAAGGAAGAAAAAATGTTGAGAACATAATGAATTGAATGTTTTAGGATGACCCCTATAGGTATATTTATATGAATTACATTATTATATAATAATAAATAATAATCTCAAATTGTATTGGTCAAATCATAATAGTGTGTACCATTTTTGACATATTGTAATAATTTTTTTTGAAATTTTACATATTTCTTTGATTCCTTATGTGATTGATACTAAATTGTATTAAATTGATAAGCATAGTAAACCAATTAAATATTGTATTTTTAATGTAAATTATATTTATTGACTTTAATTAAAACATTTATATTTTATTATAATTTATTTTTATAAAGGGATTTTTTTGGTATAGAAATTTATATGGAATGGGAGCTCTCTTTACAACATAATTTTATCAAAACATTATATATTTCCTTTATATTTCTTTGAAATGTGATTTTAACTCATGGGCTTTGTGTAAGGATTTTTTTAATAAAATTTTGATCAATATTTTTAAAATTGAACCTTGTAATTTAAGTATATATATTCTTTCTATGTAATATTTTTCAACATATATGTCAAAATTGATTGTTTTTTAATTAATAAAATAAAAAATAAAAATATAACATAATACTTTTTTTGTAAATAAAAAAATTAGACATGTTTATATATTTTTTGCAATACCCATAAAATATGGTAGTTAGTTATATAATTAACCTTACTTGATTTTTTTTTTCCTCTTTTCCTCTCACACACAAAATTTAATTATTTTTCCTTTTAAAATATTACAAAAAAATCTATATACATGTAGACCTCATATTTTTATGTAATATTTCATTTTAAAAATAAAATTTTAAACTAATTAAAGGCATCTATTTAAATCGTGATTGATTAAGATCCATTCATATGCCACATAATCGTCATTGAAGGAAATAGTTTCAAACGAAACATTATTTAATCAAAATTTCCACCATTCTCTCTCACTTGCTCACCACTAAGCAACTAGATTCCTTTTATATTTTATTTTCTTAAAATTTTAAATATAAATGATTAACAAATATATTAAAATGGAAATAAATAATTTATCTATTTGAAAAAAGTTAATATATGTAAGTCATTATTAAAATTATTTGAGAATTTTTTTTTTTCTTTTAATTATGCAGATTAAAAAATTGAATCAATACCAAAGATTTTTTATTTTTTTTAAATTATACATTTAAAAAGTTTTAAAAATTAATTATAAAAAACAAATTATTATTATTAAAATTATAAATTAAAAATATTATAATTAAAAAAATATGTGCTAAGGATATATAATATTTTAACATTTTAAAATATATTATACTTAATTTTAGAACAATTTCTAGATAAAATGTAAAACATAAATAATACACAATGAAAAACTTTTTAAAATATCTTGGAAAAGATTATGCCAAATTTAATTGAAGAAGACGTGAATGGTATAGATTGAAAAAAGAGATGGATTATGGGTGATAAGTCGTCTTCTACTACAAATAAAGTTGTTTATTTTAGTCTAGATGTCAACATCAATGAATAATTTCCTGTAATTGGAATGTACACTTCATCATATATTATAGATGTTTGTAATTGTTAAAAAAAGTAAATTTAAAATTTAAAAATTTAAATTATTTGTGTATTCAAATATATGTACTCGTACATTGGTTTAATCAATATAATAAATAGATTTTAAGGTTTAAATTTTATATAATTCCTTCAATTTGTATTTAAAAATATTGGTAAATTTAAATTATAATAATAATTATACATTGTATTTTGTTAATGGGTTATTAGTTTTGAAAGTAGGTTAGAATAGAGAAGACAATGTAGATTGAATTCCCTCTCTTTTATGTTAGTTTAAATTGAACTTCGAGGGGCCTCTCATGGTAACCTTGGAGTTTTGGGCATAGGGTATATCATCAAATATTGTTGTAGTTTTTTTATTCATACAACTTTTTTCAAACTGATTAACGTCACGAATAATGAACCTAAGGCTCAAGAATTGATCTTGGAAATTGAGATGATTGCTCACTATGGACTAGATAGGTTGATCATTGAAGATGACTCAATGATCATGATCCATTACCACTATAAGAAATTTGCTAAGGCTTGGGCTATCAATAAAATACTCAAGCAGGTTTGACCTTGTTTGGACTCCTTCTCTAATTGGAAGGTTTAACATTGCTATCTGGAAACAAACTTAATCAAGGCATACAACAATCATAGGAGATGGTGGTAGAAAGTGTGGCCCTTGCTTGGTCTATTATCTCCTCCTCTACCTTGGTTGAATATCACCTTTGGTTTCTTAGGTCTTTCTTAAGCCCCTTGCTTGGCTTCATTGGCAATGTGCTTGTTCAATCATAAAAATACATTCTTTTTCACTTCTGATTCTTCATCATGCCTTGGGCGCTTGGGAGGTTAGTTTGCCAGCAAAAGCTTAGGAAACTGTCCTGATTGCATCTCTTATTCATGTGGCGCATTGGGTTTTATTTCTCCCAGGACCTCCTTATCACTTCATCTCTGTTTTCAACCCTTTTGCATTCAGTATTTTCTTCTTCAAAACATGTATAATTCATGGATTGCAACAGCAACTGAGCCCCTCATTTTCATCGAAGGTAAGAAGAGGCAATTGGTCTTCTATGGAGATGTTTTGGAGTCTCAGCTGTTGCGTGTGTTTTGGGCTCTTACTCCATGAGCCTTGGAGTCGATTAAATCAATTTGAGGTGAGTCATTTTTGTTGTAAATTTACAAATTCAAGGCGAGCTTTGTTGCAGTTTAAATCTTTGCTCGTAATTTGATGTTACTTCTTGAGGATAAGCAACAAGTGCAAGATTTCATAATTTTTTCGTCAAAACAGATTAGAGGAGAGGCGTTGAGGAGGTGGTGAGTTGTTTCAATTTGGAGAATCACATATTTCTCCCATTCTCTGCTCATGATGAAGTTGGGCTGGTTCCTTTGTCTAATTTTTAGGAGCTAGAAGGAAGGTTCCTCACTCTTTACAACTTCTTGGAACACGTATCAGTGGCCTGGAATGATAATCTGACATTGGTGGATCAATTTGCTTTTGCTCCCTCTTTGGTGGAGGTTAACATGCCTATTTCAGACTTGGAGGCAGTCATGCATGCAAGGCATTCTCCCCCCAGAATCGAAGCAACTAAATTTTTGCTCAAGGTGGCAAGTATGATGATGATGTTCGCACCTAGTTGGGTTAAGGACGTCCCTGACTCCTATCTCTTGGCCTCGTCTCACATTATGCTCGAGCGTGTGGATGTGGTCAGTTGAGGTTATTTGGTGGCAAAATTGTGCACAATAGAGCTCAAAAAGGTGGTAATGGGGCTTCATCCTCGAACTCAACAATGTTACACACTGGGTCGCTGATGGTCGCATTGGACCTGGAGTTGGATGAGGATTTTGGCTTTCGTTCTACGAAAGTTGATGTGGCAGTTGGGCCAGCTAGTTCTTTGGTGGTAGTGGAATCTGAATCCCCATCCAGGACTTGATTGTTTTTGAGTTTGTCTAAATTTGGCCATGTGATTATTCAGTTCCTCTTGGGTTAATCCTATGTTTTTTAATCTCTATAATATCTTACATTTGTTTAGTGTATTTTAACTTTGCTTTCTCAAGAAGGTTTTTTGGGGCCATGTCTTACCTTGATCTTGTTTGAACTTATAATTACAAGTTTTCATTTTCTATTTATAATTACAAGTTTTCATTTTCTATTTATTTTTGACATAAAACTCTCATATTAATAATTAAAAAAATGTGAATTATAAATATACTTGAAATAAATTTTAAATAATTATTTAAAATATACAAATCTTTATAAATTTAATTATTTTAAGATATATATTAGTTAAATATTTAATACATACTTAAATTAATATATATATAACTTCTTTGCTTCTTGATGATATTTTTGATTTAATTTTCACCTAAACCTTTTCTTGTTGTCAAGATTTTTTTTGGGGTAACATGTACATACACAATTTACATGCTAAATAAGTGTAACATATACAACTTACCAAATCAAATGATTGTGACCACATAACTATCTAGAGTAACTAAAAAAGTTGTTCAAGTGATTATGCCACATATTTATTAAGACTAGGTAATAAATTTTTGATTTGACATTTGACATTAGGTGTAAATATAATTTATTCAGACTTTAAAAATATCAAATCTTACTACTTAGCAGTCTTGTCGACTGCAAAAATAATTGAGCCCATTTCATATAACATTTTGTTTTAAAGTATGAATGAACGTGATGTCCAACGTATCAAAAATTTCAACTGGAAGTGTTGGCAACAATTATGAGCTGAGTTCAACTTGACATTTCCCAATAAACAACCTCTTCTTTAAATACAACAACTTGTTCCCCTAACTTCTTTTGTCTACTATCCTCTCCTTGTCATTCTAGATTTTTCAAAGATTATAAATGGCCTAATAAATGTAATATCCGCTTCCTTCCTCTCAAAACCATCTATAGACAATGTCTTCCCTCAATTTTGCTTTCACCTCATCTTAATGTCAAGTGGAACTGCAAGTTTAGCCAAATAAAATGGAATGTGATCAATGATCAATTTGGAAGTCTAATGCTTATGCTCAATCTCATCTCTAAGCTTGGAAGATTCTTCATGTTAATTAACCTATTCTTAATAGCTTTAAATTTTTCCATCCTCCATTATCATGCCCCTTTTGTGCTAAATTTAAATCTATAAAACATGTTTTTCAATTTTGCTCTCATGCTTAGAACTTGTGGCATTCTTGTTTCTCCCTGCTTCCTGACCTCTTCAATCACACTTGGTCATGGAAAAAAGTGCTCCTTGGTATTTCCCATCACCATAATATCCTCACTCAAATGTGTAGGCAAGTCATCCTTAAATTCATTTGGAATTTTTGTTGTACTATTGTTTTTTCCAACATCTCTCAGTGTCTTAAAATTGAAACTCAAATAATTTACTGGGATCTCTCTTTACAAATTAAAAATTTTAATTCTATGCTCCATGATTATTTAGAAACTAAAAATGATCTTAAAATGTCTATCTACAATGTTCAAAGATAGTTATAGTCGATTAATAGATAGACATATTCTTAAGGAGGTTGTTTCTTGGAGGCTTTGTAGATTTTTCTCCCTACTCAACATTGACCTGTCAATCAATGTTTCAAATTTGTGTTGTTTAATATCTTCTTGGAAGAGATATATGAGTTTCTGCAATTATTATTGTTGTAGAAGCACATTTTAATATTAAATATCTATTGTTATTATTGCTATTATAGCAACATGTTCTATTTTCTTTATATGATGTAATGATGGCCTCGAGCTGTTATTTTTATTACTCTTGTAGCAACATGTATTTTTATTTTTGTACATTTTAATGGTGGCTTATTTGGCACCAATACCTTTAGTTATGTTTTATCGTTGATGTAATATGGTTTATTCTTATATATATATATATATATATATATATATATATATATATATATATATATATATATATATATATATATATATATATATAATTTTTGTACATTTTAATGGTGGCTTATTTGGCACCAATGCCTTTAGTTATGTTTTATCACTGATGTAATATGATTTATTCTTCTTTATCCAACTCTATATATAGTTGGATAAAGAAGAATAAATCATATTACATATATATAAAATTAAAATGCAAAAATAATTTCAACCTATAAAAATGAACATTTATAATTTAAAAAATAAAATAATTTAAACATATATAAATTAACAAGAACTCCAATTTAGTGTTTTGGTGAAAACTTACAATTTACAGGTTAATTGATTTGAGAATTAGGTCATAAAAATCAATGTTAGAAGATAAAATATTTATCACTTCTAGTGTTGTTGAATGTCAAAAATAAATGTGTCGTATTTGATTTAAATTTTAATAAATAGATACCAATTTTAAGTGACATGTGCAGCCACGACGGGATAAGTTTCATGCATAAATAAGACATGCCAAAGCCTCAATAAGATGTTGTTCATCTTTTCAATATGGCTTCTCCCAAGTAAAAAATCACGTGTATGAAAATTCATATTTCTTTGCCACCTAATGAAGATTACGGTTAGGAAGCTTTCCTAACTAGTGGAGATTTCCTATAATAGCCCATCGAAATGGTCCAAGGGGAAATCTTATTGTGTTATTTCTCTGCCCACTAAGTATGTAGAAAATCCATAACAAGAGTAAGACTATAAGAGAAATGGCTATTATTGGAGCTTTAGCTCCGTCCTCAGATAAAGTTTGAATCAACTTGGGAGAAGCCATATTGAAAATTCTAATGCCATCTTATTGAGATGTTTATGATGTTTGTCAAAGTGCATCAAACTTATCCCTCCATGCTTATGCTAAAAGCCTCAATATGATGTTGTTGGCCTTTTCAATATGTCTTCTTCCATTTTGGTATTCAAGAGTGGAGCTAAAGCTTGAGGAATAGCCATGGATTTTACAGTGTTAATCTTGTTGTCAATTTTCTACATACTTAGTGGGTAGAGAAACAGTGCAAAAAGATTACATCTTCGACCATTTCCATGGCCTATCGTGGGAAATATCCTCTAGATAGGAAATATTTATAACCATAATATTCATCATCTTGACAAGAAATATGGGCCCATTATGTTGTTGAAACTTGGTTCAGTTCCACTATTGTGGTTTATTCTCCTACTATAGTAAAAGAAGTTTTGAAAACTCATGATTTATTTTTTGTTAGCTAACTTTCAAGTGCTACAAGAAAGTACAAGCCTATAACTACAAAGATGTGGTATTGGCTCCTTGTGGATGTTATTATAGACATGGAGTGTCTGAAGTTTAACTTAGACATAATCATATCACTCCCAAGATCATCTATCCTCTTTGTAATCACTTTATTATCCCTAATCATCTTTGTAATTAATCAAATCCTTGAACTATAATCAATCAGTTCATCTCAATCAATCAAGAGACATCACTCCCATATCCAAACTTATTGTTTCCAATCCCTTGTATTGATCATTGCTTGGGGAAAATCATGAAAATAAGGAATCATCCTAGGATATGTTAGTCCCCATCAACTAGTTAATCAATCAACCATCCACTCAAACATTTCCCTAATTTTTCTATCAATCTCCCACACTTATGAAGTGGGACTAAAAAATAATGACATCCATCCTTTCTCCATCAAATCAATTATCATCAATCATTTAAGGACACATAAGTCTTTGTCAAGTAATTAAGCATCTAATTGAATCTTGCAGCACTCATTGGCATGCATCTTTGCATGGGATATGTCCAAATATTACAACATCACTCAATCAATCAATTTAATCCAATCCTGAAACTCTCCCCAGCACACATCCTTACTTGGCGTACATCTAAATTTCATCGATTTACATATCAATCTATCAATATTTTATGATTTCCCCTTTCATATGTCATTGACTAGGGCACATCTAGGTTCATAACTTTATCATCTCTTGCTCCCTTGCACATGTCTTTTCTTGGGGCATCATCAATTAAAATCCTAATCACATTTTAGCTCATGAATTAACAACATCACCTCAAATCCATCACATACGTCCCATCTCTCATATCCATCACAACCCTTTTTTTAATCCATGCCTCCCACCCCTCATTTTATTTTGAGTGGCTAATTATCTAGTTCTTCACCACACTACTCCTTGAGGGACCATCACTTTCCCTAATTTTGATCAACTTACTAACACCCATCCTAAATTTCATCAATTTAATAATATCATGGGATTTCACTTATTTGAAACACCATTACTTCTTCTTGTAGTAATGTCCTTTCAAAGAGGGAAAAAATCTATACATCTAAAATTGTCCAGTTCTATGAATTCTATAATTATTGGTATCATCACACATTAATATCATACTAACATTATCCTAGCATCATTCTAACACTCTTCTTACATCTCCCACATCACACTAACCTTACAACATCCCTCATGTCAATTAATCAATCTCTTATCATATCATTTAACACTAATCTCTACATACATAATTCTTAATGAATTTAAAATTAATCACCACCTATCCTCACCTCCCCCCACAATCTTCCTAAAAATCACATTATTAAACCTCATCTAATCATCATTCATTAATCCTAAGTAAATCTATAAAAGTTTTAAAATTCCTGGAGCCACTCACCATAACCTCTAGAATTCTCTAAGAATTTGTAATTCTTAATAAAATTTTCCACCACATATCTCCCTTTATGGATTAATAATGACCATTGATATCCTCCATCACCTCCTATAAATCCATCCACACCTTTATGTAAATCCAAGAGCTTCAACGATAAAATTTTTATGTTATCCACCATTTCCAAATAATCAGTCATCCATAGCCAAAATTTTATCCGAGTCTTGAGTCCACATAACAATCAAACATCCATATTAAGCAACTATCATGTTCATCTATTGCCATTTGGGCTCACCCATAACTTGTCAAGGAAGGATATTTTGAGATTGAGGTAGGACTTGCTATATTTCTTGTTGATTTGCTTATAAGTCTCTTCCTTTGCCCATTCTTGAGGTGTTATGTAGGTTAGGATAGATTAGGGATTATAGATGTGTCTTACATTTTTCCTAATTTTTAACTTTCTATTTAATTTATCACATCACACTAACAAATATTCTAAGTATTGAGAAATTTTTTTGGCATAAAAAATCAACGGATGTGAATTTCCTTATTTGATAAATGTATAGCCATGTAGTCCCCTATGGAAAGTATTAAACAAGTGGAAGATTGTTAGAATTGTGTATTATATTTTCTATCATTTGCACTCTACTAGATTGTCGAGCCAACATGGAGACATATTAGCATGTTTTTAGGTAGTTTAATCTCATGGTTTTGGTACCCATTGTATTTCAATAGTGTTTTAAAGATTACCTATTGATTTGTATATATATACTCATATATAATAAATAAAAATTATAACTTGGCAGCACATTATTGTATTGCAAATGATTGAATTAATACAATAAAGAACGAACTACTATATGAAGATATTTACCTGAAAGAGTTTTACCATATAAAATCATGTGTAATATATAATATTGTATGTATGTCTTTTTATTTATTATATTAACTTAAGGATTATATTAATATTAATTTTCTTATTCTTTTCTCTTTAAATATTGAAGATGAGAAAACTCCATAATAATAAAGATATCTTAGTTTTACCTTACCTTTATATCCTTGTTTTTTTAAAAATGGTACATCATCAATATTACATCATTTATGAACACTTATACAAAATCTCCAACATGCTCTAAAAAATATTATATCAAAAACAATCAAATTTTAGATACTCAACTAAGAATAAAAACTGTAAAACAAATGAATTGAATATTTTATGATGACCTTTATAAATATATTTATATGAATTGTATCATAATATAATAATAATCTGAAAAACGTCAATCAAATCATAATAATGTGTAACATTTAAAAAAAATTGAAGTAAAAAATTATAATTTAAGATATTTTTATAATAAAATAATATAAAATTTATAAATGTAATAAAACAATAAAAAAAATTATTTTTTAATTTAAATTTTATTTATAAATTTTAATTAAAAATTATATATTTTTTTAAATTGTTTTCATAAAATGTTCGCTGCTATAAAAAATTATATAGAGTGGGAGTTCTTCTTACAACATAAATTTATCAAAATATTATATTTTCTTAATATTTATTGGACATAAATTCTTGACTCATGAATCTAGAATTTTTTTTTTTTTAAAAAAAAAACGTTTGTAATGTTTTTCCATAATTTTTTAATCAAGACTTACAATTTAAGTATAAACAATCTCCCTATACAATATTTTTCTAAATATATGTTAAAATTAAATATATTATCAAATAATGAAACCAAAAAAAATAAAATCTAATACAATTTAATTTTTTAAAAATTCAAACATGTTCACATATTTTACATAATACCCCTAAAAAATAATAATCTCTCTATCAATCTCTCAATCTCAACTACCATCTATTTATTTATTTTTTTCCTAAAATATTATAAAAAGATCTATATAAATGTGGACCTCATATTTTGTTCCGATATTTCATTTAAAAAGTAACATTTGAAGTTAATTAAAGGCATCTCTTCAGCTTGTAAAGAATTGGATTTTTAATGATAAAGTTCAAACGAAACAGTCTTATCAACATTTTCACCATTCGCTTTCACATGCTTTCCACCAATCCACCACTATCCATTTATATTTAATTTTCAATAAATTTTAAATATAAACGATTAATGAATATAAAATAAAATAAATAAATACTCATTTTACAAGAGTTAAAAATATTTTAGAAAAGTTATTGTAACCACTTACGAGTTTATTTTGATGGATTATGTAGAGAAAAATTTGAATCAGTAGACAAAAAATTGAAAAATAACTAATTTATATATTTAAAAAGGTTAAGAAGTTTTAAAATATATTATTAAATTTTATTATTATTATTATTATTATTATTATTATTATTATTATTATTATTATTATTATTAAAACTAAAAATATTAAATTAATAGAATATCATAAAATAAAATAAAAATTACTAAATTAATTGTATATATATTTGTTAAAACCAAGATATATAAAATTACAACTTTTAAAAATATATTAAATATATTTTTGTGTTAGAATAATTTTTAAATAAAATAGAAAACATATAAATATATAATTTAATTTTAGAAAACAAATTATTATTATTAAGATTATTTAAATTAAAAATATTAAATTAATAGAATACTAGAAAATTTTAAAAACGTTACTAAGTTAATTATTTATATATATGTTAAAACTGAGATATATAAAATTAATACTTTTAAAAATGTATTAAATACATTTTTGTGTTAGATTAATTTTTAAATAAAATAAAAAACAATGTTAGAATAATTTTTTAAATAGAAAACATAACAAAATAAATACAACTAAAAGATATTTCAAATTTAATTGAAGAAGACATGAATGGTACATAAAGAAAAGAGTGACAGATGTAGATGTTATGGATGATGATTTCTTTTATTATAATTAGAATTGTTTATTCTAGTCAAGAGATTCATAGTTATGAAGAATCACCTATAATTAAAATATAGGTATGATATATAAAGATTTACAACGTTAGAATTTTTAAATAAATTTTAAATTATATATATATATATATATATATATATATATATATATATATATATATATATATATATATAAATATAATTTGGTTTAGTCAATATAATAAAAAGTTTAAGGTTTAAATATGATGATGATGATAATGATGATGAAATAATTTAAAATATATATTTTTTTACAGATTTTATTTTTTAAATATATTTAAATTAAATATTTACTACATACTTAAATTAATATATCTAAAATTTATTTATTTATTAATTAAATTTAAAAATTAAATATATTTTTGGTTTTTTTAATTTTATAAATATAATTTACATGTTAAACAAATATATCATCTTCAATTTAGATATTTAAATTATTATGATCACATATTTAGAATTGGTAGAAAGTTCTCATATATATATATATATATATATATATATATATATATATATATATATATATATATATATATGAATTATTTTTTAATTGGTGATTTTAAGTTAAAATCTAAGGATTGAGGGGTATCTGTTCCCTTAAAATCGTTGGAGGCACAATCCTAGTCTCATCCTTTTTCAATCAAATAACTTTACCAATTGAACAAACAATTATTCACTTTATTTTACATTTTGACTTAAATTACAAATGTAAATTATTCTAACTAAAAATATCATATCTTGTTACCTCAATCTTGTCGATTGTGAAAATAATTGATGCCCATTTTGTTTTTAAGTGTACAAGAAAGTGATGTCCATTAATACCACTGGCCAATTTTATCGAAACCTAAAAGGAAAATCATATCCCCTATATCATGCAAGAAAGAAATGCCCACATGAATGCACGTATATGCATGTCACCATGGACACCTGCATTCAAAAATGAGCAGTTTAGAAATCTAAACAAAATGAAAGAATAAGACACCAACACGAAGAATAAACTTATCAATTTTGGTAAATAAAAAGTAACTATCATACCTCCTAAACATGGTCCATCTATGCCTATAACTGCACCAACTCATCTCCACCAAAATCTGATATACAATAACAATATATAGCACTATAAAAATATGCAATGACAAGGTTGAAAAAAGGTACAAGGAATAAACAAGAGTACATATCATACGTAGTCATCATAAGAAGTACAATATCCATTTGTGAGGCAACCTATCACATGCACTTTCATTGATCACACCCCCATTCCCCCCCACCTCATGCCCCTGTCCCCCTCGATGAACATATTTACCATTCCACAAATGCATTTATTTCAAAGCAATGTGATCCTCATCACTAGAATGGGCTTGAGGGTCATCCCTATATAATCAAAATGATAATTGTTGTATAAATATCAATATTAATATTGATTAAGTTAAATTGAACTTAACATTAACTTTATGAAAACCAAATGAACAAAATGCATTTAACTTGAGGTCCACTGTAGCATGCACCTTTTTGTTGCTCCACCTGTTCTCTTTCTCACTCTATTTATTGATGATATTCTCTTCACTGAATGTAGGCTTCCCTTCTTCGTGCTAAGTTTTCACTCGAATGATATGCACCCATCTTATAAATGATAAACTTCAAGGATGTTTTGTTGAGATTACGTAACTCAAATATATCCTCCCTAGCCAACCATGATATTTCTAGCCTACCTCTCTTGTTGATGCTCAGACTTTTCAAGAGTCAATTTGTTGGCCTCTTTTTGTTTCTCTTTTGTTGATTTATCTTCCCATAGGCTTACATTTCCCACTTCTATCATGCTTAAGGGGCCTCCTTGGAATGGGTTACTAACCATGAATCTTATGATGGTAAGTGTTAAGTATATCTCATGACCAAAATAGATGGCCACCATAAAATCTAAATGTGTCACATGGCCTCAAAAAGCAAAGGTGCACATTCCACCTCATAATACCCCAATCCTTGATTTTGTACTCACCTGCATATTGTCACTCAACAAAGAAGAGATGTGAGGTTAAAGGAATAAATCAATAAAAAAATATAATGTCATCAAACACAATAAAATTTTAAATGCATAAAATAATAAACACAAGATAATATCATCAAAGATAATCAAATGTTCTTGCATCATTCAATCCTTCCTCCATTTTAGATTGTGAAACATTTGGAAGCCAATCAACATCATCATCTTTATCAACATCCTCATCATCATTGTTATCGATGTCATATGACTCCACCTCTTCCTTCAACATAGGTGGACATATATATGTGAGTCTAATTCCAAACATATATGGAACAACAAACATGGGGATATGAACATGTCAAATGAAAGAGATACTAGAAAAATATGTACATTTGTAGGGATAAAGTTATTATGTAGGTGACTATTAACCACTTCCATGTGGCTTTGTTCCACCCTTTCCAACTAAAACACAAAACAAAAACAACATAGAAAAATGCAAGGTGTGTCAAGATAACTCTAATCTTGTTTGTTGTAAGAGGGAAAAAATAAACATTATTTAACATGAGGAGTAAGCAAACATTAAGGGCAGCCAAAGGTTCCCATACATCTCTTGAGAAATATTCATTGGACACTTTGGGGACACCTTCAGTCTGCTCCACCCCCTCCTCTTATAGTATTAAAAAAGATATGACACATAGAAATAGGGATGCATTATTCATAATTATTAAGCATGGAAAATGAAAGAGAGAGTACAACAAATATGCACATTTGTAGGGATGGAGTCATTATGCAAGTTATTATTAGCCATGTCCACGTGGTTCTACTCCATCCCTTCCAACTAAAACCCAAAACAAAAGTAACATAGAAAAATGCATGGTGTGTCAGTCAAAAGTATTGTAATTTTGATTGTTTTAAGAGGGAAGAAGAAAATATTATTTAACATGAGGACCAATCAAACATTAAGGGCAGCCAAAAGTCCCATATATCTCTTGAGAAACAGTCATTAGGCTCTTTGGGAACACCCTCTTCACCTTTGGTCTTCTCCACCCCCTCCTCTTGTAGTATTTAGAAAGGGAAATGTAACAAATCAAAAGAAGGATGCATAGTTTGCAAATACTGAGCATTTTACATATGTGGCAAAAATATTAAAGTAGGCACTAAAACTACACATACCATCAATAAAATTATTTGTGTTATCCACTAGTTATTCATGGGCAGGGGATGGTTATCTCCTAACAGTGGGAATACCATCCACAATTGTTGATGCTCTATATAGCTTCCTCCTTTGATGTCTGAGGGGCTAAGGAGAACATCTAAACTAAGCACTTACATGTAATGAGGACTTATGGCTGACTTCTTCCTACTAACACAATGCCTGTCATAATAAATTAGCATCAATAAAAAAATAATACAACTCAAATTCACATTCGACTATAGTAGTTGAAAATGCATACCATTTGATCGATCTCAACATAAAGTTCTTTGAGGCAATCATCTAATTCCCACTCATCCACCTTAAATCTATAGCAATTACATTCGTAGTATTAGTTACCAACAAACAATGGCTTGCATTCAAACAAGTTGAGAATATGATTTAAAACAGTAACCCTCACCAATGAAATGCTTATAAAAATCACCGTAAAGGTCTCCACAAGAGTACAATGGTGTGTCGGCAACCAGGGTAATCTGACTAGTTGACAATGCAATGTAGCAGTCATAGAATAATTAGGGAAACCATTGTTGATGAAACTAACACCCTATATTGAAAGTATATATTATGAGCCTCCAACAAGGAAATGTACATATGGGAAAGCATTACATTTTCTGTAGATAGTGTAACATTCTAAAGCAGAGATTGTCTTTTCACATTATAGAAACTTAACATACCAATTCATTTGGAAATAATCTATATAATATGGTAACACCTCATGTGGCAATTCAAGGACAAGCTAAATAAACCTGTGTGTGTATTAGATGAGCTATAGATAAATTAATGGATACATTACATTTAGAAAACATTAAAAGGACCAAAACATGCCTGTTGTAAATTTCAAAGGTTAGAAATAATATTTTTGGAGCCTAGAATATCAAGTCTATGGAGATTGTATGCAAAAAATTTAATTTCAAATGCACCTTGTATGAAAGACATTGATGGCAATATTTAATAATCTCATTGAAAATTTTGAATGAAGAAGTCAACAATAATAACTATACATTGCATAGTACAATGGGAGTACAACAAACACAAACAACGATTCACACACTCTTAGTTTGTGGAAGTTTGCACATTCACATGAAATATAATAAGATTAACACTTTCAATGTACTTAAAAGAATGCATACATCAATGACCCCATCATAAATAATAAAGTACATTTAGGCACTTGCAAGCATAAATACATAGGAAATGGTGAATAAAAACACATGAATTAAAAACAAAGCTCAAGAAATTAAAGCTTAGAAAATACTATACAGGTTCTTATACACCCTACAATGGGAGTACAACAAACATGGATTCACACACTCTTACTTTATGGAAGTCTCCACAAACACATGAAATATGATAAGAGTAACACTTTCACTATACTTAAAAGCACACATACACGATGACCCCATCACAAAGAATAGAGTACATTTAGTGTTAGGTTGTCGAGCTAAAAGCTTCACCAAGATGCAAACAGGAGGTTGCTGAAAGACTGTTGAGTTGTAGAGCAACCGGCGTCAGTCTATTCAACTGACATCAGTCATATCTAGTGAGTAGAGCAAATGACATCGGTTAGGATCGACTGACATCAGTCATCTCCACCCAGACAGGGACCGACGTCAGTCGCTTGTGCGGTTCCAGAATTGCTTGTTGACGAATAGTTAGTTAATGAACCAGTTGTTTGCATGTAAGAAGGCTAATTTTAGTCTTGAGATGTAGATCTAATTATTGTAATTAGATGTCTAATTATTATTTGCATGAGATCTATATAATAGACTCATGGGCTGTATTGTAAAAGTGTGTTAGAGAGTAAGAGAGCAAAATTTAGCTCCTTCATAGTGAAGAGAGCAAGGTGTGTTCCTCTTAGTGCCACAGCAGTGCCAAGTGTGGGTGCTGGTTTGGAGAATTAGAAAGATTTCTTCATGTATATATGATCTCGGTCGAGCAGGTGTGCAAGGCCAGGTTTGGAGATCTACATGGTAAGTAAGATCATTGATCTGCAGGTATTTGTGTATGTTTGATCTAAGATTTGTAGGTGTTGCAAAACCAAGTTGATTTGCAGGTGGCAAAAAGATCAAGGAGATCACAACACAATAGGTAGCAAGATCAGGTGGGATCTACTTGGAGTATGGTGTGTACTCGGTCAGAGAGCAATAGAGAAAGGCAAGGTAGATCCTTCCAAAGTAAGATCATTTGAGTTGCAGGTTGTTACAAGTTCATGGGAGATCTACTTGAAGTACGTGGAGTAATTGAGTACTAGCAGTAGTGATACTGACTAGTAGTACTGGTAGTACTGATACTAACTGGTTGGAGGTGAACACCAACTCTATGTTTGAGTTGTGTGTTGGCACCATAATTGAGAGAGTGAGCTCTTGAAGTTGATTTACTGTTTATGCCCTAGAGGTGTGTGAAGACCTGTAGAGGTGTGTAAAGAAGAAGACTGTGGCATCTTCTTTGTTGTATTTCCTTTCTAGAAAGAGTATTAATACAATTGGGTATTGTCTCTCATATTCTGTGTTATTTTTGAATTCTAGTTACTTGAGACTTCTGGTTAAATTTTGCATCTAGTTGCTTGTACAAAGGTAATCAATTATGTGCTTCTGTAATCCCAACAAGTGGTATCAGAGCTAAAGTTGCAGGGAGTCAGGTTTGTGTTTGATTATAGGTCACTCTCAGGGGTTTCTGATTGAGTGGGAGTATAGCAATGGCAGAAAAAAGTAAGACTAAGAATGGAGGAATTGAAAAGCACGAATGGTCAATTACGGTGTTATGGAAAGAAAGAGCAAGCTAAAGAAAAATTGTTGGTTGGTAGAAGATCAGCATGAAGGAACTGAAGAAGCAGATGTTGCAGGTGTTGTTGCACAAGATGCTCTAGTATGTTCTTTGGATAAAGTAGAATCTTATTTTATAGATTCTATTGCCTCTTTCCATGTAGCCTGAAATAGAGTTTTTTTCCATGTTAAGGTCCATGGAGACTTTGGAAAAGATTTATTTTGGGGCTGGTGAGCCTTGTCAAAGTATTGGCAAAGGGGAAGTGAAGCTGAAATTGCAGGCGGCCAACACATAGGTGTTGAAGGATGTCATGCAGGTCCCAGTTCTGAAGATGCGAGCTAATTGCTTCAGGAAAGTTGGGTGATGAGAGATGCACAAGAACTCTCACAACAGATGCACTTGAATTAGTCATGTGGTAAGAAAGCAGGTACTCTTTATCTACTTGCTTGTATTACTGATTCTTTTTCTATTGTGAAGACATGGCTTTGTAGGCTTGGTCACATGAGCAAGAAGGAGATGCATGTTCTTAATAGGAAGTCAGATGTCTTTGACATACTTAAGAACTAGAAAGCCTTGGTGTTCATGGAGGAGATGATGGATAGAGATTAGTGGAGAAGGCTGAGTAACTCTAAGCAGGGCAGTTTGGATAGGGTTTTGATCCAAAGAGAGCTCACGTAGGTAAAAAGTCATCACTCACAAGAGAACACAGGTACCAGCATTGATCAGGAGGAACCAACGTTAAATAGATAGGTGCTGATGTCAGTCATGTGTAGACCAGAGCTGGTGGTGTCAGGCAGGGTAAGACCAGCGTTGGTCAGGGAACCAACATCGGTGATATGTAAGACTGACGTCAGTCAGGAGGACTGACTTCGGTGACAGGCAGACACCAATGTCGGTCAGGAAAATTGGCGTCAGTAGTCAGGATAGTTGCATGGAACTAACGTCGGTCAGATGCAGACTGTGTGGTGACTGAGGTCGGTCACTGTAACAGATTTTGGGCAGACAACAAGTTGTCAAGAAGTCTCAAACACCCATATGGAGGACTGAAAGGGTAAGTAAGCCTCAAATTCATTGTTCCTCTTCTTTATACTCATTGCTCACTGCAGAGTAAGAAGGATCCAGGAAACAGTGGGAGCATGGCATGAATAGGATGTAGAACCAAATGGGAGATTTGATAGGGTTGCCAGCCGATATGAAAGCACTGAAAGATGAATGGATACCTTAGTTAAAGAATAGAGAGAATGGACACGTGAGACGGAAGGCCAGGTCATATGGTCTTGAGGAAGCTGCAGGACAATGAAGGTTTGACAGGTGGATGACAAAGCATGGCTTTAGTCAATGTTATTGTAACCATTGTGTTTCTTTACCAAGTTGGGTGATGATTGCAACATCATCTTGTTACTGTATGTTGTGTGTTTGCTTGTTGCAGGGTCACACATGCAGGGTTGCTGAGCTAAAGGTAAAATTAGTTCAGTGGTATGTCATGAGGAATTTGGAGTAGCAAAATTCTTTGGCATGAGTGTGGTCTAGAGACATGGAAGATCACAGGTTGATTTTGTCTCCAGATGATTGTGTAAAATTAGTTAGCACGCTGATGGGTTAGATGAACAGTGTCCTGATTCACATGATGAGGTTAAGTACATGCATATTGGACCTGAGGTTGCCCACGCAGTGGGAGTTGTCAGTAAGTTCATAGCCAATTCAGGAAAGAAGCATTGGAGGGCAATTTAGTGGGTTCTCAGGTATCTGAGAGGGACCAACAATAGGGATTCATGCTATGCAAGGTCAACTTCTTTTCTACATGAGTTTGTAGATTCGAATACAACAGGTTACTTGGATGATAGGAGTTGCACCACAGGATGTGTGGTGGTTGGTCTTCAGGATTGATCTTGAAGAGGGATACAAGATAGGAAATAGATTAGATGGTGTACAAGTATAGGTACAGGTGCAACTATTTATCTCCAAGTGGGAGATTGTTAGGTTATAGAGCTAAAAGCTTCACCAGGATGCAAATAGGAGGTTGCTGAGAGAGTGCTGAGTTGTAGAGCAATTGATGTTGGTCTGATTAATTGACATTAGTCATATCTAGTGAGTAGAGCAATCGACATTGGTCAGGTATCAGTTGACATCGATCATCTCTAGCCAGACAGGGATCGACGTCGGTCGCCTGTGCGATTCTAAAACTGCTTGTTGACGAATAGTTAGTTAACGAACTGGTTGTTTACATGTAAGAAGGCTAATTTTAGTCTTGAGTTACAGATCTAATTATTGTAATTGGATGTCTAATTATTGTTTGCATGAGATCTATATAATAGACTCATGGGCTGTATTGTAATGTGTGCTAGAGAGTAAGAGAGCAAAATTAGCTCCTTCAGAGTGAAGAGAGCAAGGTGTGTTCTTCCTAGTGCCATAGTGCCAAGTGTGGGTGTTGGTTTGGAGAATCAGAAGGATTCTTCATGTATGTATGATCTCGATCAGTAGGTGTGCAAGGCCAGGTTTGGAGATCTACATGGTAAGTAAGATCATTGATCTGCAGGTGTTTGTGTGTGTTTGATCTAGGTTTGCATGTGTTGCAAAACCAAGTTGATTTGCAAGTGGCAGCAAGATCAAGGAGATCACAACACAACAGGTAGTGTACTCGATCGGAGAGCAATAGAGGAAGGCAAGGTAGATCCTTCCAAAGTAAGATCATTTGAGTTATAAGTTGTTGCAAATTCATGGGAGATCTACTTGAAGTACATGGAGTACTTGTGTACTAGCAGTAGTGATACTGACTAGTGGTACTGGCAATAGTGATACTGACTGGTTGGAGGTGAACACCAACTCTGTGTTTGAGTTGTGTGTTGGGACCGTAATTGAGAGAGTGAACTCTTGAAGGTGAATTACTGTACACTTGGTGTGGGATGCCTGTAAGGTGTGGAAGAGTGTGGCATCTCTTCATTGTAATTATTTTTTGGAAGAGTATTAATACAATTGGGTATTGTCTCTCATATTCTATGTTATTTTTGAATTCTAGTTACTTGTTACTTCTAGTTAAATTCCGCATTTAGTTGCTTATACAAAGGTGATCAATTGTGCTTCTGGGTCCTAACATTTAGTTACTTTCAAGCATAAATACACATGAAATGGTAGAAAAAAACACATGAATTAAAATAGAGCTCAAGATATTAAATATTGAAAAATACTAAAGAGGCTCTGATCCACCTTGTTCTACCCTATTGAACAACTCTCTTCCTCTAAATTTGTAGTGCATATGACCCTGCATATAAGCTTGTCTTTATGTATAAAAAATAACTTATTAATAGAGATTAAATCCAGTGCGAGCTTAACCTTATGTATAGTGGGCATTTGGAAAGGAAAAGTAGGGTCCAAGGAACAATAAAATAGGTAAATTAAAGACATATATCCTATTAAAGAATTCATTACAATCTTCACTGCTTTTCTTTGCATTGTCAACTAAATAATTTATGCAAAGGAGGCTATGAACACACTACGAATGTGCTTATCTAAAGATTTTTCCTTTTTTCCCCATACCTATTATTGCTTTGTATGTTTTGGATTTTGTCTGTGTTATTAAGTTATGGATTATATTTTTTCACATTTATAAAAAAACTATGTGATTTCTTTCCTTGTTCAGGTTATTCAATGTCTAGTTGCCTTTTTATGATCACAAATATGAACGAATATGTCATAAATAAGTTAGGGATTCAATTTTATTTAGGGTCATATGCATGTTTGAATAGGGTAACATTTAGCTTTGCTTTCTTTTGTCCTTTAAAATGACCATCTGTTAAAAGATTTTATGTGTTTGAACAATACAACTTTGTTTCCTGTGGAAAGGATAAATGAGTATGTGTATTTGTAAACTAAGTGGAAACTCAAGAATATTGGTTATAAACATATTTCCCATTCTCTAAGGTATTTGCAGAGATTTAAGTGTTTGAAGTTGTGTAGAGTTCATAAACATAGTTCACAATAATGCAGACCACTATGTGTTAAGACACAATCTTTACAAAAGCAAGGGTAACCTTGAACAGAGGCATACGGAACCCTCAAATGGAATGAAATGGTTACTTTATTTGGTCTAGTTGTCTTGATATGTCTACTTGACTCTGTGAAAATGATAAAACCTTCTAGAATTTACCTCGACGTTTGACTTGTGCAAACCCTGGGATTAAACATTGACTCCTCCAATCTTGTTCTGACCGCCTCTGTTTGAGCTCTCTCCCTCCACCTTGGATCCAGTAACAACCGAATGGTGAAAGACATATGTTTGGCCTTTATGCTTGGCATTAGCCAATTAACAGTAAGCCATAAGAGATTAAGGCAATGCTAAGAGGACATGATTATCAGTGTGTTAGGACATGATAATCTGACATTACCATCGAATGATTTGCATGCCACACTAGGTTCGAGCCACATGACAAGTTCAGTGACACCTACACAATCATGGTTCGCAGTTGGTTCAATGGTGATTGTCAATTGGTGGTGAAGGTGGCGGTGACCATGGCGGAGACTGTTAGAATGAAGTGAAGGCGTTAGCATCAAAATTAATTACAGGTTTACCCGATTTAACTATGATTAGTGATAAGCTTTTAAGGACTAATGGAGACCAACTCCCTGATGACCGGTGATGACCAGCATGCGTCGAGAGTTGGTGCATACTGGTTAAGCTCTGCTATATTGTTGGCCTTTTCAATATGTCGTATCCCTAGTTGCTTCAATCTTTATTTGAGGTTGGAGCTGAAGCTCCAGTGACAACGACGACTCTTACAGTTTTACTGTTTTTGTTGATTTTCTACATATTTAATGGGCAAAGAAACAACGCAACACATTGATTGCCACATGGACCATTTCCATGGCCTATCGTGGGAAATCTCCATCAGTTAGGAAAGCTTCCTAACCGTAATCTTCATCAGCTTGCAAAGAAATATGGGTCTATTATGTTGTGGTTTCTTCCCCTGATGTGGCAAAAGAAGTTTTGAAAACTCACGATTTGATTTTCCCCAGCCGCCCTACAAGTGCTGCAGGAAAGTACATAGCCTATAATTATAAGGATGTGACATTGGCTCCTTACGGACCTTATTGGAGATAAACAAGGAAAATATGCGTGGTAGAATTGTTGAATGCCAAAATAATTGTCCTTCAGATCCATACGGGAGGAGGAGGAGGTGGCTCTCACCATCCGTTCTGTGTGGGAGAAAAGCCGGGAGGGCGTAGTTGCCGTCAATGTTAGCAAGTCGCTGTCATCCCTTACACAGACACTCATATGGCGAATCCTTTCAGGCACAAAACGTTTCTCTGGCAAAGACCATTTAGTTGGAAGTGGTAATAGCAACGGAATTAAGGGATTGATGTCCGAGGTCTCAAAAACAGTGGGAACTTTCAACATAGGAGACTTTGTTCATTGGCTGGATTGGCTAGATTTGCAAGGTATCCAGCGCATGAGCAAGGTGCACAAATCCTTCGACCACGTCATTTCAAGAATAATAGACCAACTCCAGCGGGCCAGGCGGAGAGGAACCTCTAACGGAGATGACCTCATTGACGTTCTGTTGGAGATGGAGGCCATGGATGGCATGACAATCACAGCGGAAAATATTAAGGCCGTTGTTTTAGTAAGTTTCCTGCCTCCTAATTTAATCCTTATTTTATCCCCATAGAGGACAAGTTTCTAAATTTTTGTGGTTGTTTTTTATTTACAGAATTTTTTTTTGGGTGGAGCATATACAACGTCTAGGAAGAAAGTGCTAGAATGGGCTATGAGTGCGATGCTTAAAAACCCTGCCGTGGAGAACAAAGTGCAGGAAGAGGGATTCTTCATCAATAGTTAGATGTTACCTAATAATGGTTATACCATATTAAGGGCATGGCTGATCACCATTGAGCTACCCGCCTCCACCTTATGTCGCTAATTATATAAAAATTAGTAATATTATGTTTGATTAAAAAAAGTGAATGATTTAAAATTTTAAAAGTCCCGTTCGAAGTGGTGAATTGCGTGTTAAAGCGGGCTGCACACTCACGGATTGAATTCTTATGATTAGGTTGCGACCCCGTTTTCGCAAGGACGAGGGGTTTTCTGCCTGGAAATAATTTTGAAGCGTGGGTTTTACATGGGATTACTGGTGGGATTATTGCGGTGTAATGTGATTTCGATATATATTTATTTTTATGTTTAACTTTAAATTTCATATTTAATTTATTGTTATATGGTAATTTTAATATTAAAGTTGATATTTTTTTAAGTGTTATTTAAATTTTTTTTTTTTTTTTTTTTTTTTGGATAATTTAATTGAAAAATTATAATATTTTGGTTATACGAAAAAGTTTGAGGTTTTTTTTTCAAAAATAAAATTTTGAAGTGATAATTATGCCATTACACATCTTAAAATGGAAGCGGTAGGGGGGAGTGTACTGTAGTGAATGTCCATTTGACTGTCATTTAGAAAATTTGAACTTTTTATTGGAATAATCAATCCAAAAATCATAATATTTTGGTCATATAGTATAGTTTGGAGCCATTTTTTTTTGTAGATATGTTTTTGACCCCAACATATTGGTTGTAGCTAGTAAGATGCCATTTATTACCAACCACTAGGAAATTAGAGGAGAAAGTAATGAAGTTATTAATCAATGTCGTATGTGAAAATTGACGATAAGAACCTCGAGATTGATATATCTTAGTATATTTTAGATAGCTATATTTAATATATATATTAAAATGACAATCATATTTTACATGTGAAATTTTAGAGAGATCAAATTATATAATTTTTGAAAGTATTTTACAACTAAAAACATTAATAATGTATAAATGCAATCAAATTTATGCCATGGTTGACACATGCTCTATAACTAGCAATTGTGCAAAAGAGGTGCAATGTAAATGTTGATAGATAAAAAGAAGTGTCTTGAAAATAGTTCAGAAAAGAAATGAGTGGAAATAAAAACAAGAGATTTTAAGAAGTTATTTGACACAGTATTTTAAAATTGATTCATTTTTCATATGATTAAGAGATATGAAGGGATAAAGAAAACAAATAAAATGGATGTAGAATACCTATGATCAATTAAGGAGGAGTTCTAATAAGGAATAAAATCTTTATTCCTCTTTTTTATTAACATGGATGTATCTGTCATCTTGCATTCTTGCATATTGATCAAAAGATAAAGGAGGTAAAATCTGAAAATCTTGTAATGATTGTAATCTTGATAATGCAATAGAACTCAGTCTTTATTATTTAGTATTACCAATATCAACTATTATTTTTTCCCATGTTACTCCATGCAAGTTATATATTGTTAGAGCCCAAGCCATTTTTAATAGAAGTTGTTTAAGGTTGCTTCATGTTATGGGAAGGATCAACACATTATGAGGATTTTTCAAATCCCAACATGTTGGGCATATATATATATTTTCATACAAATACATAACCACAAACATTGGGAGTTTAGGTGGTTTATGCCAGTTTTATTAACTATAGTATGATTTTTGCTAAGAGTAACATTGACCAACCCATACTCAACCCATAGACTGGATGTAATCATTTTTTTTTGTCCTTTGGATAAAATAATTTTGGTATCTAAGTTCTCATCATATAGATATCAAAATCTTATTTTTATAGTAAATTCTATGTTGCTCAATGCAATTGACATATTTAATGATTTCAAAATTTCTTTGTTACATGTTGAATAAAATCATTTGTTTCATATAAGTGAGTTGATAAATGAAATGAGAGTTTTTATTTAGTTTGAGACATTAATAAATTTATTACTTTAACTTTTAGTTTGATATTTTTCACATTCAATAGTATATTCAAAAAGTTGTTTGGCATAGATCAAAGCCTTTTTGATAAAAAATAGTGTACACTACAATAAACATGTTGAATATTCAAGAAAGGGTTGAGCCATATGATGTTCTAACATACATTGGCATATCACATACTGAGGGAGATTACCAAATCACCAATTATAATAATAATTATTGAAATAAATGGATCATTTCTATGTTGTGGAAAGACTACTCATAAATGTTGATCAATATGTGTCAATAGCTTCAGCGCTATGAAACTCATATTATCAATACAAATGTATTGGATCTCTTGTAAATATTTTTGTAAAATTATAAATTCTTGGTGTTCTAATGTTTTTATTTCTTTTATATATATGTGAAGGCATGAATGGGCCATCGAAGCATTAATTAGTTAAATATTGCACTACATGTTAGTGCAAGTAATAACAATGTGAAATTATTATGATTTTATTATGAATTGTATACAAATATTACTTTTTTATAAGGTATTTTTTCCCATATATTAGCATTACCTTGAGTAATCATCTTTAATGGAAGCATTATGGTGTGTTGATTATAGTGATTGATCACCAAAATTTTGACCCCAAGTCAAAATTGTTCAACCCCTTTTAAATTAAAACTTTTTTAGGGTTTTAAAAACTTATATGTTGTATTTTCATGACTTATGGTCCCTAAAATTCTTTATAAAATAGTATTAGCATTGTTTAAGGTAATTTTGGAGAAATTAAGATAATGTCTTGTTTGCCTCATATAGTGGTCTAGTCATGACATGAAGTCATGAAACTTGGTCAATGGGTGTCATAGGTTTTTAGGAGTTCATCAAAGCCATTTATTATATTAATCATATTATAATAGAATTTAATGATGTTTTAGAGAGTTTTAGGTTCATTTTTAAACTTTAAGGTAGTGTTTAACGAAAGAAAACAAGATTTTTTACTAACTCCAATGTATGTCAAATCTCCCAAAGTGATAAATTTGTAAAAAACACCCTTAAATAATCTTGAATAATTTTCATAAATACCACACCTATTATTAAATCAGATAAAGATCATAATCTTTAAATTTAATGCTTAAGAGAGGAGTTACAAGACATTTACGACCATATTGACATCACTTGTAGGTAAAAATGATTTAGAAGTGTTGTTTCATCTTAAATAGGTTATAAAAAAGAATGGGAATATTTTTCAAGTCTAAAATTTGCAAATCTCTCTCTCTCTCTCTCTCTCTCTCTCTCTCTCTCTCTCTCTCTCTCTCTCTCTCTCTCTCTCTCTCTCTCTCTCTCTCTCTCTCTCTCTCTCTCTCTCTCTCTCTCTCTCCTCTCTCTCTCTCTCTCTCTCTCTCTCTCTCTCTCTCTCTCTCTCTCTCTCTCTCTCTCTCTCTCTCTCTCTCTCTCTCTCTCTCTCTCTCTCTCCCCCTTCGCTGCTCCCTTCACAAGCTTATGAAGGCCATTTTTTATTGTATAGTACAAGTTGTAAAGGTGGAGTTGGGGGCTAATATTTTGTAAAAATTTGGGTAAACCTATGTTATTTTAATTTACACCATGTGTCTCTAAATTGAGCTCCTTAGCTTTATGAACAGTTACTAAGGAGCTAAATTGCTTCTTTGAGATTAAAATCCCCACATGCTGAGTTTGTTGAAACTCTGATACAAGTGTGAACTCAATTTTTGCATGAAGATAATTTATAAGGGTCACCTAAGATTTTTTTGGAACCATATTACATGTTCATCGACCATGTTGGCACATGTGGGAGGTCATTTGGAAAGAAAGGTTACTGTTGTGCATAGTTTGCAAGTGACTATCAATGTTTCTTTTTGTTTCAAGGTTCCCTTGATGGTATAATGCATACAATTGATTATTAAATGCATTATAATATCTTATAAACACATTCAATTATTTACAACATATTTGATCACCTTATATTAGCCTCTCTAAGTGGTTCTCATGCTGACTACCAAGTATTTTGCATATAGGACTACTTGTGTAACAACATTTGAAAAGTATTATTTTTTATCTTATTCAGAGTTATATAATAATATTTAACCTTTTGAGAGAGAAATTAAACAATGTGGAATGGTTATATTGAGTTCACAAGTCATTCTTACACCCATATGATGCCTAGAGTATAGGGGTGCAAACCTACAGGTTTACAGACATGTAGGTCTACTCTTGTGATAGTTTTGATGTAGTATATATCATGTTGGGGGCCTAATTAGTAAAAAAAAGTGTGATTTTTTTTCACATTTTATGAATTTAACCTCATAAGAAAGGATGTATTCACTAATTTAGTGCTCATGACACCAATTCTTACTTTCATCCACATAATTCATTAGCACCTACAATAATGAAGAAACAAATGATAATGAGGTATCATTAAAGGGATATGCATTGATATAAATGTGAATTGGTGGGTAGAGAAGGTAAAATATTTTTAATATGTCCCAATGAATCTCAAATACCTCTAGGAATTGCCTTACTTTGGAGAGTGGAAGTACATCTTCAAAATGGGATCAAGACACCCAAAAGGCACCTACAAGCAGTATATTTGGTAAAGAGTATGTCTTAAAAATGAAGTACAGGTATAAAGTTTTGAAGTTAAGAAAGGTAAGACAAATTGTATTGAATCCATGAATTATTTTAAGGAACTTAAAATATATATGAATGGCTAATGATAGTTTTATATGAGATCCTAATAGGCCTAAACTATACTCTACAGTCCTAGGCATGTATGAGAGGGATAAAGGGTGTTTGAAGCATTTTGAGATCTTTGGATAATAGGCAAGTTAAAAATAAAATACTCAGGTTTCAACAATGTAGCATGGGTTATTTAAATGATCCTATAACTTCCTTTTAAAACCCTAAGACATATTTAGAGCCTAAGATGCTTACCTATAGGTAGACATACATAGTTAGGTTGCCTTTCCAACCTGTGATAAGGGAAACAATGTGAATTCAAAAATAAGTCTTATTTTAAAGGTGATATGAATAGGGTATTCATGATTTCATGGATAATATCTTCTATCTAGGTTGTTGCCTTGAAATAAAGAAAACCTGACAGTCAAATTGCATGATATAGGCCTAGTTGTATTCAAACCTTCATGGTGTAAACTCAGGTTGTAGAACTATTTTGGGAGACTAATGTCCACTATATATAATTAAGAATCCTAAATGGAATAGCTCATACTATTTAAAAACTCTTATGGTAAAAAAAATGTACTTTTAGACTGTTTTGACCCAAAACAATTTCTCCCATTCTATACACATAGCCTTCTCTACCTAATAGACCACTTTGAGAAGCTTAGAAATACTTGGAGGAGTTAAAATAAAGAGAATGGAAACTAGATGTGATAGGTGTATCTTCATACTCTATTCTCATTATAATATTTACTAATTTCAATATCTATAGTCCATGAATAAGTGAATAGATGAATAGGGTGGTCAGAGATGGCCTATTTGAGCTTGAGACGTCACCAAATTCAACAAAGATATCTTATGAGGTTATTCATAGTACTGAATGATTATTAGAGGTGATGTATGTCTCCCTTCACTTTCATTTTATGTCATTTGGATAAATAAATAGGACATGTCCTCTATGAACCATTGCTATGAACAAAACATGCTCTAAACCCTCCTAAAACCCTCTTGAAGACTTGATGTGAGAAATATGACTTATAATGAACTCTAATGAATTATTTAAACCTCAAATTAATTTTTGAGACATTATAAAGTCTCATGATCACTTGAAAATGGTTGTGGTTTTCATATTAAGGTACAATGATGTATAGAATAAGCATAAATGCATAATTGTAGGTGTGTATGTCAAGGAACATGGTATGACATGATCTCTAGATCAAATACATAAGTTTATTAGTAATTTAAAAAGGTTAATAAAAATTATAAAAACCTTCATAGGTATCCCAAATTAGTATATAATCCTTTCAATTCAGTTACTTGGTCAAAGAGGTAAGAAAGCATGGGTTTTCAAGCCAAATGGCCTATATACAGGCCTAGAAAACACCTCAAAATACCTATTTTAAGAATGATGATATTTAAGATGATGTTTCATATCTAAAATACACTATTATAATCCTTATAACATAAAACTTCCATACCAAACTCTCAAATTCTCCCATACTTATCCAAGCACCTACACTAGGGTTTCTGACCATTTTATGGTTGACCCTTCCGTACAGGGTCTCAAAATATAAAAATTGACATAGAGGTAAGCATTGGAATGGGTAAATTTAATCACACACTTCCCATAATTTTAAAACATTTAGGATTTTTTAGGGCTAAAACGCAGTTTCTAGGCAAAGAGACCTAATTAAGGAGAGAGAAAGGCAAAAAAGTGGCACATCCACTCACTCTTAGGACCTAAAATTTGACATAAATATATAAGGCCATATTGGGTTATAAAATATTCATTAAAATTCTTATTACCATACATAAAATTATCTACACAAGGATGTTTGAATGATTTTAGGGCCACAAGTAATGAAGCCAATTTGGAGCTTTTTATGTAGAACATGTTCTTGAGGTTGGTTTCAGAGTTAAAAATGAATTTTTAAAGGTATAATATGATTGTAATGGGGCATCCATTAATATTTTATGATATGAATAACATGAATTCATTTTTTTACGCTTGTATGCAATATTGGCCTAAGGAGATGAAGAGTTTTCTAGACACCTAGAAAGAAAAGGATGTGATGTGTCAAAGAGAACTTGAGGAGATAAGTTGAAATGTGTCAAGAGTAGATAAAATTTGTAACTCAACATGATATTATAATCAATAAGATCACTTTTCATTTAACAATCCAAAACAAAGGGTAGTTTTAGAGAGCTAATCAAGGTGTCAAGCAAGCATTCTAAATCCTATGCCACTTGGAGCAGGGGAACATATTTAGAGGAGATATAAATGGAATTTATGACTTTTTGAGTTAGTTTCATAACTCTTACCTTTTTTTTAACTCATGATACACTTTTCAATTCTCTCTCCTATGCCCTCCTCTTCTTCTGTCTCACTTGTGTTACATATTGAGCCCAAATTGGCTAAGTTGGAATCCTCCACTTGGGTACGGTAAATCCCTACCCATTTACATGTCTTTGATTAATGAAATAAAACTAGTTTTACCTCCTATTATGACTGTACTTAGTGTGCATTAATAAACAGTTGATCTTGTCAAGTGAATTGACTTGTCTTCCTTAACATACAGTCCTGTTTAACACCTAGATACAACTTGAAAGCTTCTTTTTTAGGTCATGTAAACTGTATAAGTGTAGTTTAAGGGTTGAGTGAGCTTGTCTATCTTATAGTGTCATTTAATATTTCTTTATAAGTCCTCCTAGCATAAACAACCATCATAACCGTCACATTGAAACACTTATGTAAGATATTCAGATTAGGGACAATGTAAGGTTAGTTCTCTTGATCTATATGTGTAGATGAAGCTAGTTGGAAGAAATAAACTATTTGGTGTATCACACCCTTTATTTTCATGTCATCCTTCTCCCTTTTGTTTGCAAATTAACATAGTAGTAGAGCCTAATTGATACATCAAGGAGATTTAGCCCTATAACGTAGAAGTTTGACCCATATAAAGGTCACCCATAACCTAGGGTCAATCTTATTACATAGCTCAAGTTGAGAGGAATCTAATCACCCTTTCATAGGGTGAAATTTTGGATCTATAATATTTTTAACATGCTCAGTGGCACTAAGGTCCAAATTTGTGGAAGAATTATTGGTGTTGTTCTTCTACCTATCAACCTTTAGAGGCATCCAACAAACATTAATGGCAATGTGCATGATTAGTTGGTTCTATCAACTCGGTTATTTATTTTAAAAATTATTTGATGATATCTTGTGTTTTCCTTTTACTCATGAATTTGTGATGGTTGGGTATAAGAGAACTATTATTTTGTACCTTCCTATTAGCCTCAACATAACTCCTACCAGTCGTATAATCCATATCAGCCTTACTTTGATTCCTATCAACCTTTTCATGAGTCATATCAGTCTTATGATTATCCTACATTATCCTCATATTATTCTAACTACATATCTCAATATCCTTACCAAGACTTGCAACAATCAAAACATTCCTTCCCTAATTCAATTATATCTCAAAATTATGTTTGCCCTATGATATCCTTGTTGGCACCCAAGCCAAATCTCCTAAAATCAGAAGAGGTGATGATAAAATGGGATAGAAAACTTGATTTGATCCCTTTTCATCCCATATAGAAGATGATATAGTCATTTAAAATGTTTATGGGTAAGTGGATGTTAGTTGGAGAGGAAACCCATAATGCTATCAATGAGGAGTTATATGAAATGAGAAATTTTATCCAATGGTGGATAGATAGATTATATAGGTGGGAGAATTAATAGACCCAATCAAAGAAATCTAAACCATCATCTCCTATCCCTTGTCCACCTCCTTTGATTACAATTCTTTCTCAAGCTACACCTATCCTTATTCAAGAAAGCAATATCTCTTCATCTTGGAGGCCTTCTTAGACTATGATTCCTAATTATACCATGCCAAATCTTGTGGAAGAATTTGAACCTATGCAAGTCCCTTCCTCCCCTCCTCAAGAGTCCTCTTGTATTTCATATCATATATCTTATGCTCCTTATCTTCATGAAACCATTCACTATCCTTAAGAGGATCCTCCAAGAGAGCCAATCTAATCCTCAAAAGAGCCTCCTAGCTTCAAAATTCCAACTTGGAACCATGTAGCGAAGTCTTGTTGAAAACAAGAGGAAGAGAGACACAATAAATTGATGTCTAGGAAGAAAACTTTGTTCTTACTCTATACCTATCCCCCCTTATTTAAGAACCTCTATCTTTCCCATATTGGAGATCTATCCAAGAAAGTATTCAAAATAACAATGAGACCTTAGTTGAGAAGGTTGGGGATCAGGTTACAACTATTAAAGAGCATCACTAAGGCTATGATAAAGGTGAAATGCTTACTTAACAAAATGAAATGTCTATAGCCCAACTTAACTTTATATCTCTCCAAGAGTTCCTTTAATAACCCTCCATTCCTAAACCCATTCATAATCCATCCACCATCCATCATACCTCATACTCCCTCTCCAAATCATGAACTTGCCCATCACCCTCCCACCACATCACTTCTTGAAGAAGAACTTATCCTATGAGAGATAAGTGAATAAAATCAAGATATAGTTACATATGATGAAGAAGATGACTCAAGTGTCTATAATGAAGAGTTAAATATTGATACTTCCCTTAGTAAAGATAAACACAAATCAGTCTTCTTGATTGAAGAAAGAAATGATTTAGATTAGTTTACAGCTACCCATGAAGAGAATGCAAAGATTGATACCTTGCCCAATGAAGAGGGTTTTGAGAGGAACATCATAGTGACTAAGTTTGTTGAGTCTCATGAACAAGTTCAAAGAGAGGAGGACAAAGATGATTGGCATCAATATATTGAACTCCATAAAGAGATTGAAGGGCTTTGCAAGGGTATGTTTCTTATTGAATATCATGATCATAAGGAGATTGAGACATATGTCTTCATTAAGGATAATGATGAATATTATATTGAGTATGAAAATCTCTTTGAATATCTTGATGAGATTGTAATAGATAGTAGGAAGTCTGATGTCATTCAAGATACCATGAAGGTCAAATAAACATGCTTAGTGGAATCATCATTGGGTAAAGTTGTAACTAAGGAGTATAATGAGAGGGTTGTTGAAGTACAAGATGAGTTCACCTTCATAGGTGACTTGTTTTTAGTTGTTATTTCATTTGAGAACATGTCAAGAGGAGTGGCATTCAAGAAGAAGATGGAAACAACAAGACCGAAGCTTAAAAGGAAATTTTCTTCATGTAATTTTTCATCTCATGGAGTAAAAGATATGATAAGCTTCCCCTTTGACCTAGGAGGAAGAACAAAATTTCAAGATAGTTGTATATATTAGTTTGTTTTCTATTTTGTGGCATTCCCTATGTTCTTAGCTAGCACATGTGTGAGTCTTGTTAATTTAGTTTGTGTGTGATTTGTTTTGAGTGTTTTGGAGGTCAAATAAGTTTGTTGTGTCATGATTAAATTTTTTCTAAGTTTGAAACTGAGTGCAAAAGACTCCATTTCCTAATGAATGGACAATATTAGTCCATTAGTATTGTAGCAATGCTATCCCTGTGAATCGCCAATTTGTGAACCAAAACTTTTACCCTAAGTCAAAATTGGTTAAACCATTCTAAATTAAAACTTTTGTTGGGTTTTAAAAAAAATTATTTTTTATTTTCATGCCTTATATGGTCAATAAAAATCTTCATAAAACCTTATTAACATCATTTAAGGTAATTTTGAAGAAATTAAAGTAATGTCTTATTTGGGTCATATAGTGGTCTAGCCATGACATGAAGTCATGAAACTTGGTCAAGGAGTGTCATAGGTGTTTAGGATTTTATCAAATCCATTTCATGTCTTATCATCTTCTAATAGAATTTCATGATGTTTTGGATAGTTTAAGGTTCATTTCTAAACTTTAAGGTGGTGATTAATGAAGGAAAAAGAGATTTTTGACTTAACTCTAATGTATGTAAAATCTCCCCAAGTGGTAAATTATTAAAAGACACCTACTAATAACCTTGGATCAGTTACATAACTACAACACCTATCAAAAAATTAGACAAGGGTTAGAATCTTAAAATTCAATGCTTAAGAGAGGATTTAAAAGACTTGTACGATGTTGTTGAGATCACTTTCAGGTTAAAAAGGTTTATAAGTGTCCATTAATTTCATAAAGTTCATAAAATAATCATGTAAAGAATTTTAAAGTCTCAAAGTTGTATAAATCTCTCTCTCCCCTCCACTGTTCCCTTCACAAGCTCATGAAGGCCATTTTCAACTGCATGATACAAGACATATAGGTGTATTTGGGGGATAATATTATGTAAAATGTTGGGTACACCTATGGGATTCCAATTTATAGAATTTTTTGTTTGATTAAAATTCTTAGCTTTATGAACAATCGCTAAGGAGCTAAACTACGTTTTTGAGACTAAAATCCCCACAAGTTGAGTTTTGTTCAACTCTAATGCAAGTGTGAAATATTTGGTTGCATGAATACAATTTTTAAATTTCATAAAAGGTCTAGATAACCATCTTACATTATTATCTACTAGGTTGGAATGTGTGGGAGGTCATTTGGTAAGAAAGGCAATTCTTGTGCATAATTTGCAAGTGATTGTCAATATTTCCTTATGTTTCAAAGTTTTCCAGATGGTTTACTTCATACAAGTGATTTTTAAATGTATTATAATATAATATAAACCTATTCAAATCTTTATAACACATTTTATCACCTTACATCAGCCTCTCTAAGTGGTTCTCAAGTTGACTGCCAAGTATTGTGCATACATGACTACCTATGTCACAACATTTAAAAATTATTATTTTTACCTTATTTAGGGTTGTATAAGAATATATAACCTATTTATATATAAATTAAACACTATGTAATGGTGATATTGAGCTCATAAGTCATTCTTACACACATATGAGGCCTAGAGCATAGGGGTACAAACCTATAGGTCTTCAGGCCTATAGGTCTACTCTTGTGAGAGTTTTGATGTAGTATATATATCATGTTGGGGGACTAAGTAGTAAAAAAAAGTGTGTGTTTTCACATTTCATGATTTAAAACCCATAATAAAGGATTTCTTCACTAATTGTGTGCTCATGACACCAATTCTTAATTTCAACCACACAGTTCATTAGCACCTACAACAGTAAAGAAACAAATGACAATGAGGGAGCATTGAACATAAATGTGAACTCATGGGTAGAAAAGGTAAAACCTTTTGAATATGTCTCAATGAATCTCAAATGCCTCTAATAACTACCTTAGTTTATAGAGTGGAAGTACATCCTAAAAATGTGCTCAAGACACCCAAAAGGTACCTATAGGTAGTATATTTGGCAAAGAGTGTATGTCTTGAAAATGAGGTATTGGCATGCAATTTTGATGTTGAGGAAGGTATGACAAACTGTATTTAATCCCTAAATTATTTTAAGGATATTCAAATCCAGATTAATGGCTAATGATAGTGTTATATGATAGCATAATAGGCATGAACTATACTCTATAGTTGTGAGCATGTATGAGAGAGACAAAGGGTGTTCAAAGATTTTTGAGACCTTTGGAGACTAGGGAAGTGTAAAAAAGAATACTAAGGTTTCAAAAATGTAGCATGGGTTTTTGAAATGTTACTAGAACTTACTTTTAAAACCCTAAGACACAACTAGAACCTAATATGATTACCTACATGTAGACATACATAGTTAGGCTACTTTTCAAACCTATGATAAGGGAAAAAATGTGAAATGAAAAAGAAGTCTTAGTTGAAAGGTGATATGAATAGGGTATTCATTAATTCACAAATAATATATTCTATCTAGGTTGATGCCTTAAGGTAAATAAAATATGATAGTCAAAATACATGAAATAGGCCTAGTTTCATTCAAACCTTCATGGTGTAAACTAAGTTTATGTAACTATTATGCGATATTTATGTCCATTGTATATCATTGAGAATCATGAATGGATCAGATATAATTATTTTTAAATTATCATGGTCACAAAATGTACTTTAAAGTGTTCTAACCCAAAATACTTTCTCCCATTTTGTGCACATAGTCCTCTCTACCCGAGAAACCACCTTGAGAAGCTCATAGCTCGTTGGAGGAGTTTAATGAAATATAATGGAAAAAAAAGGTGATATGGGGATGTTCATACTCTATTATCATGATAATATTTATAAATTTTATGATCTACAGTCCATGAATAAGTGAATAGATGAACAAGGCAGTCATAGATGGCCTACTTGAGCTCGAAAAGTCACTAACTTCTACTGAGATATCTTATGATGTTATGCATGAGATTGAATGATGATTTTAAGTGTTTTAGTATTCCCCTCACTTTAATTTTATGTCATTTAGAGATATAAATAAGACATGTCTTCTATGAACCATTGCTAAGAATAAAACAAGTTCTAAACCCTCCTAAAACCCTCCTAAATACATGTGAGAAACATGTCTTCTAATTAACTCTAATTAGTTGTTTCAACCTATAAATTTTTTTTGGTGACCTTCTCATGTTTCATGATCACTTGGAAATGGTAGTGGTTCATATATGCAAGTACAATGTCATACATAATATGCATAAATGCACAATTGTAGGTGTGTATGTGAAGGAGAAGGGTATAAGATGATCTCTAGTTCAAATGAATAAGTATATGAGGAATTTAAATATGTTCATAAACATTAAACACACCTTCATAGGTATCCCAATGTAATATATAAGCCCTGTAATTTAGTTACTTGGTCAAAGAGGTAAGAAAGCATGGTTTTGCACACCAAATGGCCTATATGTAAGCCTAATAAACACCTCAAAATACTTGATATTATTATGATGATATGTGGAATAAAATTTTATATCTAAACCATATTCTTTCAATCCTCTAAACCTGAAAATCCATTGACAAACTCTCAAATTGTCTCCCATGCCTATCTAAGTACCTAGACTAGGGTTTTTGACCATTTCATGGTTGACCCATCCATATAGTGTCTCATGAGATAAAAATTTACATGGATAGTGTACTTTTAATTGGTAAATTTAATCACACACTTTAAAAAATTCACATGTGTAGGAGTGTTTTTAGGTCAAAACTCAATTTCTAGGCAAGGAGGCTTAATTGAGGCCTTATTAAGGAGAGAGAAAGGTAGAAAATAACACTTACACTCACTCTAGGACATAAGATTTGATATTAATATGTAAGTATATAAGAGGTCCTAAAATATTCCTTTAAATTCTAAGTATCATATATACAACTCTCTACACAAGGAAGTTTGAATGATTTTATGACTACAAGGAATGAAGCCAATTTGGAGCTTTTGGTGTAGAACAAGTTTTTGGGCTTGGTTTCAGACTTAAAAATATTTTTTTCAGTTATATTATGATTTTAATATTCCATACATGAATATATAATGATCTTAAGAAGTTAAATTCAAGTTGTGACATTTTTATGCAAGATTGGACTAAAAAGATCAAGAGTCTTCTAGACACTTAGCAAGAAAAGGGTGTGATGTGTCAAAGATAACCTAAGGAGATAAGTTAAAATGTGTAAATATTAGATAAAAATTTGTAACTCAACATTAAATAACCATAAATAAGGTCACTTATCATTCAACAAGCCAAAATAAAGGGCATTTTTAGAGAGCTAGTCAAGGTGTCAAGCAAACATTCTAAATCCTACACCACTTGGAGTAAGGGAACGTATTAAAATGGGATAATAATGGAATTTAGGACCTGATGAGGTAATTTTATAACTACTCCCTTGTTTTTAACTCATGAGACACAAGTTAACTCTCTCTCTCTGCTATGCCCTTCTCTTCTTTTCTCTCACTTATGCTATATATTTACCCTGAATTGGCTAAGTTGGCATCCTCCACCTAGATATGGTAAATCCATGCCCATTTTTATGACTTTTATTAGTTAAATTAAATAGGTTTTACCTCTTCCTATGATTTTACTTAGTGTGTGTTAATGAATAGTTGATCTTGTCAAGTGAATTGACTTATCTTCCTTGGCATGTTGTCCTTTTTAACACCTATATGCAGCTTAAAAGATTATTTTACAAGACGTGTGAAGTGTATAAGTGTGGTGAAATGGTTGAGTGATCTTTTTTATCTTCTAGTTTTGTTCAAGACCTCTTGGTAAGTCCTCCTAGACTAAGCAACCATCATAACCTTTACATTGAAACACTTATGTGAGTGATTCAGATTAGGGACAGTGTATGTAATGTTATTTTTATATATCTATAAGTGCACATGTAGCTGGTTAGTAGAGATCAACTATTTGGTGTATCACCGCCTTTGTTTTCATGTCATATTTATCCCTTTTCTTTACAAATTAATAATGTAGTAGAGTCTAATAGATATATCAAGGGGAGTTGGCCCCATAACCTAGAGGTTTGACCCATATAAAGGTCACCCACAACTTAGGGTCAATCTCATTTCATAGATCGAGTTGAGAGGGATTGAATCACACTCTCATAGGGTGCAATTTTTAGCTATAATAGTGACACATAATAATATCAAGAGAAATTTAGTGTTTTGTAGATAATGTATCCAAAGTAGATGCATTGAAAGATTCATAAATTTGTCAACTCACTTGATTTAATTATATAAATAAAGTATTTGTTTCTTTTAAGAAATCCAAAATATTTTTATCATTCTGATTATAATGTATATCAAAATCATGATGACCAATCATTCAAATTTATTTACATTGAGTATCATTATTGGTATTTAGCTATGAAAAACAATTTCATTTATCAAGTTCTTCAATCTTGTAATAAATAATGTCGACATCTAAAACTTCATCATTTGAAACAATTTCATTTGTAGAAACTACATAATGATTATGCCATATGTGGTATGAATTTTGCATGTTTTCCTAGTTTTAAACTACCTATTTAGTAGAACAACCAATGTTTGTGAAAATTTTATAAAAATGTTTGTAACAAATAACTTTGCTCTTATATAACAATGTTAATTCAATATAATATTTTTAAGGAATTACAAATACCCTGAGAAAGACATGAACTATAGTTGGCACATCTTTTTTCACCAAATTTAATTGCAATTTTTTTTTAATCACATTATCAATTTTTTTATAGATTTTATAAGTGATAGTGAATCTAATCAAGAAGGTAAATTCATGTATGCATCAAAGAGGGTTAAAGTATCAATCGAATTAATCTTACTATGGGAAACATGACATGATATTTTCTTGCTAACGTTTAATGAAATAAATGCTCATCTACACATTATAAGTGAGAATTTTTATAAAAGATGGAAAACCTCTCGTGCACTAATGTCATGATCAACAATACTATCCATAATTTTTTTTATAAATACAATTGAAGATAGTTCATAAAAGCTTGCACTTAAGATATTCATATTAACATATAGTGATACACTAAAGTATAAAATGTTTCGTTTCCATAATTTTTTTACAATATTATTTTCACTAATTTCAAATATTAAAAATGTGGCACTAAAATTTTAGCTCATCTAAAATTTCACATGATATTGGTTTTTTCCCTCAATTTATTACACTCTTGATAATTAACAATTTATAAAAATTGTAGTTATTTTTAAAATCTAGTTATTGTAGATTATTCACAATTACTATAATTATTGTCAATTTTCCAAAATTTCCACAATTTTTTTCTTTTTCATATATTTCCTTATACAAATTATAAATTTTTATTTTATAACAATGTGATATTCAAGATAATTTTTAAAACTTTTTATACAATAATTACTAACACGTACAACTTGTAAGTGGAAGCTACAATTTAGTTGCCACAATAATCATATGTGTATATATTTATAAAAACTACACAATTTAAAAGTTAATATTATCCTAAATATAAATTTATTTTAAAAATTATATACATAATTTTTTTTATATACACACACAAAAATAAAAAATAAAAAAATGGAAAAAAAATGGGATTTGTTTATGTTCACTTTGAATTTACACACGCACAAATTGGATAATTATTTCTATGATTAATTACTATTTTTTTACATTCACTTTATTTTTTATAAATAAATACAATAAAATATTAAAATTATTCCTAAAAAATAATTTACAATTGATTAATAATCTTTTTAAGGTAAGTAAATCAAATGGAAAATATAACTTATTTTTATTTGTGATTGTTTGTAAAATATTTATTTTGGTCAAGTGGTCAGCTGTAAATTAATATTTTTATGGAATGAAAAATCATTTTAGTAATGCAAATTTCCTAAATCCATCATTTGTTAATCATGAGCATTGAAAATAGAGGAAAGAGACCAGTCATTGGACAAGCTCCAATAGTTGTAAGTGTAGTTATGATCCCTTTCCCTTGTTATAATATATTAATATTTATTTGATTATGTACTATAGTTTGTATATTTTTGATATATGTTACTTGCATAAATTTTATAAAAGTATTCATTATTTAAATAAAAAATATTAAAAATAGAAACTTTTACATATAATTATAAGTATATATTCAAAATAGATTTGTAGTAAAATTAAAAATAAAATGTACATCATAATAAAAAAAAAAATATATAATATTCATATAAATGATTATATTTTCCTAAAAATGATTTTTTTAAAAATTAATATGAATATCGTTTTCATTAATATGAACATATTTTTAAAAATATAATACACTTTTTAAAAATTTACATCCTTTACTATTATTTTCAAGGTGTAGACATTTTAAAATAGCAACCCCAATAAATATTTTGAGCCCCTAAAATTCACTTTTTTACCTTTGATTGTAAGTTACATGAGAAAAAATAAACATGAGAGGTACTATAATATTGTAGTTGGTCCACTTAAAATTTATTATATCCTATCCTATTCAAAATTCAAATATTCAAATATTTAGATCTGACAAAATTTGGAATTGTGATGAGATATGGGTGAAAGATAGAAGGAATTATTGCATGTGAATCATTGCCAAAAAAGGTGCAAAGAGTGTGACAGAGATAATATTAAAGAGCAGATAATGGATAGCTATTTTAACATGTGTGAACCCAATTAGGCAAAGCATTTTGGGGTTGTAAATCTTAAAAGTGAAAATTCAATTATATAATTTAATTATTAGATGTGCACTAGGTACATAAATGGATGCCCAAACCCATCAATGGATGATGAATGAAGTATTTATGAACTGGCTACATTAGTTTCAAAATATATACTAGGAGGAGTTTCACCTACTAATATACATCTTCTTAGTTTTATGGGCAAAACAACCATGTAACACTTTCAATGATTAAATAGGTTAGAGATTGAGGGATAGCTCTTCTTACATTTCTCACACATAGTAGACAAAAATTACATCCACTAGATGTAAATATGTTTGGTCCATTCAAGGCCTACTTAAAGAGTGAGAGGCTATCATGGATAAATATTCATCATGATTGTGAGATAAAGAGACATGAATTGGCCATTTTAGGTAGCATAACTATGAATATGGAACAAAATCCTAATAATATAATATCTATATTTTGACAGATAGGTATTTGGCCCATTAACCTTAAGGCACTAGCTAATGATGTGAATATGAGTGAAATGTTTCATGTCAAGTAGGATGAATTTAGTGTTACAAAAAATATAATGAGGTTAGTAGGCCTAAATAAGGAAGACATTGAAGTTACTATGTATGATATGGATCAAATGAAGGAAGATAATGTTGTTTGAGGTGAACAAGGTGAAACAACAAATGTAAGAAATGCTACCAATGTAGAAAGTGTTAAACATAAAAAAACTCATGAAAATACCAATACAGTAAATGCTGAATATTTTGATGGTGAAGAGGCTTCGAATTTCCATTGTAATGAATAAGATTCAACATTCAAATTTAAACAAGATGGTTTATGTCTACCTATGCAAGTAAGCCCACCAGATTGCTGAGAGAGGGAGAAACAAATCTAGGACTCAATAATGAAATTATTTAAGCATATGTATTTAGGTTAATTCCATCATTGTCATCTTCTAAACTAGCTAAAATATTTGATTACTATGCACCAAGTGGACAACAGAGTGTAGAAGATGAAACAATTGATTTACATGATGATGAAGAAATAGTAGAAATTAATGAATAAAAAATCAACGATCATAACCAACCAAAACGTAATGTTGAATTAACTTTAATGTCAACATTTATAAATTTCTAGTAAAAAGGATTACAAATAAATCAAGAAACAATGCACTCAAGCTAAGCCAAAAATCACAAATTCTCACATCAAAGAACTATAAAAAGTTGTTTATATAACAAAAGAACTGCAAGAAGGACATTGAATAATTGAAGGCAATGAAGAAACAAGAATCTGATGATAGGAAAGAATTGAGTTAGGTTGAGATGGAAGGAAGGTAAAACTATAAACTTGAAAATTCAATAAAAATGCTTAAGGACAAGGATAAAATACAACAAAGGCAAGAAAGTGAGAAAAAGAAAGATCTTGATAGAAGGTACATGGAATTCAATAAGGCCATAAGAGAATTGGATAGGTGAAGGAATTTAATCACAAAATTCAACCCTGTACCTGAACATCATCACATATTGAATGAGATGATAAATATTCTATCCCCAATTGGTTCATGTGGTAGCCCTCCTATTTACATTAACATGGTAGAAAACCCCACTAAGGACACAACCATTGAAGGACCAACAACAACTCCCCTATCTTTGAATAATGGGAATGAGGAGCACAACTTAATTTTTCTACATTGGATGGTGTAATTTTTATTTTAATATAGAGAAATCCATTATTTTTTACATGTAATATTATAAGTTACAATTAGATTTAATATTACAAGTAAAGTTTATTATGGGACTATTATATTCAATTATCAAATATTACATGATAACTAATGTAATGAATATTATTTAATTAGTTTTCTAATGTAAATAAGTGTATTAAAAATTTTAATGAATGTAGATACATTTAGTTTGATTATTTACTATAATTACATTTTTTTGGGAATTACAAGCTTCGTAATATTTGAGAAAAAAAACTATAGTAGCATTCCAAACTTTGGAAACATATATTGTGTTAATAAACACAATGTAAAAGTAGTAAACATAGAAAAAAAAATGTCTACAAAATAAGTGTCAAGAAACAAAATATTTGTAAAAATTTCACAAATTGAGAATCCCAACAAAATTTCACCCTTTACACCAACTCAACTCGTATCCAAAACAAGAATGTTTGGATATAGTAATTGAAAATACAATGTAAAACCTATCAAAAACATTGAAAATGGAATGGAAAACATATGAACAATATGCCACATAAGCATATCAATAACTAATGAATATCTTAGTGACATATCAATAACACAAAAAAATGAATTTAAATTTGGATTTTGATTGATATAACCTACTCAACATTTACTAGTAGTTAATGAAATTCTTATTTTTGAATGAAATATAAATAGTTATTGGTATGTTAATGAAATTCTTAGTTTTGACTGAAATACAAACATTTATTGGTATGTAAATGAAAATATTCATGGCTTCCATCCACATAATAGTAAGTGTCAATTATTATAGACACACTTCTCTTTAAATATGGCCCTTCATTTTATATTAATGATCCATATTAATTCACAAGAGTTTATCAGCACGTTTCATGATTTCCATCCACACAATAGAAAATGTTTAGTGATTTATCAACAACAACGATGATAAATAATATTTTTAACTTATGAAATGTGAATGAATGAAACAAAAAAAATTATTGATAAGAAAATATGAATAACACAGAAACAAGAATTCATAAAAGGGTTTGTTTTGATACATCCAAGCCAACATTTACTGTAATGGGAATGAATGCATAAATTTTGATTTTAAAAAAAACAATGTTTTGTACTCCTATGTGAATGCAAAACCTACATTAATTCCATTACCATACCTATATATTTTAAATAAAACATTAAAAATTTACAATTTGTTCAAGGTAGGAAATTTTTCATTTTTCTAATGTTAACGTATGGAAATAAAACATAGATAAATCACACAATAACATGAATCGATAAAATAGTTTGATTTGATAAAAAATAATTACATTGTTTGATATGTGAATCAAAATATTAATTTTGGTACAAAGATAAGAATAATTAATATTTTGTTAATGAAATCCTTTAGGGATTACATCCACATACCAGTGAATGTTATGTCTTTTAACCTATGACATGTAGGGAACACAAATATGAAAAAGATATAAATCACGCTTCAAAAAACATCTAGGGCTTCCATTAAAATACTAGTAAAATTGGAGTTAGATGTGAATGAAAACATGACAATGATGATGATTAATGTTTCATCCCTCCAACAACCATCTTCCAACAAGGGCATAAAAGACACAATAACAATATCATGCACATGAAAAGTAAAAGAACACAATTGTGGGTTCATTAATATTAAACACACCTTTGTGTAATGTTTCATCACTATATTAACATAAAAATAAACATTTGTTAACATTTGAAATCACACAAAAAAAACATATGAAAATATAAGGTATAATAAATGTAATTTTTGTCCCTCCATTTTGCTGACATAAATTACTTTGTGAAACATTGCATGGTTGATAAATTCTAGGTAGGTTCCATGGCCATTTGAGGGGAAGAGGTTTGTGAAAAGGTAATCATATATGTTTTTTTGGTGTAACATTCCATCACTCCATTAACACATTGTTAAACATTTACTCAGATGTGAAGGAATGCCAAAAAAATGAATAAAGAAATAATGCCAAAAAAAAAACATATAAGGGACAAAATAAAAATAGGAACATAAAAGGCATAATAACCATAACAACCATGAAAAAAAAACTAGGAACATTTTTTGATTATTTTTAAAGTGACATTAACTTACCATAGTACTGGAGAAGTTTGTCTAGCTATGTGGAAAATGGCACTAGGTTCCACATTAATGAGCCACACATTTTCCATCCCAAGTTTTACTTGACATAAATGTGTCATAGATATAAATAACATAGTAGATTAAATAGAAAACATAGGAATAATAACTATGTTAGTATATTAACATACTAGTAAATCTTTACTTAGATGTGAATGCATGAAAAATAAATGAATGAAGAAGCCACACAAAAAATGAAGAACATAGAAGGCACACAACAAAAAAAATGAACATAGAAGAAAAAATAATAATAACAATCATGAAAAAATATTAAAAACATATTTTTGGGTTCATTTATGGGTAGCACATTTGCACGTAAGCTTTCATCCCTCCATTCTTCCAGCTAAACTTTGTCTGTGTAATGTGGCATGGGCGATAATTTTCAAGTAGGTTCCATCCATTTTGGGGAAGGAGGTACAAGAAAAGGTATGGAGAGATGGTAGTTGGTAACATGCAGGGTGGCATTAGACCACCACATTAATGGATAAAAGCTTGTCAAACCATGTACAAAATAACATTGGCTTCTACATTAATGAGACATGTGTCTTCCAAAATGGCTTATCATTTCAGATTAATGACCCATATATATTTGTATATGTGCCCTATATGTCAAAATTACAAGCCAATGATAAAATAATGTGTTTGTTTGAAAATTATTATTAGCTCTTTTGTTCCCAACTATTGGTCCCTTTGGTCCTAATGATTGATTGGAACAAAAATATGTACAAAAATTGACATTCCATCAAAAATGTCATTGTACAACTTCCAAGGATGTATTTTTTCTCTTAAATGACATTTTCATACTTAAAATTGTTAAAATATCTAAATGTAAATTTGTAGAGTGTGAGGTTGCGTACTATGAAAGATGTGGGACCTTAAAGTTATAGATCGTAACTACTGAGCCCCTTCCCCTAGGTGTAAAATGGTTATTTTTTTGTAAATACAATTTGGTGGATTGGAATTTTTTTTAGAGAATTAGAAGATGTAACAATTAATTCCAAGGAGGTCAAATACTCTTGTAAGATACTTAAACTCTTATTTTTTGGACCATGTAAATGATATGCTATTAAGTTTATTTTGAGTTAATCATAAAATTAAATGTATCTAAAACATGAGACTTGGGAAGGAAATGAAATTAAACATGGTGGTTTTTTCTATCAAATTGGAGCACACAACCCCAAAAAAGGTTTGAAATTTTTGATGGCATTAGAAGGCACGTGGATTTCAGAATTGAAAATTTTAAGGAGATAATTTGAGCATTTATGAGATTTACCTAGGTGGTTAGGGAATACCAAGATCCAAATGACATTGTAATTAATGCAAACATTCATAGCAGACCTACCAAAATGGTATCTTGTTGGAAAAATAGAATGTGTATCCCCTCCAATGGCCCAATGATAAAATCATATTATTTTTTAATTTTTTACTTTTTCGGGTGAAGGATTTAAATTATGATAATCCATTTATTTAAAAACAATATTGTAATTATTCAATATAAATTAATAAAGTACATATATTTTTACAATAAACAACAATCGGTTGGTATTCACAATGTAATATCCATATCAATTAAACACAACACAAAAATCTAAAGTTGACACTGACTAAATATGGCTATCTAGTAGTAGTCTAAAATATCAACCCCATTCAATGCTACTAGTAAATAAAGCAAAAAAAGTGGGCATAGAAAGAAATTTATTCAACATCTTGACTAAATGTATCTACCTATGTTATCTTTTAGTGTTTGTTTTACCTTGTTTTTTATTATTTGAACTTAATAGGATATAAATTTGAACTAATTTAAATTATATGATATGCATCAATAAACACGAATTTATAGGTTAAATATAACATTTGATTTTAAAAAATTACACTTACTATAAGTAGAAAATACCTAAGGGAATAAGATACTTAATTTTATACAGTAATGTGCAGGTGTGAGATTTGATGCAAGTGTTAGAAAGGGTAGGAATCTTGATCAAGAGTCACTCATATTAAAAATTTATTTTTTATTTATGTGTATATAGAATCATCAACCTATGCATTGTATCAAATGAGGTTAGCCTCTATATTATAATAGTTATGTCTGAGTAGGTTTTGTTTCTCTATTTTGGCAGATGTCATTGGACCTAACTATAAGTTTCTTCTATGTGTAATCTTTATGAGATATTTTTGGGAATAATTATATAAATATGTCTCCTTACTTTTGAAACTTTATGTCCACTTTTAAAACTATGTGTAAGCCTAAAAAATGGGAATAATGATGAATTGATTGACCCCAGCCACTCACTAATGGATAGTTGAGCACTACTTAAGAATATAATAATATAAGGAGGGAAGTCAAACCATGTGTATTCTCCCTATTAGGTATATGTGTGAAATAATGATCCTCCAATGAAATCAACCTATAATATATATTTTGACACTTAACAAAAGGAAACTTTGACATGGCTTTGAGGTGCTCAAGACTTAGCAAAGACCAGTTCTTTATGATAATTCATAAATTAAAAAGAATAGGCAGTCCCTTTGAATGTCTAGAAGTGTATAGATGTCTCTTTGATGAGTGTTATATGATTTTTAGATAGGGAATATGATTAGACCTATTGTATATTTATATGGGATTCTTTGGGTACTTTCTCACTCCACAAGCATGTGAAACACAAGGGATGACCTATGAAAATCATCTAAATTTAAAAAATCACCATTGTTTGGCATAGGATGAGACTATTATTTTTGGATGAATCCATAATTACAAAACATTTAAATTCTGGTAGATTCATCTAAGAGATATGAATACTAAAATGATGATTTAGATATAGTCTGAATATAATTTTGAATAGGTTAGACACATACCATGGAGTTATTACAAGTGATTGATAGAAAATTAGGAAGGTTGGACCCATGAAAAACATTAGATGTGTAAGAAATGAAAATAAGAGCCATATGTGTATGCACACAACATAGATATGAATTTAGGTTAAGATTAAAGTTATTAAGTGTTTGAGACCATATTATAGTGTCTACAATAGCCCCATTTTATTTTAGTTTTGAAATGAGATATAATGCTATTTTAAAAAGATAATGATATATCCTAATTGTGTACAATATATTTTATCTTCAAGAGGAGGTTCAAAATGTGCAACTTGCTCCATGAAACTTGCAATGAATATCAAAAAATAAATCTCCATTTTGAAATATAAAACATGAATTAAAATTAAAACTTTTGAGACTTAAAGAGCAAGGAATGAATACACTTATAAATGGGTGGCCCATGTTTCCCTATGATTTGAGTTTGAATATGATCCTTCCTTGTTGAAGCATTATAGAATTTTGCTTCCTTTTTGAAACACTTGGATTATTTGGGAGTGATCATGCCCCAAATTTACATACTAAGGTAAGGCCATGGATTGAGAATATAGCTTCCCCAATATTAATTAAAGAGGGATTAGTTTCTAGGTCATTGAATGAACATAATATCAACCACATTATTCATGTCACTAATCTTAACCCTTAAGATGAAAGGTAGAAGCCACATATTGGCTTTGCAAATTAATACCTAGACTATTGAGAGTTTTTAACCACAATCACATTACTAATTTAGCTTAGTCAACCATTATAGACAAACTTATAGATTCAAAGTGCTCACTTATAAGTAACATCAATTCCAAAAATAGATATATGAAATAGTGTTTATATGCATGAAAAATGAACATCTCCCATAATTTGATTGACTTGGTATTAGCATAATATATTATGCTATGCATTTATTTCTCATTTATCTCAAATATGAAAACATGTAACTTATGTTCTTGTAAAATATGTGAAAATGCATTGCACATGACCCAAAAATTAATCTAAAACTTTAAATATTTAAGAACATTTAACTTTGATCCTATAAATGTGTTTGAATCTATAAGTATTTGTAAACTTATAAATTCTATTCCTATAAATATGTTTGAATCTATAAATATTTGAAACCATGTAAATTTTTTAATTATAAAATGTGTTTGAATATGAAAATATATGAACCTAACAAATAATCTGAACCACTATGAATTTTATGAATCCTATATTATATGACAAATTATGAATTTTCTATGCATGGATACTTGAATCTCTATGACAAGTCTAATAATATTTCTCCCTTTTGAGGTGAGGGATGTAGCCAAAAAATTAATCATCTCAAAATAAAATGGTTAACCGTATCAAATTATTGTAATTTATAGACATTAAAATATGGTATTTGGCACTTTAAAATGTCATTCTTGACCTACACTTATATTAAATGACTTATGCATCTCAAAGTAACTCTCACTTTCCATCTCGACACACTTGCATGCTAGTTATAACCCTGATCCATTTTAAGATGATATTATTCACCTATGAAAACATTCTAGTCTATACTAAATCTTTTAAATATCATACTCTTGTATTCTCATTTCACCACATTGGAATTTCTATATCATTGATAGTAACACCATACTCAAATATTAACATAAAAATATTATCTTAAGGCTAACATCACCTTCTTTAGCCTAACAATGGATATTTTAGAAATAAAATCATTCCCATATGTGATCCCATTCACTAAGCATGTTGGTGGCATGGGAAATTACCAATTGAGTGTGTGTAAATAAAAATCAATGCCAAACATAAACATCCATTTTAAATTCTCAATTACCTATCAAATACATTAATACACAATAATAAATTTTTACTTGATCTTTCTAAATTTTAAATCAATCACTATGATTAGCTATCAACCAAGTTTGAGACACACCAAGCTAGGTTAAGTGCCAACATTGTAGGGATCAAATATAGATTTATAGGTGCATTCATATGGTGAAATATATTGATCACACATTCACACTAAGGTTAAAACCTACATGTGTTTTAAATTCCATTTTTAGAGTGTTGGATAAATAGGCAACAATCCATCATTAATAAGGGTGATTGGGGGTTAACTTTTTTAAATTACACATCCTCACTTTTTACAAGTTATCATCCTTCACAAGTAGACTTAGGGTTTCATTAAGAAGGAAGTTGATTTATGGAGTTGCATAAATAATCAAGGGTCATAAATCATACATGTAGAGACATATCATACAAACATAATGAATTATATGGTCATAGAGCTAAAAATATACCTAGGATAGTAATGTTAGTGTTAGTCACTACCATTGACATTTTTATCTAGGCCTAACGGTACTAAATCTACACACATAGATAGTTAGTTGTAGATTTAGATGAGTTATAGGACTAATTTGAGTCTATATCAATTGTTATAACATTACCATAGTTAATTAAATATTAAATCTAAGTAGCTTGATCTCCTTAGTACGTTTCATAAATAATAAATGGCATTATCGGATTAGTTACATTTAGATTTATGTCTAGTTTCTATATATTATAATATAAATTATTTGCAAAATTTTAGCCTATTTTGATTTATTCCAAATCTAAATATAGGATAAACATATTAGTGAGCCTGTATATTTCTTAAAAATTACAAAACCCTAAATTTCCCTTATGATTTATTTCTTTTTTCTAAGGTTTAATTTTTTATTAGGTTTTAAGTTAGAGTAACAAGGATGTAACTTAAAATCATCCTTCCAATAGCTTAAAATTTTGATCTTATTATCTTGTTTATAGTGTTTCCAAAATTAAAGACATCATTGGTAACTTCATATATTTCAAGCTCAATATCCATAATGGCATCCACATCCCATGGATTTTTAGTCTTGACATACTAGACCATTCTTTGTCTTGTAATAGATTTTTAATGTTCTAGGAAATGTCTTCATTTCATAAAATACTTATGAGTTTTAGAAAATTTATCATATTTGTGACACTCTATCCTGTTGTAAGATTAAAATGATTTATCCATAAATTTGAGCTTCTAATATATCAAGATCTCTTTCAATGGCTTTTCGATTCTATATTAACTATAATAAACAGGCTACTTCATTCATTAGACTCTTCTCTCTTTCAAATTATGGATACTTGTCCTTTCACACTTTTTTGATTTAGTTTTATTCAGGCATCTAAAGAGGTGGAAGTCCTTTTTCTTTATGTTTATTTATAGTAATATCTTGGAAAAAATATTGGTTCCTAGGATGGGAATGTACCATGTTAACATTTCAAACTATCTTCCCCTTCCTTTACTTCTCAAAAATAGGGAAATCCTCAGTATTATGTTTTACAATCCTACAATATGCATTAAATGTTTCCCTTTGTGAATTTTAAGAATAATTTTATGTGATGTGATTCATTTGTGCACATAAGTAAAATGTAATAGGTATCCTAGGTTGTTTATTTCCTTGCTTCTAATTTTGATTAGCTCCATAAAATCCCCATTGATAACCTTCCTATCTTTGAAGTGATCCCCATCCTTGCTATTACCTAGAATATTTTTCATTTTGATTTTGAGGACAAGAAGGTACCTAATTTTATTGATTTTTATGTGACTGAGGGTTCATTCCCCATTGATATTATGGATAAGAAGGTGTCCACCATGGTTGATATTAAGGAGACTAAGGTGTCCAACTTGGTTGGTATTTTAATTTCTAAGGAGTCAACCCAATTTGGTACTAAAGAGCCTGAGGAGTACTTTTGGTTGTAAATTATGCTACTAGGGGACCCCATCTACCTTTTTATATGATATTAACACCCAGAGGTAGAACCGTTGGTTATGGAATCGGAGACTATTAAATAGCCACTACAAATTTTTTGTGGTGATATACTTTTTGAAATCTTGTAGAGCCTTGTAAATATTCTCATCATGGTTGTGTGATATACATAAAGTAAACAAATTGTTGTGTTATTTTTGCACATATTATTATAAGAAATGACACTTCACAATTTTATATCTTATAGTATGTGACATACTTTGTGAAACCTTGTTTTGATATATGGACATTCATTTTGATGGTTTCCCTCTTGTTTGCATTCAATGCACCATAATGACAGTCATAGTTTATTTCCTTCTTAAAGTTTGTCCATAATGTGTAATATTGCATCCAACTTAGCATTAGATTTTGTAATAATAGGAGGGTATTCTCTAAAGTATTCAATTTGTTTGACTTTAATTACAATGGATCTTGCATCAGCTTTTGTGGTAAACTAAGATTGGACTATGGAAAATTGAATCTTGCTTTAGAGGCCTTCTAAAAACCAAGTGGCTTTATCTGAGACCTAAATTTGAAAATTTATCCTATTCATCACATTTAAAAACCTCTAAAGAGTCTTTTGATATGGTTCCATTTGGATTAAGAAGGAGAGGATTCCTTAGTGCTAGCATGGCCATTATGATGATGGATCTTGTATTCACTCCGCTGATTATGATTTTAGTGGAGTGTTGAAGGATATTTGGATATGAGTGAAATATTTGGAAGATATCTAGCCAGAAAACTAGATACTTTATCCCTTTGGGTGTGGAGGTTACTATGTTGCTTATGGATTAAAAATATATAGCCATCCCTAGTTTGATATGGTGTAGTATGGATAGATATTGGGGCATGTGGTAGGAAAGGGATTTATTTTTTAACTTGTTATTCCATGTACACTAAACCAATATATGTTACATAATAATGGTTGTACCATGTTAAGGTCCTAGTTTTTCATAGCTAGGTCATCAATTGAGCCTCCTAGTGGGATGATGAAAACATTATTTTTCAAAAGGAAAAAAAACTTTTTTAAATGTTATTGGAGCCAAGAGGTACCCAACTCCACCTTATGTCACTAGTTATATAAAAAATAGTCATATTATCTTGATAACAAAGGGAATGATTAAAAAATTAAAAAGTATTGTTTAAAGTGATGAAATAAATAATGGATGAATTACATGTTTAAATGGCCAACACACTCACAGATTGAATTTAAGGTTTTTAATATCCTTATAATAATGTGCTTAAATTCTTATGATTAGGTTGCAACCCCATTTTTTCAAGGACACGGGGTTTTCCGCAAGGAATTAATTTTCATACGTGGGTTTTAAAATTGGACTAGTGGGGTGGAATGTAATTTAATGAGTTGTTTTTTTTTTGCTTAGTTTTAAATTTGACATATATTTGACTATCACATGGAAACATTAAATTTGACGTCTATTTTACTGTCACTTAGAAGTTTTTATTCTTCTAAGAGAAGTTAATTGAAAAATAATAATATCTTGGCCATACGTTAAAATTTGTTTTTTTGTCAAAAATAAATTGTTACAATGATAGTTATGATGATGTGCATTTATAAATGCAGATATGGGGTGGAGTGTAATGTAGTGAGTTTTTCAGTTTTATGTTGAAACTTAAATTTGACATCTATTTGACCATCACATTAAAATTTTAACCTTAAATTTGATGTCCATTTAATTATCACTTAGAAAATTTGATCTTTTTATTCAAATAGTCAATCAAATAATCACAATATATTAGCCATATAGTACATTTTGGAGAGAAGTGTTTGACCACAACATATTGGTGTAGCTATATAGATTCCATTTGTTACAAGTCACTAGGAAATTAGAAGAGAAAGTAATGAAGTTATAATTCAATGTGGTATGTGAAAATTAAATATAAGAACTTTGAGATTGATATATATTGATGTATTTCATATAGATGTATTTAATATATATTAAAAACATGGTCATATTTTGCATGTGAAATTTTAGAGAGACCAAATTATATAAATTTTGCAAGTATTTTAAAACTAAGACCATTAATAATGTATAAATACAATGAAATTTAAACCAAGGTTGACACATTCTCTATAACTAAATTTTTTACAAAGGACGTGCAATATGAACATTGATAGACCAAAAGAAGTGTCCTAAAAATAGTTTGAAAAAGAAAAGAGATAAAATATGAACAAGAAATTCTAATAAGTTGTTTGACATAAAGTATTTTAAAATTGATTAATATTTCATATGATTAATATATGTGAAGGGATAAATAAAAAATATATAATGGATGCAAAATACCTATGATCAATTAATAGCAAGATCTAATAATAATAAAATACGTGTTTTATTTTCTTGACATGGATGTATCCATCATCTTGCATTATTGAATATCAATCAAAATATAAAGGAGGTGAAATACAAAACTATTATAATGAATTCACTCCTGATAATGAAATAAAAGTTAGGCCTTATTATTATTATTATTATTATTATTATTATTATTATTATTATTATTATTATTATTATTATTATTATTATTATTATTATTATTATTATTATTATTATTATTACTAATATTAATTGTTGTTTTTTCCCATGTTAGTCCTTACAAGTTATGCATTGTCAAATCCTAAGTCATTTTCAATGGAAGTTGTTTAAGGATGCTTCATGTTGTGGTAGTAATTTTCACATTATGAGTATTTTTAAAATCCCATGTTGGGCCTATATATTTTTCATACATGTACGCAACCACAAACATTGGCAATTTAGGTGGTTTATGCTTGTTCTATAAAGTATAACATGAATTTCACTAAGAGAATAATTTACCAAACCAAAATCAACAAATAAATTGGATGTAAGCATAATTTGTTGTCATTTTGATAAAATAATTTTGGTATCCAATTGTTCATCATCTAGATATCAAAAAATTATTTTCCTAGTACATTCCATGTTACTCTGTGAAATTGACATATTTAATGATTTAAACATTTCCTTATTATTTTGTTGAAAAAAATCATTTGTTGCATATAAGTGAGTTGATAAATCAAATGAGAGTTTTTATTCAGTTTCAGACATTAATAAATTTTACTATTTAACTTTTGGTTTGACATTTTGCACAATTCAATAGTAGATTTCAAATAGTTTCTTGGCATGGATCAAAGCCTTTTTGATAAATAATAGTGTGCAATGTAATAAAAATTCTAAATATTCACCAAAGGGTTGAATTTATGATGTTCTAACATACATTGGTATATCAAATATTGAGGAAAATGACCAAATCACAAATTATAATAATAATAATTAACCAAATGGATTATTTCTATGTTTTGGAAAGACTTCTCACAAATGTTGATAAATATGTGTCAATAGCTTCATGGTTTTGAAATTCATGTTATCAATCAAAATTTATGAGATATATTCTAAGTAATGTTGTAAAACTACAAGTTCTTGGACTTCTAATGGTTTCAATTTTTTTATAGGTATCCAAAGGCATGAATGGGCCATTGAAATATTAATTAGTTAAATGTTTTACTACGTGTTGGTGCAAGTAATAACAATGGGAAATTATTGTGGTTTTCTTGAAAATTCTATTCAATTTTTTTTAATAAGATATGATTTTTCTATATTAGCAGTACCTTTAATAATCATATTTAATGAAAGGATTGTGGTATTTTAATTGTAGTGATACATAATAATATCAAGAGCAATTTATTATTCTGTAAATAATGTATTAAAAGTGGATGCATTGGCATAATGAGTTTTATAAATTTGGTACCTTTCTTGATTTAGTTCTATAAAGGAAGTCTATGTTTCTTTCAAGGAATCCAAAATATTATTATCATTCCAATTAGGATTTATATAAAAGTCACAATGACCAAGCATTTCAAGTTGATTACATATAATATCATTGCCAGGATGTATCTATGAAAAACACTTTAATTTATCAAACTATTCATATTTGATATGAATAATGTCGACATATAAAACCTCATAATAACAAATAAATTTATTTTCAAAAACTGTATGATGGATATGCCATGTGTGATAGGAATTTTGCATGCTTGACTAGTCTTTAACAATCTATTTAGTAGAGCAACCAATGTTTTTGAAAATGTTCTAAAAAGGTTTGTTAAAATAATTTAACTACAATAGAACAATCTATACTTAGTATAATATTTTTAATGACTTAAAAATACCCCAAGGAAGACACAAATAATAGTAGGCACATCTTCTTCTTTTTTCAATTTTCACCACAAGATTATTTATCACATTATCAATTTTTATGTAGCTTTTATAAGTGATAGTCAATCTAATGAATAAGGTAGATTCATGTATGCATCAACAAAGTTTAAAGTATCATTCAAATCATATTTAAAATGGGAAACATAGTATGATATTTTCCTGTCAACATTTAGTGACACAAATGATCAACTACACATAACAAGTAGGCATTTTTGTAAAAGATGGAAAACTTCTTGTGCATGAATGTCATGATAAACAATACTATCCATTAATTTTTTTATAAATTCATTTTAATATGGTTCATGAAAGCTTGCACTTTAAGATATTTCTCTTAGCATATAGTGATACACTAGAATAAAAAATGTTGTATTTTCATGCTTTTTCTACAATATTATTTTTGTTACAAGGAATTCCAAATATTGAAAATTTGGTATTGAAACTTTATCTCATCCACAATTTCCCATGATATTTTTATTGCTTAAAATTTATTAGACTCTTGATAATTCACAATATATGAAAATTTTAGTTAGATTATTCACAATTATTAAAATTTGTAACTTCTCTACAATTTTTTCTATTGTCAATTTTCCATAATTTTATCAAATTATTTATTTTCCAAATATTTTTATTTCCACCATTTATAAATTTGTATTTTCCATAATATATAATTTTTTATTTTCCATCAATGTGGTATTTATGACAATTTCTATATTTTTGCTACAATACCAGTTACCACATACAACTTGTATGTGAGTTACAATTTAGTTTCCACAATAATCATTTGTGATATATTAAAAAAACTATACAGATTCACAATTAATATTCTCCCAAATCCACATGTATTTATAAAATTATATACATAATTTGTCTTATATACACATAAAATAAATTTAAAAATAGACAATTATTAATAAAAATTTTGATATTTTTTTACATTAACATTAAATTTAAACACATCCACACACAAATTGGACAATTATTTTATAACTAGTTAATATTTGTTTAGATTCAGTTTTATTTTTCAAAAGTAATTATATTAAACTTTAAAAATAATTCAAGAAATAATAATTTACAATTGATTTATAATATTTTGAATGTAAAGAAATGAAATGGAAAAATTAACTTATTTTTATTTGTGATATTTCATAAAATCCCTATTCCGGTCACGTGATCAATCATAAAGTAATATTTCTATGGAATGCACAATCATTTTAACAATGTCAATTTTATAAAATCCATCATCTATCAATCACAAGCATTGAAAATAGAGGAAAGGAACTAATCATTGGGTAGGGTCCAATAGTTGTGCCTTATTGTTTGGTCCAAAATATGGACCCAAGACACTTATAACACTAAGTGTTCAGAAAAACTTTGGGATCATAGGGGAATTTCATCCTCTCATTTTAGGACTAATTTATGAGTAACCTAGGGCATATGATATAGGTATTGGGATCCATGATATAGCCTAGTTGAAATGAGTCTCTAAGAGATAAAATATTACAACCGAGGATCCAATATTAGTTTGACAAAGAGATTCTAACCCTCACCTGATATAACTAATTTTAATCCTAAGCACTTTTGGTCTTTAATTCACCAATTTCTTAATAAATGAGATGGACTTGTTTATCTTATTGAAAAAAACATAAATGGGGATTAAATTAAGGTATAAAAGGTTATTTTTAGGCTTGAATGGATGTTAATGCTTCAAAAACAAAGCTTTGTACCCAACCACAGTTACACCACTACATGTCAAATTTCCCAAAGGGATTATACTCATCATCGCATAGGGAAGGAGTCTTAGGAAAAAATGAAAGGGAATGCTTAATTCATGAATTCTCCACTAAATATAAACACACAGAAGATCCTAGTAAATTACACACATAATCTCTAAAAATGATAAGTAGTTTCAAGCACAAAGAATATGAGTGTTATAAGGGAAACATGAAGAATTCATAAATGAATTATAATAGCTAAATAAATTATAACTACTACATTTTTTAGAGGTAATAGAGTAAATTATAATTTCCTTAAAATAAGCATTTATTCATGAGCTAAAAATGATGTACCACATTCATAGACAAATAAACTAGCTGACATAAAGTAGTAAACTCACATTCATTTCAAAATAGTTTATTTACATAAAAAATTCCAACCCTTACAATGGAAAATATTCTATAATATATAGAGAAAGATGGGGCATGCCTCTTAGTAGCACGAGATTACCATCCTTGCCATGATGGCCACCTAAGGTTTTTACAACTGTAATGATTTAAAAAATGGGAATATTCCCACCCCTCAAAATATTCCCAAGGCACGCTCAATTGATATTCCAAGGAGATGAATAAGAAAAACTTTCCATCTATTTAGGCATTACCTCCTATTACCAATATAATTACCACTAAGTCAAACTCTCCATCCATCTTGGCTAGGTTCATGGGAGGCTCCCAAAAGATTACCTTGGATTGGGATAGTAGTTATTAGTGAACTTGGAGTGGGCCCTCAAGGGTTAATTTAAAGTTAAACACCTATATGATACTTTATATATATTCAGTTGAGAGTTTTATGACTGCCTTAGCTCCAAACGTTTTGGCCTTTACCACCCTTCTTATTATGACCTGATCAAAATGTGTTAGGTGAACCTTGAATTATCCTCTATCAAATAAGGTGTAATCTTGATGGGATCATGTTGTGATGTTTATTTCATTAAATTAAGTCAACATCCATTCCTTGACCTCTTCTCGATGTTCTAATATTGTTTATTCCATGGCTAACCACTTTTTAATTAAGGATCTCATGTTCTTGACATAGGTTTGATATAGGTTCAGGTATGTGAGAGGTATGAGATTGAGCTTTGGAAACATGCCTTTTTGGAGGAATAAATAAAGACATTTGAATTTTTTATCCACACAAGTGATATTCTCCAATTATGATTGTGCATGTTAGAAGTGTTCTTTTCTTGTGGTCAATGTTCTGACTACTTATCTAATAGTTGTGAAGAGTTAAATGAGAGTTATTTGACTTTGATAATTAATTTTATATGTAAATTTATCTTCAATTATGATTAAAATTTATAAACCTTCTCCTTCATGTCTTCCATGAGCTTATCATACATGTCATGAGTAACCCTGATCACAGAGACTAGGTCCTTAGCCACCTTCTCCTCCTCAATAAATGTCCTCATTTTGGTGAGGGAGAAGAGGCCATATTCAGTTCACCATACCATTAGGTCTCGTCCTTGAATGAAAATATACATTAAGAATCCTACTCATGTTCCTATATATCTTTTTGAATTCCCATTGGACCTCCATATCACTTTGAAAGATCATCTTCAATCTCTATGATATTGTGGCAATTCCCAAAGAAAAAGAGGATGAATGTGGGGTGGTAAAGATGAAGGTGGAAGGTGGAGACATGGTAAGAGGAGGAATGGATGAAGCAGATGTAAGGAAGGAAGAGATAAGTGGAGGAAGAAGATCAATGGGGGTGAAAATGGGAAGGATGAATAGGGAAGCCCATGGAAACATCTAGGCATGCCATTGGATTTATGTCAAATTGACATGTGGATTGATGCACCATGAAAAGGGGAATTTGATAAGAATGAGGAAATTGGCTCATTAAATACAAATCCTTGGGCACCTAGGATGATGGAGAAGGAATACTAGGGAGGGACAAGATTAATAACTAGGGACTAAATAAAAGGTTGAAATGGAGTTACCCTTTGTTTCTTCTTAGGACTTTTATCTATATTAGCTTGTGTTATAATATTAGAATGGGTAGTGGTGGTAGCTGGAGAAAATTTGGGAGTCTAAAAAGTGACCATAGGTAACTAATGAGATGGTTTAAATGGATTTAATTATGCACATAGGTGAACTCATTACTATCCACCATCAATATTTGAATTGGCACATGTCTCGTAATAGCCATTTGTTGTGTACTAAACATTGCGAGTGTTGTGGGCCAAGAAATTATAGATCTTAAAAACCAAAGGTGTGAAATAGGCATTCATGCACATGGAATGGGATAAGTGGATGGAAATTGGGTCATGGGAATGTTGTACATGGCCAAATATAGAAGTACTTAAGTGAATTATGTGGGGGTTAGAATGAGAAACAAGAGAGGCAAAACTTGGTTGAGCTTGGTAGGGATAAGGACACTAGGGGGTGATCTACCAAGCTATTAAAGGATGGAAGTGATAGGGGAAGGAATCTCCATGGGTTATAGATACTAGTTATGCTTTGATATTTAATCAGGGATGCTACTAATGTCAAATCACAATGCATGTAAAACTAGTGGTTGAGTGGCTTGAGTTTTGAGAGGTGGTGGAGATGGAATAGAAATTGGAGGAGATTAATCTCATGGAGGAAATGGAGATAGTACCCCTTGAATGATATTCCTCTAAATCTGGGGCATAATGCTTGGACATCTCCCCTAAACTTAGTTGGCCTATGTAGAACATCACCATTCTGATTAGATGTCATGAGTCGAACATATTTTCCCTTCTTTTTCTTCACCTTGACTTTGATAAACACCTGCATGTCATCCATAGGGTTGAGGTTAATCTCATCATCAATGTTGATCTCATGGTTGTATTTGATGTTGAGGCATGATTGGTATTTCATCACATGGGTCCTAATGACATTATGAAGTTCATATTTTCAATGCTCTACTCTACGTAGGAATCCATACTAGCTTTCGTATTCTATAATGGAGGTAGAATATTTTATACATTTTAGTGGAAGATAATGGGGAAGGCTAGGAAATCCTTCCATTTTTGGTTTAAGAAGTGGTTTAAAATGTCTTCAATTAGTTAATAGGTTATTTCTTACTCGGCCAACTAATCCAGAACCTGATAGTGAAAGTAGAAGGGGGGCTTGTAGATGCTTACCACTCAGTTGATGGTGTCATCCTAGCAATACCAGTGATTACCAATGGTGATGAGGGATTGTCTAATCTAATTGGATATCTAAGGCATGATCACCTCATTGATAGACATGTAGACCACCAAATATAATGATTCATAGATCTTTGAATGTGATTCTTTTAGTGGTAGCCATATAGTTCATAGAAAACTACATGCACTATAATACACCCAAGAGTCCATGGTGGGAACATAGAAGGCCTAAACATGATGTTGGTATAGAAAACATCCACCAAATAACATATCATGTAAAATTTACCACCATCTCAAGATCTATTGGTGCAATGGACTAGTTTTAAGTTGATAGTGCTCTCGAGGTTCATGATCTCCTAGCCCTTGAGGATGATGTTGAGTAGGGTAAACTAGAGGAGATCAATGTGTACATGTCACTTTCCTTGAACAAGTGATTAAATAATATCATCCCAACATGAACCCCTTACTTGAAGTTAATAACTATGTAGGAATCAATGTGATCTTTGTTGACCCTCCTAGCATCAAGGTTAGCTGCCTAGTCATTCAAGACCTCATATATCTCATAGGTACTAGCCCACACATTCATGACGGTCTTGTTATATGTGATTGTATACTCCATAATATTGTAATATGATTTGAATGTATCTCATAAAATGTCTGAAATCCTATGCATAGACCCTATAGAGTACATTACATCTTAGGCACTTTCCTACAATCATTTGGAGGTGAAAAGTATATTAATGAAGACATTGTCACATGGTAAACCTCTAGTTTTGATATAGCCTTATGTACCCCACATATTTAATATGCCTTAACATAATTTAGGAATTCAACCTCATATTTATCATCACTAGAGGGAGATTTAGGCACAACTTCATTCACTTTAAATATGTCATTGCAATGCTTAAAATGGGTCAACTCCATAAGAAAGGTGGTATCTTTGTATTTAGGCTTAGTATTAGGGTTGGAGGATGAATCAACCATGGTGGAAAAGGGTAAATATTGATATAAGTGAATTATCAATAAGGAGGGCATGAAGAGCACAAGAATGATTGAAAATAAGGAGGTAAACTATGGGAAATTAGGAACAATAATGGTAAATTAGTTCACCTCTGGAAACTTATAGGGATCTACAAAGATCACTTGCATTAATGGAATTTGGTAGTTCACCCAAAGTGAGTTCAAATTATAGTTGGTGGTATAATCCAACTATTCATTTCGCAATCTAGTATCAACTCAAAATTCAATAATATACAATCAAGGTCAGTTTATAGAATGGTAGGAGACTATGATAAGACATTTTAAAATATTCAATCAAGGCCAATTTCCCATTTAATTAATGTGAGTGGAATGGTAGGCACACAAATATATTTTACCTATTACAACCCATGTGAATTTAACTTGTGCCATGTGTCTTTTACTAGCTAGTCATATTCATGGTTAATGCTACCTAAACATGGCTAGGTGTTGCACTTTCACCTATTAGAAAGAAAAAACTAGCCATTTGGTGTAGTAAGGTGACATGTGGCATATTATGATTATATTTTTATTCTAATTATAACTCATCCTAATTATATTTGGGTGTCTTGATATTTTCTTATCAATTTGTACAAAATCATCATGACATATTTCTTCACTCATCAGGCTCTCCTAGATATGACACCTCTGATTGGTCTAGGAAACAGACACATCTGACAGCCATGTAATCTAATTGGTTGGGTTATCTTAGGATCTAACACCTCTAAAATGTCTGAGAGACTAACACTTTTGATAGGTTCCATGTGGCACCTTTTCATTGGTCAAGATCTCAAAAAAGTGACACCTATAATAGGTCTAAGAGATTTCCACATCTGATAGGTTCCTCATGGTGCTTATTCATTCATTAGACTCTCCTAGGATCTAACACCTCTAATATTTATGAAATATTGATACATCTAATAATTGGGTGATCCTATTGGTTGGGATCTCCCAAGATCTAACATCTCTAACATGTGACACATCTAACAGGTTCCATGTGGTGCTTCATTCATCAAGCTCCCTTGTGAGATTTCTAAAAAAATTAATACATTAAAACAAGGCCACATAATAAATTAAAATGTCACCTACTAATTTTTAAAGCCTTATGAGGTGCCATGTAGGAATTCAAGAAACTGACACTTTATGAAAATTGACATGAGTCCAATTTTGTTAAAAAAACACAATTAGTGCAACAATATTCGAAGAATGAAAACCCTTTGTTATTTTAGAATGAAATAAGGACTAGACTATAAGGATATTTAACAAAGATAAACTTATAATAAAAAAATATCATGGACTGTTTAATAGGTCAAGTTATAATAGAGGTTTAATGTTTTACAAGCTCTGAGGCTGAATGGAAAGGAATTGAAGCTCTAGGAAAGCTTTGAGTTAAGAATTTTTAGAGGGGTCCCCAACTTCTATGAATAAATGGGGGTCATGTTGTCCACAACAAATGGTGAATTTTCTAAGGAAAATTCTACCCCATCTTTTATAACCTAGATTGTGATCATCCAATATATAACATAGAGATGAGAAATCAAAAATTTATTCGATACACTTTGAGTAATAAAGGAGCTCAAGTCTATTCTGACAAGTAACATACTAGGCTCTAGTTCCTTCCATGGCCACTCTGTGTATTAGTTATGGATTCCTTTAGTTTGATGGATTACTTAATTAATCTTGGGTACATCTGGTATATTGGAGGACTTATTAAGGGGTATGTGTTTCACATAATTTTGGCTATGGGGAGGGATTGAGAATTGCTCTTCTACCAAGTAAGCATCTATAGCCTCAATAAATATGCTTTTAGTCTTACTCATGGCCTTTCTCCATTACCATCTTGGCCATAAATATTATGATGAGGGATGTTAAAATCACCCTTTCTGAGGAAGAAACTCAATATATATATATATATATATATATATATATATATATATATATATATATATATATATATATATATATATATATATATATATATATATATATTTTAAATTCAGATTTCTTTGATCTAATATTTGATGCTTGATCTATGACGATTGGAGACCAATGTAGCCTAGTTTTATCATAGTATTATTAGGCATCCAATATCTAGATGACCTTTCACTTATTCATCTATTTATTATATCCTTAGTCTTTTATTTTAAAGTGCTTGTGATGGCCTTGGTTAGAGTAGATATTTTCTCAATTCAATTGTCTAGTGCTAAATCAGTGGATTTTAATTCCATTAGTTATTTTTGGGGAGTTACCTTACTTATCACTATGATCAATATTGGGGGTTTACTTTATTTTTTCCAATTCTAGTAGTAGATTTCATTGTTCAATCATCTTTTAAAGTGATCATCATTTTTTCTGAATCATTAGGATGAGGGATGCCCTCTAATAAAGGGAGGATTAGGAGAAAGACTATGACAAGATCATAAAAATAAGAATAGGGTAGATGGACACACAAAATAAAAAACTAAAATGACATTACAAAAGAAAAAATATGACATGAGGAAAACACAAAAAAATCCAACACATAACAAAAGCAAACTAACCTAAGACTAATCTAATATATAAAATACCCCCCTTGTGTCACACTATTATGAGATTGTATTAGAATGGACAACCGATAAGTAATACTTTAGGAACTGCTTAGTCACAGGCAATGGGAGATCACTGCCTTTGAGGTTTTTGATGAGGAATGCATTCTGTTTGAGTAATTATGAGATCTAATATGGGCCAATCCACAACATGTCATTTTTGGAGACCTAGCCGTTATTTTGATGGGATTTATCCCATAACAGTACCAAGTCATAAATATTAAATAGCTTCACTTTCATCCTTTTATCAAACCATTTCTTGAGTGCACCTTGGTTTTCACTAAAATTTTGGAGGGCCTCTTCTCTAGCATCTTCTAATTAGACAACATCCAATAGCCTGAAGTCTACCTTATCATTACTTTCCATGTAATCTTTCATAAAATTATAGGTATTAAATTTTAGGATAATTAGGAATACATGTTCTAACCCATATACCAGTAGGAACAATGAACATTTCAAGTCTTATTTATATAAAGTATGATCAGCCTAAAGGGTGTATTTTAGCAATGAGTGTCATTCCTAGGGATTTTTTTCAATAGATTTTTTGATTGCATAAATAAGATTCTTGTTTGTATATTCTAATAAAAAATTCCCTTGTGGGTAGTAGTTAGACAAGAATCTCAGGTGACTCCATGTTCATATGCCCATTTGGTAAATTCTATACATTGGAATCCAATCCCATTGTCACAAACTAAAGACACTAGTGTGTGAAATTAGGTGATTATATTTTATTATAGAAATTTTATTTCACTCTTGGTTATACTATTCTTTATGGATAATACCTAAGTCCACCTTGTGCATTAGTCAGTGGCTATAACCATGAATTTTAGGCTGGCTGAGGAGTTTGGATTGATAATTCCTATGAAGTCAAGTC
>JARHVA010007705.1:602500-621956 GCA_037957365.1 Torreya grandis | reverse complement strand
ATGCATTCCTTCTCCAATCAAGATTAATATTTATCAAAAAAATAACCTCCTTTTATTTCCATAATCTTTGAGCTCCTCTCATTGGCTGAGAGATTTACTAGAGGACAAGATTTTAGTTAACATGATGATAAGTTTGTTTGAGTAGAATTAATGACCAACTACTTTCCCAACCATCAATTCTTCATTTTGGAACTATAATCCCACTTTACTTGCTTATTAGGATCAAATCCTTGAATTTAGAAACTAATAGTGTGATGCCATAAATGGTGGTAACTACCTTCTTTGTCGATGATAAAGCTACGTTGATAGATGGGACCCTTATTCATAACTATTCATAACCTCCCCATGATCATAGGTCTACTATATATGGAAAACCAATATCCCTTATTAGTATTCCTATATATATCATATTAATATAGACCTATATATTATATATCCCCTTTTCTTGAATATATTAGGTTCAAATAGACCCATTCTATCTTTGTAAAAACCAAGAGTTCACCATATATAGGTTCTCTCACAAGAAATGGTGAATATAGTCATAAAATGAACCTTACATGATCTAAATTCTCAAACTAAAGGTTCTTATTAAGCTTTGATGGTAGTCCTTTATTGTATTTTAACTTGACTAAATCATTGTGACCTTTTCATGGCATTTGATCAAGCTTTAATGGTAATGGGATGACCCTTTGTAGGACTTACTTGTTTTGGGTTGAAAACTACTCCTTGGCTTGACTTTGTCCATCAGAAATTGACTTTGACAAATCAAATTTGTACCTATTTGTCTCTATTCTTATTGTTCTTATAGATCCTTGATGTTATATCTTGACTTTTTGACATTCACTTTCACTATCAAATCTTCTTGGTTTGAACAAACATGGTCCATCGATCTCCTACCATATAAGATCCTTTGACACATTGACTTGAGCTCACACCATTGGATCAAGGTGTATGATTGAACATGATACCTCATATTTGCCTAAACCCACCATTTAAACCCAAACAAATAACTCATGAGCTTAAAATTGACATCCACATGACCATCAAATACATTCATGATCCCATCATTAATGTCTATGATCCCATCATTAATGTCTATGATCCCAACATAATCTAAACCCCAGTGGTATTTTTGCTAAGATTTTATTTTGATTCCCACATGACATTCATTAACATCCATATGAATGTCAAAGGATTATTTTAAAATATAAATGGTTATTTGTTAGGGCTTAAATTTTATGTTAGCATGAAAATTTCATTCTTTAAGTCTAACTTTGAACACTTATAACTCAAGCTGGATAACTCACCAAGGCACAAAATTTTTAGAAGATGATTGAGGAATACATAAATCCATGGTGATAAAATATTTGGCTTGTAATGGCTTCCTGAGTGAAGATATAAAATGTTCAAACAAGTTGGTGTACTCATCTCCACATGATGTCCTAGTGACGGCCTAGTCCTTCAAACTTGTATAGCTCATTTTTGTTTGATCCTTTAAGGTTTTGATGAATTTATTAGACTTTTTAAACTTATTTCATGCTATTGAATCCTTGAAACATGTGATAACCTATTGGTCCCTTCACTTTACAATTTTAACCCCTTTTCTAAGCCTTTGGTCCACTCATCCATCTAGAACTTTGATTATCTTTTAAAATTAGGTAGAAGCATGATATGTGGGCTAAAAATTTTGGTAGCTCATAAAAAATCATGCACAATATGCTTGAAAACCTAGGTCATTCAATTTTTGTAATCCATTTAGCATGGGGTCTGTACTTGGGTCCAACATATTGACCTAGATTTAGAATTGGCTACCAATCTTACTCTAACCTCTCATGAAACAAATGAGGACTGAAAAAAAGATTAAAAAAAATAGAGTGACCAAGGAAATTATTGAAAGGAAAAAAAAAATAGAAGGGGAACCTATCCTAAATAAATAAAGTTGTGAAAATAAATTACTTGGAGGAATTTTAACAAAACTATCCTAATATGTATAGCTTAAAACCATATGTACCTTTCCTCCTAGATCAAAAGTAAAGTTTGAGAATCCTCCTATAACATGGGATGGGGAATTTAATGAGGCATGTATATTTTTTACCCTTGTTCTTGATGCCTCTTTCTTATCTATTATATTTTACAACTTCATTGGCATGATATTTAGTGAAAATCAGGTAGCTCGAAGTAGGTTAGCTATGGAAATGAAAATTTTTTACATCCAAAAAAGCTCAAATTTCTCATATGGATCCTCAAATACAACATCTAATGGTGGTTCAGAAAGAAATACCTTCTTTATTTCCATAGTGTCTTCAAAAAGACTAGGCTTCTTTTTGGCTATATGTTCTTCAAGATCATGCATGAGTTCTGCATATTCTTCCCAGTTTTGGTCATTGCTTTCCATGGGAAACCTCTTATTTACCTTCACAAGTGCTTGATTATTTAGTTTTGAAATTGAATATATTGTATCATTTTCATATTTGGATATATATCCTTACTATCCTTGAGGAACTTCAACCTATACCTTGGCCTTATCCTCTATGTTCATTTCTTGGGCAGAAATTACATCAAGCTCCTTCATGACTATAGGCTCATGACCAATAGAAATATATTAAACTTCATGATATAATTTTTAAAATTACTTACATATGGAATAAAAAATTCACCATAAGCCATATTATTCATTAATATCACCTTCAAAAGCTATATATTCATGGATAGCAGGTAAGTGGTCGTCATCAAGTATGTCCTCTTCTATATCAAACTCTACACTAGTAGCTATGGTAGGATATTCAATGTGATTTTATTCATCTAAGAATGTATAATTTAAAATTTTATCACCAAGGGGAGTTCTTATACTAATTTATTATTCATAGTCACTCATGACATCATCTTGATTAGTTCTAGCTTGAGCTATTTTTTCCTCACTTACTTCCATCAAGATAGGCTCCTTCTCAAGAAGAGATTGGGTGGGAGGTTAATGTATGGGTTCATGGGTTTCAGGTGGAGGGTAGGATGTGATTGGGGGATGATAATTTGGAGATAGAGCATAAGGTGTGATGTATTATTTATGGATGTATCTGGAAATGGAGGGAGCCTTCTTGCAACTTGGAACCTTGGGAATGATTGACTCTTGAAGAAACTTTTGTAGGGAAAACAAGTTGAGTTGGGTAATAGAAAGAGTATCTTATATTAATAGATCTTCATTTTCATAATAGACTCCTTGAGACTCTTCAATAGTAGTAAACTTCTCTTCATCCTTCACAATTGAAGTCTCCTTGTTTTGAGAACATCTTTAGATGGATTTACAAGATGGAAATGCTAGAGGTTCCTCTTTAACCTTTTGATTTTAGTCCTCCTTCTTTGTCTTTAGCTCTAATTATTTGATTTTACTAACTATATTCTCTTAGAATATATACTCTTTGAGAAGGTTAGTGGATCCATGAAGATAGGGAACACAAGAGAATTCTTAAGGAAGGATGAGAGAGACTTGCATAAGTTTACCTTCTCCTTTAACTTAGGCTCCCCAATCTAGGTTTGTCTTACCTTGCCCATTCCATGACTTCACCACTTTATTTTAGTTTGAAACTTTGGAGGACTTCCTGAGGGGTTATTGAGGAAGGTAAGTGGGACCTTAGATCTCAATAGTAAATGGTTCAACAATAGTCTTCCCCTTTCTTTGACAACTCTCTTGGATTGAAGTCCAAGAATGGAAAGTCTGAGGAACATATGAAAAACTTGGAACACTTAAAGGATCATTTGGAATGTTCTCCTAAGGAATAATGGGTGGCTAATATTAAGGCTAAGGTAGTGTATATGAAGATACATAAGGTTAGAGTTGGACTTTCTATTCTTCAAGAACTTTTAGCTTATTCTCAATGTTTTGAATGTAACCACTTACATCCATCATCTCACCTATAAAATTATTACAATTTTATATCTCAAAATATACCCATTCTTATTTAACTTACTATAATGACTCCCTCACATGATGAATCAGGTGATTAGGGACATCTTGACCATTATTATTTTGTGATAAAAATCCTAGTACATGCTTTTCAAATCTCACTAAAATATGATTAAGTGCTCATAAGAATGGCTCATGATAGGAATGGTAATGGGTAATATTATGATGTGATTATTGATATAGGTCCTAATAATTTTGGTGAGGATCATAGTGTGGTTGATCATTCTCATCATAAGGCTGGTATAGATCCTAATAGGGATCATAGGGATCATTACAAAGGTAAGAGCCATACCCTTGACAATAAGGATCATGAGAAAATTGACAAGGATCCTCATATATTTTATAGGGATCTTAGTAAGGTTGACTAAACTCATATAGATCATGAGGACCATATTGGGAGTGTTGATATGGAGGTGAATGATAGGGGTATTCACCATAGTTGTCCATTCAAAATTCATATATCAAATGAGATGCAAGAACTGATTAGAAACTTTATTGAGACATACCTAGCCTATTCATAACCAAAATATTGATTTTAAGTCACCATTGGTGTTAACCACTTGCTTTAAAAAAGTTGATAAGAGAAAAGACACACCAAAAATCTTCCCACTCTTTTTTATTTGATCCCATCAAGCATGATATACCTATTATAGATCTAGATTGTACCCTAGCTAGAATTAGAAGTGTTCAAGTCTTACTTCCAAATATAGCTTAACATGTGAATAACCCTAGGTTGTAGGTTACTTATATTTGGGTAAAAAATCTAATATTTTTAATGAGGATATCTCCTTTGATGCATCATTTAGATCATATTTCACTACACCTACAAATGACCAATGAAAAGGGAGAGATAGATAACTTGAAAGGGATACCTTATATAATAATTTTGATGCACCAAAATCATGGTTGATATAATCCATTTGATCTCTTAAAAAACTAATGAGATAAGAAAAATACTAGATCTATAATTTTAAATGTCTGTTATACATTAGTGTTTCATGTAGAGGTACACCAAATGATAAAAATCTGAGGGAAATGGTGGAGAGGTCTAATGAAATACACTAACTAGTCAATGTATCCACATGCTAGCTTTGATAAAATGGAATTTGAACACCAAAAATGACTTGCATAATAATACAATTACTAACTAGGTGAGATCAAGACTTGACAAGCGAGAAACTTCTACCACATATGAAGATCAATTGATAAGAACACACTAGATAAGCATAATGAAATCTAAAACATAGTCTTCTATTAATTTCAATATGTTTCAATCTCAATGTTGGTAGAGTTTAGTCATGCCTAAGAGAGGGATTTGAGGGATCCTTTTTTAGTCTTGAAAGCCTATATTTATAGTAGAAAAATAGAAATAGAGAGAGGGGAACATTTATTAGAGAGTGGCAAAAGGGTCCTAGTCATCAAGAAGTGTGGTAGCAATCCATTGATTCCTTTTTATATGCATGCCTTCTCCAACCAAGATTAATCCTTATCAATAAGATAACGTTCTTTTGTTTCCATAATCTATAAGCTCCTCTAATTGTTTGAGAGATTTAATAGAGGACAAGAATTTGTTTAGCATGATGACAAGTCTATATGAGCATAATAAATACCCCAATTTATTTATCAACCATTAGTTATTCATCTTGGGACTCTAATCCCACTTCACTTGCTTATGAGGATAAAATCCTCAAATCTAGAAACTGACAGTGTCATTCCATGAATGGTGGTAAGTACCTACTTTGTTTATGCTAGAGACATGTTGACAGATGGGACCCTTATTCATAACTATTCATATCTACCCCATGATCATAGGTCCACTATAGATGGAAAACAAACCTACCTTATTAGTTTTCTTATATATTTCATATTAATATAAACATATAGACTATATAACCCATTTTATTGATTGTATTATGTCTAAATAGACCCACTTTGTCTTTATAGGAACTAAGAGTTCACCATATATAGGTCCTCTTGTAACAAATGGTGAATATAGTCATAAAATGAACCTTGTGTGATCCACATTCTTTAACTAGAGGTCTATATTAAGCTTTGATGGTGGTCATTTATCTTAATTTAACTTGATTACATCATTATGTCATTTTCATAGAATTTTATTAAGATTTAATGGTAATGGGATGACCCTTTGTAAGACTTGCTTTCTTCTAGTAAAAAAATTCTCCTTGGCTCAACTTTGTCCATCAAAAACTAAATTAGACCAACCAAATTATGCCTAGTTTCCTCTATTATTATTTGTCCCATATATCCTTGTTGTTAGATCTTGAATTCTTGAATTTTACTCAAACTATTGGATATTATTTGTATGAATGAATGTGGTCCATCAATCTCCTACCATCTAAGATCCTTTGACATGTTGACTCGATCTCACACCATTAGATCAAGGTGTACGATTGAACACAAGCCCTTAAATTTGTTTGAACCCACCATTTGAACCCAAATGAATAAATAACAATCTGAAAATTCTTGTTTGTGTGACCATAAAATATATTTGTGAGCTCATCATTGACATCTGTGAGCCCATCAGAATTTAAACCCCAATGGTATTTTTGATGAAATTTTATTGTGATGTCTGAATGATTGTCATGAACATCTGTGTGACTATCATTGACATCCAAATTAATGTAAAAATGTTTTTTTAAAATCAAAATGGCTATTTATTAAGGCTTAATTTTACATTATCATGAATGTTCTATTTTGCAAGTCTAACTTTGAACACTTATAACTCGAGCTAGAGAACCAATAAGGCACATAATTTTTAGAGGATAATTTAGACACAAATAAATCCATAGTGATACAATCCTTAGATCATGAGGGATTCATAATTTAAGGTATAAAATTTTAAAACAAGTTGGTATAATCATATATTCATTACATTTTGGTGATGGTCTAGTCCTTCAAACTTGCATAACACATTTTTGTTTGACCCTTTAGGGTTCTGATGAATTTCTCAAACTCATGTAACCTGGATCATGATCCTAAATGATTTAAATTTTTTATAAAATTCTATTCCCTTAAATTTTAAATATTATACTTTTTCTAATCCTTTTTTCCACTCATCCATACAAAACTTTACTCATCTGTTTAAACCAAGAAAAAGCATGATATGTGGGCCAAAATGGCCAACACAATGAATTTTGACACAACCATTAAAAAAATAACATGGATATAACCTCCATGACCTTAGTGTCATCACCATGTGTTTTATATATTGAAACATAGGGTTTAAATCCTCTAACTCACTCTTGTAACATGACCACTTAGAACTACCAACTAGCTTTAGAACCCAGTCATGATCATTTAACCATCAATATTTAAATAGGAACATTTCATGAATATAAATGAAATCATAAGAAAATTATATATAATAATAACATCTTAATTTTAATTATACTCTTCAACTTTGATAAAATCACCTCAAACTCATCTCTGCTAGAAGACTACTCAAAATTACAAGAAACCTCAAAAATCAATCAACATGCCTTTTGACTTTCCACATTAACAAATGGATTTTTCATGATGAAAAATATATTCATATTAACATATTAAACTTATAGATCAATATTATATAAAAAAACATCATGGTGTTATTTCAATAATTCAGATTTTATTCCCATTACAAAGCCTTACTACACACAATCTTAACTCACTTAGATAGGCCATTTTGATAACAATGCTCCAATCATCTTATAATTAATTTCAATAATTTAGAAAAAATTAATATTAAAATCATGTATTAAAAAATAATATTATAATTTTTTTATTCTTTATCTAAGTTTATTTAACCTTTAACTTATCACTCTCACTTTCTTACATAAAACTACCATTCTACCTTGTGGACCAGTTATGATGATTATAAATTCTAACATCTATGTAGACAAAATAAAGAAGTCCTAATGCATGAATATTATCGTAATATATATTTATAAAATATTCAAACAAAAATTATATATTTATAATGTAAAATATGTAATATATAGACCAATCTTTGAAACTTACACCTTTGTTACCTTATCTTCACTAGACAGGTCATCTTGTGAATAACATTTTTCAATATTTTAATGATCTCAAAAATATTTAACCAATATGGACATGTTTTATAGGTATTTAAAAACAACCCTATGTAATTTTATCCATTACTAATCCATGAATAGTCATCCCTAATCTCATTCTCACTTTTACTTCATTTTTTCATTGTCTTCACTATTGGACCTTTTAGCGATATGCCAACTTCCATGACTAATTTAATATATTTGAATTATATAAAATAATTAGAAACCACCATGGTCATGAATTCATATATATATATATATGTATATATATATATATATATATGTATATATATATATGTATGTATATATATATATATATGTATGTATATATATATGTATATATATACATATATATATATGTATATATATATGTATATATATATATACATATATACATATATGTATATTTATATACATATAAATATATATATACACACACACACACACACACACACACACACACACATATATATATGTATTTATATATGTATATATACATACATATATATATGTATGTATATATATATATATATATATATACATATATATATATACATATATATATACATATATATATATATATATCACAAGATTCAACCTCTGTCTATTGTGTAACATTGACTCAGTCAACCCTACCTATTATAGAAAATTTATATGAAATAAGTGATTTATTGTAGCTTTCACTCACTCATGTCAAGCTAGTTCCACATAGAGGTACTTGGGAGAGCATTATACATGTTCCAATAATCAAACTAGGTCATCTAATCCATTCAGATCCATTTCCATCAAGATCTTTCATATCGGGTCACTATGAGGGCTTTAGGAGGGTTTTAGATTGATTTCCATTCTTAAAATTTATTCATAAAGCTCTACCCCTAAAATAAACTCCTGATTCTTGGAAAAAAAAATATATTAACCTTTTCCATCTCTCCATAACATCTCAACTTCCCATGTAATAATCAAATGTACCAACAAGCATGAGAAAATCCTTCTTAGATTTTCATCTCTTCATTCTACATGTATAAGAGACCTTAAAACTTGTTTTCATGCTTTCTCCTTCAACTCAAGACCTCAAACTACACCAACATACTTGAAACATCATGTCAAACCTCACTCCATGCTCACATGATCTTACAAGCCTCCAAATCTAATCATGATACCTCATTCTTCCACCTAGGGTCTTAAGACCACTAAAAAATAACTGACCCCCTTTTTATCAATCTAAGAGTCATGTGATAGACTCAACACCTTTCTCACGTACTCTAATACTACATTATACATCTTCAAGATCATACATATCCACATCACCATAATCGTGGCTCTATAAGCTATATCCATGCTTAAGAACTAGTCTATCAAATAGACCTACTGGGCACTACACCACTTTGAGATCTTCAAGACACATTCTAAAGCTTACTAATCACCTCCAAACATATAAGATAGGATCCACATCATCTCTAATTAGTCTCATTTGACCAATTTTCCTTAGACCATAGAGGTCACTACCCAAGACTGAACTAACCTTCTTGAACATACAAGACATGAATCTAATCTCTCTCTCTCTTTGAAATTATGAAGCTCTAAAGATATTCACCATACCTCACTATGCTTCACAAGACTCTCCATTAGATCATTCAAAGCCACACTAGTAGGCTCAAATAGTCAACCTCATATAAATGACCATATCCACCTTCTTGTGAACCAACACTTGTCCTCAAACTTCTTTTGACATGAATAACCTCAGGCATATGACATCAAATACGAATCTCAACTTATTATTCCTTTTTGACATAGATTATAGTGTAAAATCACATGACATTAATGACAACATTCAAAAATATCAAATTTAATTAATTTTCTTGTGCTCGCATTTAATTTCCTAAGTATTATTTGGATGAGTTATAGCTTTTGAGTCTTATATTTGAGATATAGTCTTGTAGTGTCTTTGAATCTCAATAGGATAAGTAAAATTGATAAGGTACACCTATTATTTGGAGTACGCAACTAAGGGTACTTAGATCTTAATCTTTACATTTGAGTTTTTCAACCTATAACATCTCTTACAAAGTGTCATTAGATCCAAAGTTGGATATTGAAGTGTAAACAAGTCCACCCAAAGGTAAGTATCTCTATCCTAACATTATTTCATTTATTTTCTTAGTAGATTAGATATTTTTTACTTATCTCTATTGTGAATGTATGTGTTCATATTTACTTATGCTCTTCCTTATACTAAATAAGATCATGTGTGTGTGTGTGTGTGTGTGTGTGTGTGTGTGTGTGTGTGTGTGTGTGTGTGTGTGTGTGTGTGTGTGTGTGTGTGTGTGTGTGTGTGTGTGTGTGTGTGTGTGTGTGTGTGTGTGTGTGTGTGTGTGTGTGTATTCTTAGACTTTCCACTTATCACCTTTCATAGACCTTTGATAGACTACTCATTGGTTGATATTGACCAATGACCTTATTTTTAGTTTAGTACTTTTAGCTATCTTAGATAAGGATACCCTTATTTTTCAGTTCCTTACATGTAACATCCTTATTATATTCTTGATTCACCTATTTATTACAACATTTATAATTATTATTAAAATCATTTACCCATTATTGATCCCTAGTGAGAGTTATATTCCATGTCATAGGGTTAGAATTTGGAATCCTTTCCTCTTAAAATTTTAGTGTAGATTACTCTCTATGAGGTCTATAATGTTTCTATGTCCTTACCTAATCATACAAGTACACATGGGATCTATTATTATGACCTTGATTGAGTACCTATCAATAAAAAATAGGATATTCATAGGTCATCATAGCCCATGCATACATAAATAAGTGGTTGTTTTTGTTGTGGAACACATGGATCTATCTATAATACTATCTTACAATGTGATGGAGTGGATAATGTATTTCATGAGTCCTTAAAATGTCTAATGTAATTAGTGTTAAAGCACTAGGAATCTATTAAAGTTAACTACCTTCATAATTTTGAACTATTTGCATAGAATGAACATGCATAAGTTGTATAACTAAATATGGTGTCAGTCAAGGTGGAGGAGGAAATGCCTCATACGAAACAAGATACTCATATGGCGTACTTGGAACCATAACCACCCTAGTTCCATGCATATACTTCACATATATATATACTAAATATGGTATTGCATAGAATTTATGTATCTTAGGACATCTTAACAATATGTCAAATTTATTTTACCTAATATAATTAATAATGGAGTATAAAATCTATCAAGACCCACATTAGGTGATAACATAATATTTCCTAAAGTTTTCTATCTCTTTCTATCAAATCCTTTAAGTATTTTTATTGTATCCATGAAATCCTTGAGTGTGTATCCAAGACTAGTAAAGAGTGTCATGGTGGAAATGTTCTCACTTAAAACATTGTCTACAATAATACTATGTAAAGTATTTGAGTCAATGTATGTGTGTAAAAATAATGATGTGTAACTAGAATCATCATCTAAAATCTCATTGTCATCAAATGTAATATTAGGTCATAGTACATATCCACTTTTAAGTATACCAATAAGTTCATCCAATAGATGATCATATGTTTATGGAGGTTTCACATTGTAAGTTATATTCACCTAAGGATTAGCCTTAGTTTATATTAAATCATGGTTGGGAAATAAGATTAAAAAAGGATATAAAGTTTTCATTCTCATTAGGTTATGTTCCTAAATCATTTTTAGGTGTACTGATATCATTAATCTCAATATTTTTATCACTAATTATATCTTTAATATTATGTCTTGTATAAATTTAAATATTTATTTAATGCCACTCACATCTATGATAATCACAATATGGATAATTATTTTACCTTAGGTAGAGACATACTCATATCAACCTATCTAGGGGAAGTAAGAAATATGAGGTTGTAATCTACATAATTTTTTAGTGGCTTATGAGGAGGTTCAAGTAATCATGAAAAAATACTCCTTTGTGGAGAAAATAAGACAAGTTGATTAGTAGGATATGATACTAAATTAATTGTTACCTTTGCCTCATTATTAGTATCATTATTTTTGGCCTTGTAACTTGGTTTTCTTTGAAAATTCTCAATTAAAGTATTTTTTGGATTAACCACATACTTTATATTATTCAATGAAATAATTTTAACTTACCGATCCTTAATTGGGTAGCATAAGCCATCAAATGATAATAATCTACTTAACATAAAGGATTCATGGAGAGGGGTGAGAATTTTTTTATTGAATATATATTGTAATAAAATTTCAGCCATAGGATTTTTCATCTTAGAAATCATGGTCTTGTATTAAAGCACATATTCACTAATTAGTCCTCTAGATTTTTCTTTAAGTGTTATAATTTTGGCATAACACAATTTATCATTGATATTGATTGTAAAATGTGCTGAAAATAGTCAAACAAAGGGTTAAATTAATGAAATGATTGGAAATGCATATCATATAACCATCTAAAAGCATAGTCCTTAAAAAAATTGGGTCAATAACATGTAATTTGAGGTAGATTCCAAACATGTTTCTTGAAATGATCTTAAATATTGCTTTGTATCACATTTAACATCATATAATTTAATATTAGGATATATGAAACCTATAGGTAATGGATAAGCCAAAATATCTTAAGATAATGGGTTATAAAGTAATGCATGAGAATCAATCGAATGAATTTATATAGAATCACCCTACTCAAACTATAACACCTTTGTCCGTAAGTCTATAAAAATCATATGAGAGATTATGTAGTAGGAATATAAAAATGTGTATTAGTAGATGTTGTTACATGATTAGCCACCATAGAATGTGTGATAATATGTTATGTATGGATAATAGAATGATTAAATTATTTTTTTTGACCTCACTATCTATGGGTATTACATCTATAGTCAAAGGTGTAGACATAATACTATAGTAATAGTAGTAGTCTATGCATTTATGGAGGAATAATAATTCAAAAAAGTTATATTAATATCAATGAAGGGACCATGTTTTTATTACTTTGGTACAATAACCTTAGAAATATTTTTTTTATTCATCTCTTTTTATAGGTAAAATTTCATCAAATAAATTTGGATTCACATAAATTTATTGAGTTAATTATTATCATTTTATCTCATAAATTTTAACCTCTAGATTTGATAATCATATAAAATCCATCCAAAGTATGAAACCTACCTATTGGGATAATGATATGGGAGGGCTGGTTGATATTCAAACCTTGAATGGGGGTGAAATAAGTGACATGTTAAATCCCCTATAATTTGAAAATTTAAAAATATGGAACACTTGGGAAGAATAAAAATTCTTCATGATTAATTTCAGCCTTACTTTTATTAGACAATGTTTTGATTCTTTTGATAACATAGTTTTTAAAAATTTTAAATATTAGGGGAAAACAACATGTAGTTATGAAAATAATATCTTTATTTATATAATAAACACTATGTATATCCATTATAGCCAAGAATGATTTATGTAAAATGAGGGAAAATAAAAAATCATGCCTTAAAATCATATTCAAATTGATAAATTTGAAACCTTAAGAAAAAATTTGAAACCCCAAGGGAAAACCTAGGGTATGATGTGCTCACTATAAATAATGGTTTCACTAATATTTTATATTTTATTAGTATCTAAACAAGTACAAAAATTTGTAATATATAAATTTTTTAAGATATGTATAAATTAATAAAATATGAATGATTCAAAAAGATGTTAAATTATACTAGCAGTTATAGAAAACACTAATATTATTAGAGTATTTAACTTGTTACTATTTCTTTTAGGTTTGAGACTACACATAGGTGACAAAAAATGATATAAATGGATCATGAGTTACTTGAATTAGGTAACTAGATATTTAGATGTACAAGGATGAGTTCATTAGGATTTAGGCACATATACTAGATGTAGGCATCTTCCTTCAGCTAGATCCATCTCCATAAATTGTGTCTTATTATTATAGCATATATCACTACACTTTATTGAAAATTTATATTTTATGTAATATCAAGAGATCATTGTGTGTGAAATATATGTAATATTATTTCCTTCACTTTAAAACTCTAGTTATACTTTTTACACTAGGTTAAATTATAAAAATAGGGAAGAGTGATGAGCTTAACTAACCACAATCACTCTCAATAAATGGTCGATAACTACATACATATCTAATACATTGAGGAAGGAAATGAAACTACATGTATTTATTCCACTTTAGTGAATGTGTGCAATCATGATTGTCTAATATGGATGTAACCTTTAATATATATCTTAACAATTGAAAATGGGCACTTGAATTTTAGTATAGGTTCTTCAAACTTGGCTAAGTTATGTTTCTTGTTATTTATTTTTTATTTCAAATCTTTAGGGATGTTCCTATTAATTTTATATGTGCATGTATATTCTTGATAAAGTAGGGAATAAATTTATTCCTATTGTGTATACATATGGGAATCTTTGGGTAACTTCTCATGCCAATGACATGAAAAACATATGGGCTGACCCATAAATATGATTTGAAATTATAAAATGAGAATTTATTTCCACACAAACATATCTAATAGGGGTAGATGAATATGGAAATACATTTTAATATGAGTATAACCAAACTTTTATGGGAAATAAGAACACATATTTCGTGACTAAGAAATAGTCTAGTAAGGATAATAATTACATTAGGCATATAATAGGGATTTTATGTAGGTAACTAATAAATAATCTAAAAGGTTAGACCAATAAAAGACACATGGAATAAAAAATAATGTGAAAGAGATGTATGTGTAAAAATAAGTAATTAATGTTAAGGATAGGTCAATATTAATATTTACAGGTGTCTAATACTAATTGTTAGTGTCTACACAAAAACATATTTCATGATGCTCTACATGATACAACATTACCATGTAATATTTATCCAACTTATTTTGATTCTCTTGTTAAAATTTTAAAGAATAAAAAACACCTCATATTTTTTAAATTAAGTATTTACCCTTTAAGTAATTGTGGATAAAGACCTTTCATTTTATATCCAAACTAAAATCAATGATTTTAGAGTCAAGATGGTCCTTATAGATAATGGTTTAGGATTAAACATATGTAGTGAGATATGTATTTATGCAATAATAACCAATGAAAAATAATATTATGCATTAAAATATGGTTATCAAAGTATTTTAAAATCAACCATGAATCCCCTTAGCAAGAATTATATTGATCATAAATAATGGGCCTAATACACTAGCTAAAAAATGTCAACTAATAAATAATGAACTTAGCTAAAATATTCTACTTTCTAGACCATGTATTATTTATAAACCTATATTTTTTATAGGATGACTATTTATCTTATGGAATTCTTGGTGTCGATTTATCCCTTAGTGCATGCCCTAAAGAGTGAATTTGCATTGGGGTTGTGCCAATTCTTGGTACTTTATGAGATATTATAATATGATTGCTTGTTATACCTATTCAAACTCAATGTTGATCATTTGATCCTATTTTAGTATCAATTTCATAATTTATACCTCTTCTACATAGTTCCATGAATTTTACCAATTAACTCACTAATGCCAATATAATTCTATTTTGGTCCCTATGTTTTATATTGTATTGACCATGTCTAATTTACTATTTTTATGACCTATTGGTCTATTTTAAATTATTTTTTCCTCACTAAATATATTTTTTTGTCATTCTATACTAGGTTGGCATGATCAAAATAACACTATTTTTATTCCTAATCTTAATACTATATTAATAAAGACCCAGTTCATCAACATATTTGATAGGTTAATTTTAGGATTTGGATCCATATTTAAAAGGATCAACGATATAATTTTATAAGAAACATACACCATTTTGATATGATTTCACCTAAAAACCTAACTTTAGTAGAATAAAAGGAATTAATGTATAGGAGCTTACTCTTATGGAGTTATATGTTTTCACAAGGTATTTTGAGTTTATAAGAAAGAAGTTGAAAAATAGAGATACACACAATATTTAGAGTTTCTAACTAAGGATATTATTATGTTCATACTTACCTTTTGATCTTCCACCTACGCCATCTCTCATAAAGTGTCATTTGATCCAAGGGGGAGATTGATGCACTGAAAAGTCACCCCAAATAAGGATACATATCTCTAAATTATTTATTTTATTTAATTTATATGCATATACTAAATTAGTATTTTGACATCTTCTTCTCAATTATTTTATTAACTTATGTTATAATTTCATGCCAATATATCCCTAATTATATAAATTTTGGTTAAATCCCATAGTTTGTACCTATTAGCAACCACCAAATAGATTCTTTTATGTTTAGTTTAGCTATTTTACATATTGTATCTAAGTTGTCTTTTGTTCATAAATTATTTGCATATTATTTATAGTTATATCCTTGAACCCAATTTTAAAAACAACTCTTTTTATAGCCTCCACCCCACTTTACATTATGATCAATTATATCTATGTTATATATAGTATGGTTTATCCATTTTCCTATATTCTATGATATTTATTTATTGATTATTTCCACCCAACATACATTATGGTGAACCTAATGTAAATCTTACTCATCTATTATTTAGTTCATTTTCATTATGTTTATTTATTTACCATAATTTAGATGAAATTTTTCTAAATATTTTAAAATTAAACCATATATTTTATTAGATATTTTTATGATGATTATAATAAATAATATTGAAACATAAAATATTTATATTGTAACATCATTTAAATCCTTACCATAAATAGTAATATAAAGATCTTTCCCTTAGATTTTAACACTTATTCCATGGTAGAAGATCCCATAGATGACCATACCATTTCTATCATGGCTAAGGATACCCTAACTGATCTTCCCATTTATACCATGGTTGAATATTCCATAGATGGTCATCCCATTTATTTAAACTCATAGATTAGATGGATATCACCTTGATGATCATCCTTTTTTTGACACTTATGGCATTTAAGAGGATCCCATAGATAATATTCCCATATTAAATGAATATCCATGAGAAAAATCTCACTCGTCAAGAAAATAATTATAATTCATACCAACCTTATAACATTTGTTTTGATATAAATTACCTTCCTCCTACTATTAATCTAAACTAAAACCCCACTTGGGTCTTTTAGAAAATCCCATATTATCTCCAAAACTATCCTTCACAACTAAATTTTGAAATGCAATTATTTTTTACTATATTATCTATGCCAATATAATTTAGAAAACTTTAATAAATTATAATAATATTAGGCATACAATTGATAAATATACATGTGAGGGATAGGATGACCTAAAACTAATCTCTTTCTCTCAATAAATTAAGACTTGAATAAGGTCAATCAAATATAACTTGTGTATACTTGTATAATCAAGTAGGAACCTATGATATTCATAGACCTAGCAGAGGGTAATCTAAAACTTATATGTCAAGAGGAAAGGCTTATAAATCATAATACCATGACATAAGGATATAGATATCTCTAGGTATCAACAATAGGTAAATTAATATAACTATGATTGTAAATATACAATTAAATTAAATGATGGATATGTGATTGTAAAAAAGGTAAGGTTCAGTGGTCAACTAAATGGGGGTATATGTAACATAGTGTAATAAATTCAAATCATAAACATCCCTATATCTATTCCACATTATTTCATATATGGAAGAGTCTAAGCAAGGTTACACACATACATCCACAAATAAATAAACAACATAGTACCTACTAAGTAAAGGAAATAGTATAGGAAGAGAAATACTTGCCTTGAGTTGAATCATCAATACTTAAGTCTCCCCTTTTGGCTCAAGTAGATATTTTCAAGAAATTTTTTAAGTTAAAGACATTAAATGGTTAGATGAAGACCTATATCAATGGTTTTTCCTATTGATATTTAATTACACTACATGAAAACACCTCCAAAATAAGGTTATAAACCACTAAATCTATTAATTAATTCCATAAGGAAGAATTATGAGAGTAATGCAAGTGTATGAATGTGATATATATTATTCCAATACACAAAACCAACCTTAAACTCAAATTTGATGGTATTGGCTAGGATGATGCAATTGTAAGACAATATATTTCATAATATGGTATCGATAAGGTTAATACAATAAAAAAGTTAGAAGATAGATTTTGAAATATATTGGGAAAGATGACACAGTATATAGGGAAAATTTATAATTTAGATGGCATTGTCTAGGATAATACCATAATATATATGGAAACTAGTGAATCTAGACAAGAAGTAGATGAAGAGGAAAGATAGATAAGGTTAAACTTATAATATTGATGGTGTAACATGATAGTATGCAAAAATCTCTCAAAAATTACCATGAGATGATCCCACCCAATTCCCAGTGTACCCTTTAAAACATGTACTCTAGGGTATTCTTGTGTTGAGAATCTATTATGAGACAAAGAGTTAGTAAAGTGATAAAGTGAAAATTAGTTGGTATATACACAGACTAGTTTAACAAAATTTAGTGTACTGATTAGAAAAAAATTAAATCTAACTATATTGGCTAGGATACACATATGACCAATACATGTTTGAAAAATATTTATATCAAACTAAACTATTTTTAGAACTAGGCCCAAGGGTATTTATTAGGGACAAGGAAAGAAATGCCACCCTTGAGAAATTGTATCAACAAAGTTGATACTATTTGTAAGGGGAATAATAAACTCCTAGACAATACCATAAGGTAATTTGATACAGTTAGGTGAAGTTTTGACCAATAACATATGGTATGGTCATTACACTAGGAAATTGGCCAACTCATTGATATTGTAGAGTATGGATGGTAGTGTTAGGTAGATAAGCTTAACCAAAGTGGTTCAATGTTTATTCAATGTAGTATAAATGATAAGCATGGTCAGTACTATAGGGTATGGTTGATGTAGTAGGATGATATGTGGGATAATACCATATGGTATGGTTTATGCAATTGAGTGATATGCTAGCTGATACTATATAGTATGGTTGATGAATTTGGAACTTTACCTTAGATAATACTATTAGGTATGACATGTGTAGTATAAAATTTAAGCATGGTCAATGTAGTTAGATGTTTAGCTGATGTAGTATAAAAATTGGAAAAAAAATAGTTTTACTATTTTTCTTGGGTTTTTAACTTTATTTTTAGGTCAAAATATGATTATGATTTATTATTTGATATTTTACAAAGATAATAGAGATTTTGGTAGAGTGTAGATGTTATTTAGCTTCCATATCTATTAGATAGAATTTTAATAGTGGGATAAGCTTAATGTATGATGTTGGGATGTGAAGGAATTATGAAAATGTGTCACGTGTCTCTCAATATGGTGCTTAATTCAATGTTCTTGAAATTATGGGAGAGAACCTTTGACACTTTCATATATGTGGTGGGTGGGGATAG
>JARHVA010007705.1:532500-597500 GCA_037957365.1 Torreya grandis | reverse complement strand
GATCATAGAAGATATGTCCATGTGAAATGGTTGATATAATGATGAATATATTAATATATGAAGATAAGAAAGGATAAATTCTATGTGACTATGATATGCTATGAAAGGTGATAATCATGTCAATAGAGAATCTATGCTATCCTACATAACATGTATCAAAATAACTAATATGATAAGTCATTCTAAAAAGAGGGAATGTAAAAATAGGCTAAAGGATCACAAAAATTCTAAGGCAAACTAAAAATGGTAAAGACGTGATAAAATAAACCCAAAGGTGATGCCTAACATGGAATCATGAGGGAAACAAATTTTTATTATAAAGTGATAGTAAATGTGTCATGAACCCCAAATTTTGAGTTTCTTAAAACCCTAATTTTTAGAAGTTATGTTCATAGATCCCAACACAAGACCCATTAAATGGATAAATTTTACTCTATATCTAACTCTTAGTTTCTACATTCCATCATAAGTCAGTGTTAACCTTGTTAAATGAGAAGTAGCTGATAAACTAGATGAGGGTAAATAGCCAAGATTCACTATAGCTGAGAAAGAAGTCCACAATGATCAACTAAGACAACACAGTTACAAAAAAATACAAGACATCATATACCTAATCAAAATTTTCATAAGATATTATCTTTATTAAATTTTTAACTCCATTTTATTTTTATAGATTTGAATTTACATTAAATTTACATAACGTAATTGATGTAATCCATGGTCATAACCAATACTATACCACCTAGATTACTAGTTCAATAAAATCCATCACCCATGCAAGTCCACCTTATTACATCAAGGAATATTTAATCAAATTATATTAAATTATATTATTCAAACATGTGATTACTAAGTAGTTTACAATATTACAAATCATAATAAATATTTATATTCATAACCCCTTGGAGTTCATAAATATTTCAAGCACTTTAATACAAAACTTCTCAAAACATCCATATTCATAATGCTCATTTGAATCATATTTATGATGAGTAATTTTTTTATTCATCCCAAATTTCATCATTTAGTATTCTTTAGAATTTATAACCACTTATATATCCTCAAGATTTAATGATTTATAAAAGAATCAAATACATAGGTATAAGTATTATGTGTTGACCTATCATTTTAAAAGTAACCATTATCACTAAATTTTATAGGTAAATTCAAACCAGTCAAGTACCTAATAAAGTTGAGTGGAACACAATGGTTCATGCAAATAAATTAATATACTTCATTGGTTACCATACAAATCTCTAGTGTAGTTACCAATCACCTATCATATAATAAAACTAATTTAATATCTTTTTTTCAATGTTTATTAATGAACTTGTATTATTGAAACATGGATAAGGATCACCTTTAAACTTTTAATATAACCATATAATGACATTTTAATCCCACCATAATTAATTCCAAATAAAAATGTTTTATACTTAGTTGATTACAAATCAATCATAATGTAAGCATTTAACAATCGATCATAAAATATAGTGACTTAGTAGGGTTATCATGCTCATTTAAAATAATATCACCACCAGTTCATAGCCATAAATTAATTAGTAGCTTATGCTACCAAATAATTTATTTTCATTTATTATTACTGTAATTTATATCACTCATGTTTAGAATTTTCATAAAAAAAACAACAATGAAACATTAAAATGAATCATAACTTATTTGAGAGTTTTGCTACTGAAAAGGGGTAATGCCAAAATTTACATAATAACATATATACATACAATCAACCTCATTTCAATTATAACATATAAAAACATATGAAAATTTTATATTTATTTTTCCAACTATATTAACTCCAATATCAAATACATATCCACGCTAAGAGAATAACACCCATAATTAAATGTAATTACATAGTTGTAAAATGATTCCAACCAAATGAATCAACCAATCTACCATAAATCATTATTTCATTTTAAACCAACTAGCCCAATGTCTATCTATGACTTTTCCAATGAAAGTTACAATAGTTATTAAAATGAGAAATCCAACACCTCCTACAAAATATATAATATCTACACAACTAATTATTTCAAAAGTGGACCAATAATTGACCACAAAATTGTATATGCTTCAAATACTCATATCATAAATCAACACTTATTAAACACACATCTAAATCTATGGTAGAGTCTATTAAATATCATTATAAATAAAATGGACTTATTAAATCATTCAGTTAACAAATATTATACACAACCATAACCAAAAAATTTAAAAAAAATAATACCTAACCAACATGTTTAAATTGGCAGTGTTCTATGTTAGGTCTCATTTTAGTTTTCCTAATAATACTGACAACTATAGTGTTCCATTCCTAGTAGTGAGTACTATCAACATATTTTGTGCATGAATTTTATAAATTTATTTCCCATCAAATGAGATCAATATAATCATAATACAACTACAATATTAGTATACTTCTTCCAAAATAAAAATACAAACATTTATAACACTTCTTCCTAATGCAAATAATCCTCAATATTTTTAAGTCATGCCAAATAATAAGGTACATCAAAGTGAAATGAACCAAATAATTAGTGCAAAACTATATTATAATTATGAAACCAAAGCTTTCCCTTAGAATAAATAATAATTACTATTCAAAATTATGATCCATATTACCTTAATAATGATAATAGTAAGCCAAGACAAGATTCTAATTTAATCATATTAGTGAATACCAATATCATGTTCATACAAGAAACTATAAACATAGACATTTATTGATACGAGAATAATCTCAATATGAATATTAACACCAATATTGAATCATAATTCAATCTCAATGAAAAATGGTAAGAACTATTTTATCTATTCATGCCTCACTATTACGATTACATAATAAGAATTTATGATAAATGAAAAATTGAATAAACATATGTATTATCCATAACAACCATGTAACATTATTGACTAAAGATACAAAAATAAATACTAGTTTTCCTATTCATAATTCAACAAATGATAGAATTCTTTAGTTATTTCATATTCATTTAGGTAATATGAAATAATAAATCCACATGCAAGTTAATTAGCATTGCCTTTAGTAGATTACTCTTATTACAAGCTTTGTTATATAATAGACACACACAAGTAATATGACCCAACTGGTATTCATCCATATGAAACATTCCCATAAAACCAATCCATAAATGTGACAACAATGAGCCCATCCATCGATGAGTTTTCACTGCCCAACCCAACCATTAGTTGGTAGGGGAAGTAAGTACCAAATTACAATCATAGAACATTAAATAAATAATAGTATCATGATACAATGAGGTTAGGGGTTCCATAATATTTTTAGATTGATAATTGGGCTTAATACAACATAAACCACAAACCTTAAATAATCAAGTAAACCATTCAAAAATGAGGTGTGAAATGACCATGACCATAGAAAAAAACTATACTAATGTCATTAAAAAATTATATTTGAATCACATCATGAAAACCCAAAAAATGGAAACTATCAAATAACATTCAATGATAAATTAACAACCATCAACACCAAAACAACCAATAGAGTCAAGAATATTTATAGTTAATGTATATGTTGTCCAATGGTGAGGGGAACCTATAGTCTCACCATCAAGGTGCTCATTGACTATGTTAAAAAACACAAAATAACAACTTATTTAGGAGTTTATTAATTACCTCCAAACTAGAGGCATGTTTTCCTCTAGATTATCCAAAACCCATAAAACATTTAGTTTTAAATAATATTTTCAATCTTACTTGTTTATATCTTAATTTAGACCAAGTGAAGCATAATAACTTCCTTGTGATATGAAATAATTTCCTTTTCCTTTCCAATTTATCTATCCACCATCCCCTTTTTCTTTTTCCACAATTTCTTTTGTGTATTTTTTCCCAATGCCCAATCATAGTTCTAACTGGTAAAACTCCTAGTTATACCATGTGGAACTCCCACTTGAAACATCTATAAATTACATGCATAGTTCAAAAATTCATGGTGGTTAGCTATAAAACCTTTACCCCATTAATTCATTCAACTCTTCATACATGGTCCATTGAAAACCATTCATTTCCTTTTCCAAAATGAAACCCTAATGAGATTTTCCTTCCATGTCAACCACCTATATCACTACATGGTTTAGTTAATCAACCAAAAAATAATCATTTAATTATGCCATCAAGATAATTATTTGAGACTTAAAATTTGATCAAAATTTAACTAATGGCATGGCCCTATTATGGACTAGTCCCTTCATAAACTATACAAGATATCAAGCACACTAACCTTAGTCCTTTACATAGACTTATCAAAGTTGTGACAATGCATTTAGACCTGAACCAATCTTATACTTGAAGTAATATATAAAACTAACAAAGGTATAATAACCTTAAATATTTTTTTCAATGCTTTTAGATGCCAAATTCACCTAATTCCATTTAAATCTCAACTCAAGTTGTAAAAATGGTCACATTCTCAACTAATATTAGTTGGTTTTTCAATGATAAATGAAGTAACTTAAATTAATGAAAGTAAATAACCAATAAATGAATGTACTTAACAAGGAATAATAATAAAACTCAAGACCATAAATTGATAAAATAAAATCTTGGGTTTAGCCATTATTGCATCATATCACTATTTTTATCTACATATTCCATTTTCACCACTATTCACCATCGTCTAGTACAAACCTAGTTCATTGAGATAAAACTTGCAAGTATGTCCACAAAGACATCACTCATATCTGTCATCATGTGATAATTCTAAAAATAGTAAAAAATAATAATTCTAAATCAAATTCATTATAATAAATCCATAAATAAAAATGATAATATTGTAATTAGATAATCACAATGTCCATAATAATGTTAATACAACATGTGAAATCAACTAATAATCATGATCAAAAGTATAATTAGGTGTGGTCATGACATTCACCCTCTATTAATAATGACACCATCCTTGGGGCCTTAAAAGAACTAAGGATAGTGATATCCAAAAAAAAAATCTTCTTAGGTAACACTCCTTTCCCCCATTTGATCCCATTAGACCAATACTTGTTACATTATATTCATTTTCACAAATCAATGATGCATTGAGCCATAAGCTTGATTCAATCCAGCTAAATTATTTACTCATCCTCCACTATAATATTATTATAATTCATAATATGTGATTGATATAAATCATATTTTATTAATAATTATACAAGAGAAACATCATGGATTTTAGATAAAGGATGAAGATCCAAATGAGAACCCATTAGGCTAATTTTTTTCACTATGTCAAATGGCCCAACATATCATGGTACTAACTTATAAACTTTTCCAACTTATTTGATATTTTATGAGGGCTTACCCTAAAAAATAGCTTATCAATGATCTTGAACTCTCTATGTGGTATTTTCAAATTTGCATAGTTTTTTTGTCGATTAGAGGTAAAATTTAATCTTTAATGCATGATATCCATTTACTCATCATACTCTTTAAAAGTTTTAAGAATTGAAAACAAGTGGTTTTCCAAGCTATTCAAACCTAAGGGAGTTTTAAACTTATTCCCATACAAGGATTTAAAATGTGCCATCTTGATTACTAAATGGTTGGTATCGTTATATGAAAACTATACCAAGTGAATAAAATCTTCCCCATTATATTTTTGATCCTTGATTTACATTCTCATCATGTCTTAAAAAATGTTCAACCTTCTATCCATCCCTTTTTAGATGATATGCTTAATTAAAATTTATCTTTGTACCAAAGGTATCCATCATGGTTTTCCAAAATTGAGAAGTGAAAAACTTATCTATATGTTAGATAATCGCTTTCGATATGCCATAAAGTTGAACTACTTCAATAAAAATTATTTTGGAAACTATGGCAGCATCATCATGATGTTTACTTTTATAAAGTGAGCCACTTTAGTAATTTTATCAATCACAATCAAGATTGAATCATGTTTATTTATATATTTAAGGAATCATGTGATCAAATCCATGGATATTACTACCTATTTCCTTTATAGAATAAAATAAGGATTAAAAACTCCTCCAGAGTGACCATTTTCAACTTTCACATGATAATATTCCAAACACACTACATATATAGTTACATCTTTCATTAAACCGGGATAGAGATACATCACTTTTAGATCTTGTGTCATTTTATTAACAATAGGATGAACATAATGAGGTGAAACATGCATTTCACTTAATACTTGTTCCATTTAATTATGTAAGTCCATAACTATAATTATGCCTTTATATCTCAATAGACCATATATATAAACCAAAAAAATACAATCATAGATTTATGATCTAGTTTCATCACATAGTTTTAGGCATTACATGTCTAATTGTTGTTGTTCAAGCATAAAATCCTTAAATTTAGACCTCATAATATAGATATCATCAATTTAGGCTAACCTACTTAATGCATCATCTACCTATTATCTTTTCCCTTTACATAATAAATATCAATATCAAAATTATTGATAAATTCCAACCACTTCTTCTTCCTTGCATTTAGCTCATCTTGAGCAAATAGATATTCTAGGTTTCAATGGTTTGATTTAAACTTGAAATTTTTTCCTAACACAAAATGTTTTCACTATTTCATTGCATGAATTATATTACCTAATTATAGATCATGAGTGGGGTAATTTTTATCATGATTCTTGGGGTTTCTAGACTCATAAGAAACCACATTTTCATCTTGAGTGAAAAAAATACCAATTCCCAATTTGAAAGCATCATCTGAAACTTCAAAGTTACAATTTATATCTGGTATGGTCATAATATGTGTCAAGGTAAGTATAAATTTCAAACCTTGGAAAGTCTTTTCAGACTTAGAAGACTAATAAAAATTATTACATTTCCTTTGCATAGAGGTTATAGGATTAACAATGCTTGAAAAATCTTGTACAAACTTTATGTAGTATCCTGCAAGCCCTAAAAAACTTCTCACTTCATGTACATTATTTAGATTTGGCCATTAATTAATGGTTATAATATTTTTAGGGTCTACTCCAAGTCCATATTTATAAATCATGTCCCAAATAATGTATTTATGTTTAAAATAAAAAACATTTGGACAAATTTCCATAGCTTATGATGCCTCAAACACTACAACACTAGCCTAATTTTTTTTCATGTTCTTGTTCACTCTAAAAATAGATCAAGATATAATATATTAACACCAATAAGAATTTATTAAGATAATCTTGGAACAAACTGTTCATTAAATTCATGAAAGTTATAGAATCAATAATTACTCTGAAGGGCATAACTAAAAAATCTTATTGTCCATATCTAGTTTTAAAATTAGTTTTATGAACATATTCTTCCTTGATATGAAGTTTATCGTACCTAATAAAAGATCTATCTTTAAAAACATAGTTGTTCCTTTCATTTTGCTAAACATACCATAAATTTGAGGAATGGGATACTTATTATTAATTATGACCTTTTTTATCATTCTATAATAAATGAAAATTTTGAATGTCCCATCATTATTTTTCACAAAAACAATTGGAGATCCCTAATGCAATACATTAGGATGTATCATTCCTTTATCCAATAGTCCTTGTAGCAAAAATTTAAATTTTCTTAGATAAACCACATTAATATAGTAGGGTACTTTAGAATTAGGTGTTAATCTAGGTGTTACATCTATTTCAAAGTCAAATACTTTATGAGGAGAAAATCCATGTAGTTCTTCTAAAAAAATATTTTCAAATTCCTCCAAAATAAGGTATTCTTAGATAATAGTACTTATTTCATCAATAAACTCATAAAATTTTAGGGCATACATTTTAAATCCTTTTCTTACAACCATATTAAGTTTTACAACTTGAATTATTCTTTGAGTTGGAGGTTTCATCATCCCTTGAATAATTATAATATTATCTTCATCATCTACACATTGCAATATCTTGTTGTAATATTCATTATTGGATTGATGTTATTTTAAAAAATCCATACCTAGGATGATATGATATCATCCTCAAGGAGAAATGAATAAGTTCACACAAGTCTTAAAATTACCCAAGCTTAGTTGAACTTGCTCTAGACTTTCATTTACAACCACTTTATTCCCAATGCAAAACTCTACTTTATATCCTTATCTAGGTATATTTGGGTTTGTTTTACACTTTAAATCATTAAAATGATAAATTAAACTATATATTTCTCCTAAATCAATAAAAATAGAGAATTAGAAACTAAAAAGTATGACTCTAGTCTCAATCGGTGTTGACTGAAATTTAACATTTTTATTTTCTACAGTTGTGTAGACCTTGTGATTACCTTTTAATTTATGGAAATTTTTTGGTAATGGTTATCACCACATTAATAACATGTCACAAGAGTCTTATTTGGAAGAGGGATTGTATTATCTCCTGTGATAGGTCCATAAAAGCTTTGTTGATTACTAGTTTTAGTATTCTTCCTTATGGAGTATGATTTAGGATACTTCTTATTCTAAAATTTATTTATAAAATTTAAATTCTTCCCAATATTTATTTTTGAGTCATTATTATTTAAATTTTTATTTATTATAGGAATTTATGACTTAAAATTTCCTTGTTTCCATCTATTCAAAAATTATTGTCTTGCCTTTTGGTGAGACTTTACTTTTTATTCAACTCAGTGTAATAATTACAAAGAAATAGATAATGTGTTTAGACCATTCATGTTTATGGCATGCATGGGTATATCCTTCAAAACCATATTTAATTTAATTTCTTCATCATGCATGTAAAAAGTTGTTCTCATATTCAACAACTAACCTAGTTCATTCCTTTAATAGATGAATCTCATTAATTTTCTTTTCCTTATAGATATTATTTACATATTTTTTTATAAATTATTTTTCAAATGTTTCCCAATAAATATTCATGGAATTATACCCTTTAAAATCACATAGATTATTCCACCACAAATTTACATCTACTACCAACTAGTAAGCGCTTATGTGTGCTTTGATGTTAGAACCCATGTTATGTAGAGTGAAATACTTATATAAATTCATAAACCATGACTCAAAGGCATCACCAATGTCTTCACCAAATAATTTAGGAGGATGAATATTTTTTATCCCCTTAAATATGCACTCCACAACCTCAAGTTTTTATGGATGCTCATTATTAAGCCCTTCACCTTCTTGCAAATTTTCTAGATCAATCAACCTTTGACTATAACCAACCATTTATTCTTAAATGTCATGTGATACACTTAGGATGTCATGAAGTACAAATTTTTATTATTTTAAAACTAGTTTTTTATGGTTATTTTGATTCCAAAGATGGTTGAAATACTGCTCAACATCAGTGTTAACCTATTCGTGCTCATCCAAATAGTGATTGTTAATTAGAACACTTTCAACATTTTGATAAACTCTATTTTATCTATTTATTACCTTATTGATGCATTAACATACATATATGGATTAAATATTTCATATAATTTTTCTAAAATTAGTTAAACATAAGCTTTGATGCAAACTATCCTAATCCTAAAATTTTGAGTTTTTTCAAACCCTACTTTTTAGAAGTTATGCTCACAAATTCCAACACAAGAGTCATTGAATGGCTGAATTGCACTATAGATCTAAATATTAGTATGAAAATTACATAATAAATTATTTTTAACATTGTTAAATTAATTAAAAATAATAAAATAGATGTGGGTAAGCAACCAAGATTCACTACAACTGAAAAGGAAGTCCACAATGATCAACTAAGATAACAAAATTATAACAGAATACAAGATATCATCTACATAATCATGTTTGTTAGAAGAGATGATCATTATTAAATTTTTAACTCCATTTTAGTGTTATAAATTATAATTTACATTAAAATTACATTAGTTCATTGATTGCATCTGTGGTCATAACCATAGACTATACCACCTAGATTACTAGTTCAACACAATCTAACACCCATGTAAGTCTATCTTATTACATCAAGGAATATGTCATCAAAATATTTTGACTTATATTATTCACACATACAGTTACTAATTACTTTAAAATATTATAAATCATAATAAAACTTTCTATTCATAACCTCTTGGAGTTCATAAATATTTCAAACACTTTAATACAAGAATTCTTGAAACATCTATAGGCACAATGCTTGTTTGAATTGTATTTAGGATGAGTAACTTATTTATTCATCCTAAATACCATCCTTGAGTATTATTTATGTTTTATAACCACTTATATATCTTATAGACTTAAAAATATGTCAAATAATCAAATACATGAGGCACAAGCATTTTGTTTTGACCTATCAATTTATAAGTAACCATTATGACTAAAATTTGAAGGTAAAGTCAGACCCATCAACTAGTTAATAAATCTGAGTAGATCACAATAGTCCATGTAAATTTATTACCATACTTCATTGGTTTCCCTAAATATCTATATTATAGTTACCAATCATCAACCATATAATCAAAGCAATTTAATATCATTTTTTATGTTTATTAATGAATCCATATTGTCAAAAAATAGCTAAGGATCACCTTTCATCTTTTAACATAACTTTATAATAAATTTTTAATAAAAACATAATTAAATATGAATATAAAGGTTTTATACTTCTTTAATTCTAACTCAATCATAATTTAAGCTTTTATAAATCAATCATTCAACCTAGCTTCCTAATAGGGTTATCATGCTCATTTAAAATAATATCAATGCTAGTTCATAGCCATAAAATTGTTAGAAGTATATATTACCAAGAAACTTATTTTCAATTATCATTACTATAATTTATATCATTTGAGTTTAAAATTTTCATAAAATAACCAAAAATTAAGATATAAAATGAATCGTAACTTCTTTGATATTTCTACCACTAAAAAGGGGCAATGTCAACATTCACCTAATAATATATATACATCCAATCAACCTAGTTTCAATTGAAACAATGAATAACATATATAACAAATATATTTCCTTTTCAAACTATATTAACTCTAATATAAACTTCAAATTAATATATATAGAAAAAAAAACCATAATGAAATGTAATTACATACTTTCAAAATGATTCCAACCAAACCAATTGACCAACCTACCTTAAATCAAACTTCTATTTTAAGCCAACCAGCCCCATGTTTGTATATGATTTTATAATGAAAACTAAAAAATACAACACTTCCTACTAAATAAATAATATCTACAGAACTATTTTTTTCACAAGTGGATAGATGATTGACCATAAAATGTTATATGCTTCACATACTTGTGCATAACACAACTCAACACTTATTAAACACACTTTTCAATCAATGACAAAGTCTATAAAATATCATTATAAATAAAATTTAATTCTTAACTCAATCAATTCACAAATATTATACATAGACATATTACTAACAAAAAAAAATTAAAAAAAATGAGTACCTAATTAGCATGTGTTGCATTGATAGTGTTTGATGTTAAGTCTCATATTAAATTTTCTAACAATACTTAGAAATGGAATGTTCTATTCCTAGCATTGATTACTATAAATATAATTTATGCATGTGTTTTATAAATTTATTTCAAATCAAATGAGATGAATATTATATCAAGACATTTAAAATATTAGTATACTTCTTCCAAATCAAAAACTACAAACCTCTACAGAACCTCTTGCTAATGCAAATAATCCTCTTTCTTTCTAAGTCATGTCAAATAATAAGGTACATTGAAATCATATGAATCATAAAATTATTAAAAAAATATAATATAATTCATAAACTAAAGATTTAATATTATAATAAATCATTATTAATATTCAGGAATATCATTCATATTACGTTAATAATAAGCCAAGACAAGAATTTATTTTAGTCATAATAGTGAATACCAATAGTATTTCCATATAAGAAACTATAAAAAAACCTATATTGATACATGAAAAAAAATATCAATATGCATATTAAATTTAGTATTAAACTATAATTCAATCTAAAGGAAAAACATTTAGAATAGTATTATCTATTCATGCCTTAGTATTATGATTTCATAATAGGAATGTATGACAAATGAAAAACTAACTAAATGTATGTACCATCCATGAAAACCATGTAATAGTATCAACTAAGAATACAAAGAGAAACAATAGTTTTACTCTTCATAGTTAAAAAAATGATACACCACTTTAGTTATTGCACATACACTTAGGTACTATAAAATAATAAATCCACATGTAAGTTACTTAACATTAGCCTTGGAAAATTACTCATATTACAAGATTTATTATAGATTGTACACACAATAGTAAGATGACATAGCTAGTCCTCATCTATATACCTCATGTCCATGCAACTAATCCATACACATAAACATAATGAACCCATCCATGTGATTTTTCCCTACCTATTAACCATTATTGGTAATAGAATAAGGCACCTAGTGATGAACATATAAATTCTAAGAAATACTAGTATCATGATGCAATGAGTTCAGGGGTTCCATAATCTTTTTAAACTAACAACTAGGCTTAATATAACATAATCCAAAAAACATAATTAATAAATTAGAACACTAAAAAATAAGGTATACAATGACCATAACCATACCAATACCTAAACTAATGCCATTAACAAACTAGATTTGAAGCACATCATAGAAACACAAAAAATGGAAACACTAAAAAAAAATTCAATGATAAAAGAACAACCCTCAAAATCAAAATAACCAATAGAGCCAATAATATTTATGGTCCTCTTATACATAATTAATAAGGTGAGGGGAATCCATAGTCTCACCATCATGATGCTCATTGATTGTGTCCAAAAACACAAAACTATGGTCTATTCAGGCGTTTATTAGTTACCGACAATGTAGAGACATGTTTTCCTCTAGATTATCCAAAACCTATAAAAATTTTAATTTTAAATAAGAGCTTATAAATTACTTGTTTAATGCTCTATGTAGACTAGATAAAGCATAATAAATTCATTTTGATATGCAATATTTTTATTTTCCTTTATATTATGTCTATCCACCATCCCCTTTCCTTTTTTCCATAGTTTATTTTATACATTTTTACCCAACACCTAATGGTAGTTCCAAATGGTATCAATCATGGTTATACTAAGTGAAACTCCCACCCTAAACTTCTATAAATTACATTCATAGTTTCAATAGTCATGGTGGTGAGTTATAAAACCTCAATCCCATGAATTCCTTTAAATCTCCATGCATAGTCCATCAAAAACCATTAAGTTTCTTCAACACAATTAAACCCTAATGAGAGTTTACTTTCGAGTCAACCACCTGTATCACTACATGATTTGGTTAATCAACCAAAACATAATCATTTCAATATGTCATCAACCTAAATCCTTAATAATTAAGGTTATATCAAGATTTAACTAATATCCTAGACCTATTATGCCCTAGTCCCTTCATATACTATATAAAATATCAATCACATTTAACTTAGTCCTTTACATGACTTATCAAAGTTGTGACAATGCATTCAAACTTGAACTAGTCTTACACCTGAAGTAATATAGAAAATTTTCAAAGGTATCATAACCTTTAAAATAGATTTTTAATGATTATATATTCCAATTACATATGATTTCATTTAAATCTCAAATTGATTTGTCATAATAGTCATGTTCTAAACTTAATGTTAGTTGGTTGTTCAATGACAAACAAAGTAACTCAAACCAATGAAAGTAAATAACCAAAAATTGTTTACACTTCATAAGGGAGACCAATATAAATAAAGACCATACATTGACAAACAAAAGGACTGGGTACAACCATAATTACATCATGCCACTATTTTTCCTACATAATCCATTTTTTCCACTATCCACCAACTTTTAGTACCAACCTCATTGATTGAACTAAAACCTGTAAAAATGTCCACAAAGCCATCAGTAGTATCTATCATCATACAATAATTATTGTAATAATTAAAAATTGTAATGTTGAATCAAATTAATTAAATTAAATCCATCAATAATAGTAATAATAATGTATTTATTTATTGAGGTAAAAGGGGGAATCTTATGATCTAGGGTCCCTAAACCCTAGGAGAACATCAAAAACAAAGAGGGACTAGAGACAAAAGAAGAATCCCAAAAGGGAAACATATTCAAAAAAATAAACACATCCATAAAATAACATAAAATTTCTCTCACAACGACCTAAAACTTATATTAAACCACACTTATTGATATGTCTTCTCAATAAGCCTTCATGTTGTTAAGATTTGTGTCTATTTTCCTAATGATGTTTTCATAGTCTAAGTTTGAATTGTGGATTTCACTGTTACATTGGCCCTTTATCCCCTTTCCCTTACTTGAATAGATAGGATAAAATAGCTCTTTGAGGTACTCATGAAGATTTTTAATATTCTATAGACATTCATTCATAGCCTCTTTACTACAATTAATAATGAAATTGAGTTTATTTTGAAGATCTTCGTTGGCATGCTCGAGTAGATCAACTCTAAGATCTAAATGTCCCCTTCTTTATTCATCCAGGCTTTAGATAACTTATAATTTTCCTATTGTAGGCTATTCATCTTGTTTTTTATGCTCAACATTTCCCTCATGAACCATCTCATGAGGGAGTTTTGTAACTCAAGTTATTTAATCACCATGTCATTATTCTCCATGTTCTTGAGAGAATTGTCAATTTGATTAAATTCCTTTTTTTTTTATCTTTTTGATAATGCTTCTCTATTTATTTCTCAATGTTGTCAGTAAGATTCTTTTTATTTTGGTTTTCAACCTCTATTCAAGTGGTCCTTTTAGTATTAGATTCATCCTTATTATTACAATCCTCTTCCCCTTATTCAATGTCACTACCCACAATAACAAATTTCCTAGCCCTCTTTTTTGTGAAGAGGGGTCTATTATTTTTTGGGATCCTTGGGTGCAATTCTATCTTTGTCTTCAAATTTTCCTTTGGAAGATCCTCTTAGCCATTCTTAATACCCTCTAATTTAGTATTATGTTCCTTTCCTACTTTAGTTTTGGATTTCTCAACTTTAATTATCTTGTTTCCAGTATCCCTATTCTACTTTCCAAAGTATTTGATGGTGATTTTTTTGATATTTCTCATATCCACTAGACCAACATTCATTTTTACTTCATTTTTCTAGGGAATTTCAGGCATGAATTGGTTTATTCCCTTTAAATATTTATATATGAGAAAAATTAGACCCTTGTGTCTAGGGGTAATGTAGATTCCATTTTTGCATTTTTGTATGGAGTTTTTTTATAGATTTAAGAATGACAAATGGAAGATTGAACCAACTCCATATCTAAACTAATTTAACATCCTAAACATATACCACCTAAAAAATTATAATGACCTTCAAGAGTAACATATTTACTGATATGGAAAGCTACCTTAGCAAAAGGTTTGGGGAGAGATTCCCTATTGAAGCCATTGTGTAAGTTTTCTAGGTGCTCACCCTCCTCTAAGAATGAATATTCATTCACTTTATAGTCTCTCAAGTTGTAATAGCTCTTAGTTTCTTCTTTTCTTAGGTTCATCACATGTGTAATCAAGTCCTTGATGATTTCTAACATGACACTATTTATATTAATGACCCTTTTCTCCAAGTCACTGATAAACTAGATGGAAATATGCCTATAAAAAACCTCAACTCTTTCCATAAATTTGGCAAGTCCCCCCACCTATAGGGCATTCCAGACTCTTATATTATATTTTACCTCAAGTTGGATCTTGGGCTCAACCCTATTGGGTAATCCCATTAGATTTTTTCTACTCACATAGAGTTCTGGTTCACTTTTAACGTCCCCTCCAAACCACCACTTATAAACATCAGTGATATTGTCGTGGAGTGAATGATGATGCCTAGCATGTTATTTCTCACTTTCTAGATGTTTCTCCCAAGTGTAATTAGGGACAATGGATCTAGGCTCCCACATATTTATTGATATGCTATAGTCTCCCCTAGACATGAGGAAGAAGACCATAAAGTTATATATTAATAAAAGAGTTTCTCCATTCATTAGTTATTTTTGTTAGGATCTCTCTATGAAGATTCTCATGGTCAATCCATGTTTTGAAAACCAAATTTCTTGTTCCCTCATTGGCAAACCAATCTATAATTCCATTTCTCTCCCTATAAGTATGTATTATGTGAACTTATTGAAAGGAGTTTAGGATTATTTTATCTTCATCAATGATATTTTTATAGTCTAGCTTGAGGGATGTTTGCCAATTAAGCAATTGACTATGTTCATGGAGTCCCCTTTCACTTCTATATTTTGGATATTAAGTTTGTTAGATAATTTGAGACTTAAAAGGGTAGCTAAAGCATCTACCCAATGATTGGTCTTAGTACCCATATCTCCTGCATAGGCCCTAGTTAGTTTTCCTTCAGCATCTCTGATGATTCCTCCCCATACAATTCTTATATTTTATTTTTATGCACCATCAAAATTCAATTTCATCCATCCTTTAGCTGGAGCTTTCCATTTAGTTCTCTTTCAAACTTCTTTAGAATCTAGTTTTCCTATTCTTGAGAAGTCAATTTTCCAGTTTTGTGAAAGTAATCATTCAAATGAGAGGAGTTCCTTGCTTTTTTTTGTTTTGATATAATTGTAATTCTCCTTAATGGCTGAGCAAATCCTTTTTGAGTTCACCTTGCTAGAATACTTCTTGTCCCTCAATATGTTATTATTTCTAGTTTTCCATTCCCCCCACCAAATGTGTGGAAGGGTATTGTTCCAAATCTACTTAAGATGAGGGTTTTTAAAGGGATAGATCTAAGCTATCCAAAATTTAATTAAAGTTATTGGAATATCCCATGAGATGTTAAATTTCCTTAAGAAGAAGTTTCACACTTTTTGAGTATGCTTACAGTTGATGAGGAGATGTGAGATGATTTCATTCTCTTTTTTGCATAGTACATATCTATTAGTTATGATGCAACCTTTTTATTTTAAATTTTAAACTATAAAAATATTTTCTTGAATGGCTATCCAAGAAAATAAACCTATCTTTGGGGTGATGTATTTATTCGATATGCCTTTCCAACCCACCTTAGTGTCTTGGTTTTGAGAGATTCTTTCATATCTATCTTTGACATTATAATTTCCATCAAAGGAATTGATCCACATCATCTTGTCTTGCTTGTTTACTTCTAAGATATGAATGGTTTTCAGAGTCCCATTTAGATCTTCTATTTTTCTCTATTTATCTTGATTAACTCCTTCCACACTAATTTCAATCCATTGTTTATATCCATTTCTTGATTGCCAAAATTTTTTAATATACTCTCCATAATTCTATGTTATTTGTTGTTTAGTGTGTTATTCAAAATTCCTGTATTTATGGACCACTTCAATATTACATTTATCATTCTATAATTTGATGTTCCTACCATTTCCCATTTTCCATATGGAACCTTCAAGAATAATCTCCCTATTTTCAACTAGGAAGTTCTAGATGTGCAAACCTCTAGTGAACTATTCATCACTTTAAATGGCACCAGGGTTTCTACATTGAATATATTTGTGAGATAGTATCTTATTCTAGGTTGAATTAGTATTAATGAATCTCCACACAAACTTGGAGATCATATCTTGGTTTACCCTTTGGAGGTTTCTTATGCCAAGGCCTCCACATCTTTTGTTGTTGTAAATTCTATTCCAAGAGACTAGGTGGAATTTCCTTCTACCTTCATAGTCATTCCATAATGAGTTTCTTTGTATTTTTTTGAGGATTTTTTCCACTCCTTTTTATAGTTTAAAGAGAGATAGTGTGTAAATTAGAAGTCTTTAGAGAACTAATTTAATTAAGACCACTTTACCTACTTGAGTAAGGAGTTTCCCTTTCTAGCTTCCAAGTATTTTATGGAAACTTTCAATTAGTGGGTTCTAAGAACTTTATTTTCATTGATTTATGAATAGACACATACATAGGTAAGTGGATGGTAGAATTTTGATTTGACAGCCTAATATACTAGTAATTTTATTTTGTCTAGCTTCCAAAGTGTTGAAGAAGTAAACTAAGCTCTTGTCAAAATTGATTTTTTAATTTGTAGCTTTCTCATACATGACTAATTTTTTTTGTAAGGTCCTTGTTTCCTAGATAATAGCTTTAGCTAGTAGGATGGTGTCATCAACAAACTAATATGTGATAGGTTCAACCTACCTAGCTAGTTTTAAGCCTCTAAGATGACCATCCACTAAAGCCATAGAAATGTACCTACTTAAATCCTTAGCCATGATAATAAATAGGAAATGTGATATAGGGTCTCCTTACCTTATACCTTTAGCACTTCTAAAGTATCCTTGAGCTACTCCATTCACTAGAATAGACAACATACATGTCAATATGCATGATCTTATGGTTTTTCTAAATTTATCATTAAAACCGAATTGATTTAACACCCTATCTAGGAATTTATAGTCTAATACATCATAGGCCTTGTACATATCAAGGATCATATCTACCTTTTTGCTAATCTCCATGGAATGGATAGCCTTGTGGACAACTATTACACCATCTTGGATTTGCCTTCCTAGAATAAATCCTCCTTGTTGTACCTATATGATATTTTTCCATTATAGGTTACATTCTCATGGATATAAGTTTAGTGATTATTCTATAAAAAGAATTACATAGGCTTATAGGCCTAAAATCAATCAAGTTCATTACCCCTTATTTTTTGGGGATGTGCATGAGAAAGATGTGATTAAACTCCTTAAGCAATTGCCCTGACTCAAGGAACTCATTGACCATAGTTGTGACATCTTCTCTTATAATGTTATAGAAGGTTTTTAAAAAAGTAATGGGAATTCCATTAGATCTCGGGGCTTTGTCTAGGTTCATTCTAGAACTGATGAACTCAAGATCATCCTTTGAAGTGGGTTCCATTAACAAAGTGTTGGCCTCTTTCTTTATTAGCTTCGGGATGACATTCAAAAATTCATGTTCAAAACCAATGTTTTTTTTAAGTCATTTTTGTATATGTTCTCATAGAATTGCATGCATACCTTATTGATCTCTTTTTGATCTTCAATGATTTGCCCTTTTTTTTAGTAATCTTTGTAATGGTGTTGTGTTTCCTATACTTGAGGGTTGAAAAGTGAGAGAATTTTGTGTTTTTATCACCTTATTTAAGCCAAATATTCTTTGATTTTTGCCTCCATAATGATTCTTCTCTAGCTATTATAGTGTGGTAATTACACAATATTTTTTTTCCCTATTTTATATTTGGAGGTCATACCCATTATTCTCATTTTATTCAATTTTAATCAAATCTTCTTCTAGAGATTTTTTATACTCAAAAAAATTCCAAATACTTATTTGTTCCATTATTTGAGTTTGATTTTGATTTTTTTGATGTTCTATGCAAGATTAAACATATTTGTCCCACTATTGTTCTTATTCAACCATTCATATATTTTGTCTTGTATGTTTAGATGTGAAAACCACATGTGTTCCACGTGGAAAGGGTGGTTAGTGAGATAAGATTTTTTATCTTTTATGAGTAATTCTAATCGAGAATGATCTAACCCAATCTTTGGGAAAGAATACAAAACAAAATCTTTTTATTGTAGCCACTCTATATAAATGAATATTCTATCCAATTAATGAGATTGTCTCTGATTCTTCTATTAGTCTAGGTGAACTTTGGCCCATGTATCTTAAAATCTATAACTCACAGGTCAGCAATAAGTAAAGTGAAATCCTCCATGTTATCTAGATGCCCAAAATTACCCCCTTTTAATCTCTAAGATTAAGGGGTGAGTTAAAGTAGCCAACTAGGATCCAAGGGAGTTATTCATAATTACTTCAAAAGTTTTTGATGTTTTCCCATAATTTATTGTATGTTGATATGGTGCTTGGAGAGTAAACATTTGACAAAATCCATTGTTTATTCCCTCTGATGTCTGTGAATATAATTACAATATGATTTTGTGATTTGAGAATGGGATCTCCTATGAGGTATTTGGGGTCCCAAAAAGTGATAAGACTAATTGAAGCTCTTATCACACTTACACAACTTTCTTTCACTTCTTTCCATTATACTTTTTTATGTTGCTAAATATATTTCTCCTCAATTTTGGATTCTTATATTGCCAATATAGCTACTTTTTTATTCCTTCTAAACTCTCTAAATACTTTATGTTTTCCTACACTATGCATCCCCCTACTATTCCATGAGAGAATTAACATTTTTAACTTATTTAGAGGGTGTGCCTCCCTTAAAAGGGAGAATTTTTTATATCCATCTATTATTTCTGCCTACATTGCATTTTGGAATAAATTCTTCTTAGATGGTCTACATCTCATTGGGAGAGTTCTAATTTATGATGCTTTTGCACTTCTTTTGGTGACTCTAATAGATGATGCCTTCATTTGAGAATTATTTTTTAGAGAGTTCTTTTTTTTTCCAACTTCTCCTCACTGATAGTCTCTTTAACTCTTTCTTTTGATTCCCCTTTATTTTGTCTAATTTCCTCTTCATCTAAATCTTAGTCCTTCCAATATTCATCATCTAAATCCTATTACAAAATATGAAATTTATTTTATAGTAATGTGTTGTTGGTATTGGCATCTTGAATTTGGCCATGTGCTTCTAGTTGGGTAATTTCCTAACTAGTCTCTTCATTCTTTGCATAGTGTTATCACTCTCTAGAGCTGATTGTTTATACTTTTCTAAAATTTTCTTCACCCATGTTTGATAGGGGTCTCATATTTAAATGTTTTGAGGTATGTTTCCTTTTTATTATAATTGATATAGGATCTCTCTCCCTTGGATAACATGTGGATCTATGACATTTGTTTCTAACTTGTCTATATTTTCCTTTTATACTTCTAAAGTTATGTTTCTCTACCCTAAATTGCTTTATATTGTGTTTGTTTTTTCCTATTTAATATTCTTAAAAGAGATCCCTCCCTTTCTCTATCATGATGTGTTATTTGAATCTAAATGGCACACCTTGGCTAAATGGCCTAATTTGTGGCATTTTTCACATATTAATGTAGACCTCTCAAATTTGATCCTCTATGTTTTGGATCCATATGGCATATGTATAATTATTGAATTAGGTAGATCTTGATTCAATGTGTTAATTTAGAATCTCATATGTACCATTTTATAACTTTCTTTGGTTGCTGAGTCAAGTGAAATTAGATAACCAAAAGATTTAGCTATACTTGTAAATAATTCCTCTTCCCAAAATTCTATGGGTAAACCTGGAAGTCTCACCCAGATGGGCATCATATTTATATTTTCTTTTTTTGGATCAATGCTTGGTTCCCATTTTTTTAAGAATAACCCATATTTTCCAAAGAACCATGGTCCACCTACTAGTGTCATGGCACTGTCTTCTAGCTTGTTGAATCTAATCATGATTAAACCATTTATAATTGCTAAAATTTCCATGTATCCCGTTGTATTCCATTTCATTTTATCCCAAGTTCTAAATGTCTCAATGTTGTGTATCATTCTCATGAATTTTCTCACCAATTCTTGGTTCATCTTTGAAGAATATTTTTTTATGAGATCTAGAGTAATTTTAACATGAAGCCTCTTTCCATCCTTTATAGTTTTTAGGAGTTCTACCAGGTTTGAGTCATTTTTGGCCATATCTCCTTTTAATCTATCACACCAAGAAGAATTTTTTTAAAAAGAACCAAGGGGTAAAGTGTTAGGTTGATTACATTTCTAAATAAATATTCCTTTTATCTATAAAGAGCCTAATAATGCATTTGATATGGACTCATCTCCATCGCCCTTCTCCCTTTCTAAGTCTGCACTTAAATTTTTGGAATCTTTCCCATTTTCTACAACCCCTCCACATTATTTCCTCTCCATCACATACTCCAAAAAAATTCAGGGTAATATTGATAATAATGTATTAAAATAATCACAATGTCCATAATAATGTCAATACAACATATGAAATTAGCTAATAAACATGATTAAAAGTCTAGGCATGTGTGGTCTGACAAAATGATATAAATAAAACATACATGCTAAAAAATAAAGTTATGGAATGTAAAATATCATGATATATGCAAGATGTGTACAAAAATCCTCACATATATTAAAAACTTAATATAAAATCCAATCATGTGAAAATGTGAAGTAAATGGTATGAGACTATTATCTGATCACAAGTGCCTTGAAAAATATTGACATGCATCATCAATAATATATGTTAAATCATATTAAAACTAATATATGTCTTATATCATAGTGTATTATACCCTTTATAAGATTCATTATAGGAATTATTTTAATATGATAGATAAGGAAAAAAGAGGCATGTTGCATGAAGGAGCTCATGGGGCCTCACAATGTTAATAATCAATATGTGGAGTATGTGGTGCCATGGCACATGCATATTCTAATCTAAGGGAAGAATATGGTCATAAGGGGATGATCCTTCATCCTATAGGGACCATGTGAGAACTAATACAAACATTGAATTGGGGACCTTAAAAAGCCACAAAAATTTTGTTAGATATCTCTACAACTATCTATGTGATGTGTAGAACAATGGTTCCAATAAAATACACCTTTCCATGTTTAAGGATATAGTAAAGTATAATATCTGGTAGTAGAATATTTGGTAGGCTAAGAAAATTAATTTATTAGAGTTTAATTACATCAATATACTTATTTTTTATTTTTTAACATGCCCTAATTCTTATAAGAATTAAGGAACCTCCTTTTTTGACCTTTTTCTCTACTCCTACATGTGCGCATGGTCTATTGGTATCAACACTACAAGTTACCTTGGTGGTCTATCTTAGTTTTTATGCCAAACTAGGAATCAAAAGTACCATTTTTATAAATACCATGTTTGTGTGAGTCAACTTCATATTTTACACTTAGCATGAAATTAGAGTTATGCCCTCACAATTTGCATTTGAAGACTAACTCTTTTATCTCTCTCAACTCTATTAGCCTTTTCTAGGGGGTCATATCGATATATATGTCCTTAAAGATACCTAAAACTATACTATTGTGATTACCAATCTCATGTTAAGGTATGATTTATGTTGTTGTCTTTGAAGCATTATTTTTTTCATTGATGTCAAAGTCAAGAAAAATGTTATTTTTGTCAAGGTTAGAGTTGAGTTCATGAATGGTGACATGATATGTGTCAAAGAAGTTTCATAATAATATAAAATTTGAACGCAACCTCTTGTCTCTCTAATGAGAGAGAATTTTGAGGTAGCCTAGTAATTTCTCTAAGGTTGTTGGCATGTCAAATTTAGGATCATGGTACAAGGTAAACTACTATTGTGTACTAGGTGTCTTGAGAAGCCTAGTGTAAACCTAGGAAGAGATGTTTACATAAAATTCATAGTAAATATTGATGTTTTATGTCATTACATGCATTATATAGTATACAAATCTATGTAAACATGAGTAAGAGACAAATAATCCTTTAGATGAATTTTAAGATCAAGTCTTGAGGCTTAAGCCTCATATGGAGACCTAGTAAGAAGGCATGGGCCTAGTAGCATGCTGAGATGATCAGTATGAGACTTGTGTGATGAATTTTTATAGCATATGAATACAAAATGAGTTCATATGATTTGTTTATTTAGGAGTGTATTACACACTTGGTCCTTCATATATTCAAACTAGAAACATGTCCATTACTTTTATCTTTTCTTACCTATAATCCTTCAACCCAGTTCTAATCTTTATTTCTTTATCTTTAATCACTTCTCCTTTTGGACTTAATTATTCATCCCTATATACAATCTCTTTCTACACTGACTATGTAATGTTTGACTTTTTTACTCACTCACTTTTTAGAGGTTACTACATTCCCAGTCCTTAAAACACAACTATTTTTAAAACAACCAACTTAAGAATAAGATGCTCACTTTTTTTGTTGATTCCAATTTTTTTTTCCATACATATGACAACATATTATTTTATTTATCTATATTCATGTGGATTTGACTTTAACATGTCACCTTTTGGTTTGTTATGTTAATAATAACTTGAAACCTTTTCTTCCATAAGGATCTCTCCATAATAAAATTGGTATTTTATTTTACAAATCTTATAGACTAGATCAAGCCTTTGAATGTATTCTAAATTCCTTGAAAACTTGATCTCATTCCCAATAGTCATGGACCTAAAAATATAGATTGAGGGTCTTTGACCTTATCAACTCATAATAAATTATTTTCTTTGTTTATGATCTTCTATATCCATATAGATTTTCCCATATTTATTTACCATTCATGAAGATCCTTTAATTATTAACTAGGCCACTAGATGAAAATTAGATTGAGGCATGACCCCAAACATACATAGTTAAACAACCAAGCATGAATAAAAGGATATTTAGATGTGTTTGCCAAAAAACATTGAAATCAATGACCCTTTTTAATTTTGAGTTGATCCAATCCAAATCATCATGCCATACTCTAAAAGGCATCTCAAATCTATAAATTTAAATCATCCTTCTACAACAACAGATTTTTTGGACATTGAAATGCAATAAGCATAGGTGTCTGGAACACCTTCCTTAGAGTTGATAATTTTCAAAATCTTAATACTTTGGATATATGACTATATACAAATAATAAATTTATACTCTTCACACCCATATTACTATCTATGAAACTAAAAACCTTTACTTAATATTTCAACCTCCTTTTTTGTCATTTATAGATCTTGAGTTAGGCTATAATAATCCTCCTTTTGCCCTATATTCACATAGTCTAATATATATATATATATATATATATATATATATATATATATTTGAAAACTATATAATGTTTTAGAGTATATCTAGATGCATTAAATTTCAAAGACTTTGGATTATTTAGAGGGCTCAAACTCCTAATAACTTAGCTATAAAAATGAAACTTGAATGCAAGGTTGCATGTAGTTATATAATACATAATCTCTAAGTGATCTTTATTGGATCTTCACTCTCAAATAGGATCTCCTCCCTTAACTCTAAGTTAAAAATTCCATTCACCTCCACTCAGCTTAACATATAGAGAACACTCTAAGTAGGGTCTAAAAATGACTAGTTCATAAAATTTGTAATTCAATCAATATAAAATATCAACTAAAAGCTTTAAGAACCTACTACATTCACCATCCAATACTCAAAATTCCATGATCAAAACATCTCAAGAAAGAGATAAAATATTATATCTTTCATGATCCATATGCAAGGATGTTTTAAGACTGACGAGTCTCTGTATACAATGATTTGTATTTTGTGGACACATAAACATAGGTTTATGAAACTGATGGAAACTCCATTGACTACCACATGCATAATTTAATTTTTCTTAAATGATATTGATGTAGATATAAAAAACCTCTTCAATGTATAAAATTCATTATTTATTCATAATTCAACTCTTAATATAATCCCACTATTACATGAGACAAATCTCTTTATTGACAATTTCTTTATATACAATCAGACCATTACATAAGCCTAAAGGCCTTCTTCTCTCTCCCCTTCTTCTTTGTATCATTTCCATTCTCTTCTCTGAGTCAAACATATTTATCTTAAATTTTATCAAGGCTATTATATTACCTAAATTATTCCCTTTTCCTTTATGCTTAAATCAAGATCTTCAATCTCAAAATTGTGTTGACCTTATCTCCTTGAATCTTGCACTATCCTATAAAGACTCAAATACACACCAAATGAGGAATTCTTCCAACTAGACTTGATTATACACCAACCTTGGATGATTACAATCAATAATATAATTATACACATCCTTTGACAACTAATAAATCCATAAAAAAACATATTTAGGCCTTATTTATCCTCCACATGACAAGTGTGAATATTTGAAATATAACTTGGAGGGAAACTTATATAATTACTTAGGATAATGCCTATTGAAGACTTATTAAATTTTTACTTTTTATATTCTCATGCATCACATGTGGGTGAGTATTTTAAATCATTTCAATAAGTTTCAAGGAATGTTCATGATCTAATTATGATTGGAAGTGTAAGGCCTAGTATATTAAAAAAATCTAATATGGCCTAATAAGGGGTCAAGATCATTTTCAAAGGTACCAAATATCTTGATAGCATTGAAATAGGTGTTATATGTTGCGTTAAGTGTGTTTTAAAATTTTTATATCATTTATTGAATAATAAATCATGAAAAATGGTGATAAGGTCACTTGTGTGCACAAAATGGGGTGTTGCAGACCCAAAAAGGAATTTCTTGTGTTTATTGGCATGTACAACCTTTGCATGATATCCTGAGTACTTATTCAAAGTTTGATAAGTTCCATTTACTTATTTTACTATAATTACTTTTGTATTTGAGGTGAAATCCTTTATGAATGATTACTAAGAAGGAAAACTAGTTAAAACCCTCTTAAAACCCTCATAATGACCTGATAGGAAAGAAATTGTTATTTATGAATAATAATAGTTTTGTTAAAATATTTTGATGTTTTAACCATGTAAATATATCTTCCAAGTTTCTCTAGGTGGTTTTGTTTTATCATGACAGTGAGTAAAAGCTATAAGAAACCCCTTATTTCTAAGTTTTTTAATGTAATAGGTAGAGTTGACTGGGTCAAAACATTAAAATGGATGGAATATGGTGTGTAATAATTTTATTTTATGACCATGAATTTTTTTAGTAGGTTTTATACCTAAAATTTTCTAAACCAATCATGGAATATGACCAATCGCTAAAAAGGCCTAATAGGCATGATAATGAGAAAACTAGGCAAGAATGAGAATAAGATTAGCAATTGGTTAAAGAGGACTAGGGATGGATCCAAATGCATTGATTCATTATTAAATAAATATTAATAATATTCAATTAGTTTATAATTGTTTATTATTCTCATAAATAAGAAAAAAAATTCATCAAAATGGTCTATCTAACACAGTGAAGTCTGTGTAGGTGGCATCGGGAGATTGGTTTGTAAGACCAATATTGATAAATAACCATGAAATATATATTTTAAAATATTATATAAGGATTATAAATGATAATTTAAACCCATTTTATTATCAAAATATTTTTTACATTGGTTTTATAAGGCTTAGTTTTTATAACTGTGTTTTTGGTGCTACATGTAGTTTTTTGTGTGAGTGAAAATGATGTTACTGAGTCATTTTACTTTGAGCTGAAGGATATAATTAAAATTAAAGTATTATATAATTATAATAGTTTCATATTAAAACATATATTTTCATTATAAAATCTTATTAAGGTATGAAAATTCAAAGAATTTTTATTGGGTTCTTAAGACCTGTGTGTAGTTCTAAATAAGCTTATAAAGTTGATTAGTTTGGGGTCTTAAGCCTGATTTGATGAATTATAAATAATATTATGTTGAAACTGAGGTAATTTATATTATATAAATGTGTTTTTTTTGGTTTTTTTATGTGGAAAATTTGGTTTTATGTGTCATATTTTCTAGACAGACTTTTTGGTAGTAAGAAGGCATATTTGCGAGTAGACCTAATTGGGTGGTTTAAGGAGTGAAAAGAGCTAAATGGTGTTCAAGACATAAGGTGAGATTACTATTGGTATATTAAATTTACATGTGAAATTTTTAATCCATTTTTGGATTCTCAAATTTTTCCAAGGAGGTCTTATTGAAATGTGTGCTTAGAGAAGGCCTAATTACATTAGGTCTCTATTAGGCCTAATGGTGGTTTTGGACCTTAAGGGTAATGAAAAACCTATGCAGTGATTGTTTCACTTGTGAAATTTGTGTATTTATATATTTAAATTTTTATCAAGTGTATTAATTTTCTTGGTTGACCAATATGGGTATAAGCAAGAGTCAAGTATAAAGACAAGGCATAATAGTCCTATTTTGACTAGTTAGAGAATTGAGCAAGTAAGCAAAGGATATAGGTTTTTTAAGAATAGGTAAATGGATTTAATATAATTTTATATGTTTTATTAATATTCCATGAACATATAACTATGTGTCTACAAGTGTTGATCAAGGCCATTTGACCTAATTCTACCAAAGAAAGGGCTAGTTGGGTGAGAAGGCTAAAGAGGCTATTTGAGAGAGATTGAAGAGTGAGAAGAGAGAATTAATGAGGTCATCTTCAGTTGAGTGATAAATATTGTCCAAGGGTGATCATATATTCAATGTATTTTATTTGGTTTTGTGTTACCTAGGGGGTTGGAGCCTCCTTGCAGGTTGAAGCTTGCTAAAGGACTAGCTGAGTTGGTGCTTGACTAGTGTGGGGTTGGTGCCTCACTAAAAGTTTGATACATTTATTATAGGATAGTAATATAACTAGTGTTTTAGTTTTTTTTATTCCCCTAGAGTTTTTCCCACATATATCTCATGTACTTATGTTATTCACTTTCATAGATGCATGTGTATACATTGATTTATGTATATAAGTGAATGAATGCATCATGAATGTTAAGTGAAATTGGAGGACTGTTATAAGACAATTAATTCACCCCCTCCCCCTTATTATATATACTTCCAACATTTGGTATCAGATATTATCCTTTAAAATAGGTTTTACAACCTAAAAGAGATTATAAGCAAGCAAGAATGGCTAGTCAGGTACAAGGTGGTTTCTTTACAAGAAAAGATCTATTATTTAATAGATCCAATTATGATTTTTAGAGTGTTAAGATTATGATATATATTATGTCTCAAGGTCATGATTCTTTGAAATTAGTCTTGGATGGATATACTACAACCGTATTCCCCCTAGAGATGTAATAGGAAATAAGGCTAGTGACAATAACTCAAAAATAAAGAATGGTATTATGTGTGGCCTATTAGAGGTAAAACTTGTGAAAGTGATGAATTGTATGTCTAACAAAAAAATTTGGGATAATTTGAAGAATATTAATTAGATATACTCCAAGTTAAAATTTTCCAAATTATAGAATCATAGAAGATAATTTGAAATCCTAAAAATTAATGAAGATGAGACCATTGCAGCCTACTTGTTGATGGTTGATGAAGTGGTCAACATTATAAGAGGTCTATGTGAAGATTTGAAAGAGTATACTATTTCTCAAAAGGTATTGAGGTCTATAACTCATAAATTTGATTCTAAGTTATCTATAGTTGAAGAAATGTAAGATCTAATAAGCTAAAGATGGATGGACTTCATGGCACCTTAACAACCTATGAGATGAGGACAATCGAAGGAAGCCCTACAAACAAGGAAATTGCATTTAAATTAGAAAAGAATCCAAAAGATAAGAATAAAAAAGGTAATAAATTAAAAGATAATGATGAATTTGATATTAATGATCAAAATTTGATAGTTGTGTTTTCAAGAAAGTTAAAGACAGGATCAAGTAAATATAAGGGCAAATTGCCTTTTAAATGTTTAAATTGTGGAGAGATTGGACACTCTGCTAATAAGTGCCCTCATAAAAATAAGGTTAAGGATGGTGAAGATCATGTTGAAGGTCATGATGATGATAAAAGGTCTTGTAAGTATGATAATAAAAATAAAAGCTTTAAAATTTATGGTGATAAGAAAAAGTTATTCAAAAATAAAATAATTTTCTACACCAAGGAAGATTGAAGCTCATCTATTGAGAGTGAGATAAGTTATTCTAAATGTGACCATGAAGATGATGGACCTGATGTCAAAAAATTTATCTTCATGTCTAAATAATCAAGCTTATCAAATCAAGAAGAGTCCATATGGATTGGAGGTGTTTTTGGTGATTCAGATGAAGAAGGAGACGAGGTGGATTTTTAGGTTGATTTAATGAATACTCTAGAAGAATTGAAGATGGTAAATAAGAATAGTATGGCTCTTATCAAATATTATGAGGAAGATATTAACCTATTTGAGAATATAATGAGCAAAAACTCCAAGGAATAATAGGAAATAGTCAAATAGGTGGAGAGTCAACTTGAAATTATTACTGTAGGACTAGAGGCCAAAGAAGATGAATGTGCAAGGTACGTAGCTAAAGTGAATTCCTTGGGAGCTAAATTGAAACAAACATCGAATAGTTTCAAGTTCTTTATGAAGTTTTAAAAGTGTACCAATGACCTAAACAACATTATGATTAGTCAAAAGACTATTAATCATAAAATAGGCCTTGGTTTCAATGGAGATCGAAAGAACACTAATGTGATCAAAATATTCAATGATCAACCAAAGAATGAGGGTGTTTATAAAATGAAGGCTAATACTATCAGGAAACCTAATACCATAAGTTATGTTAATCCTTTAAATGGATATTGTTATTCATGTAACCAATTTGGTGATAGAGTAAGGAATTGTAAAAGGACCTCCAAGAATGAATATGCATGAAACTATGAGGATAGTCATTAGTCAACAGGTATGGGTCATGATGTGTTTCCATAAATAGGAGTAATATATTTTAATTGTCATAAGATTGATCATATTACAAAATATTGTAAGCATGATTTCTCAAGACAAAAAAAACAAGTTGAGGCTCTTAGAGTACAAGAAAGAAGACAAGATAATAAGTGGAAACCTAAGGTAGCTAAATTTGATGACCAGTCTACAAGACCAAGTGGACTATTTACCATGGTGGAGCTTAGTCAAGATGCAAAGTAGTGACAATAATTCTCCTTATCAAATTAGATTATGGATGATAAAGTCAAGTCAAATAGATCAAGTCAAAATGGTGTTCAAATAGAGATTACAAAAGTCAAGTCAAAAGAATTATTCAAACCTAAGAGGATCATGAAGAAAGTTTAGTCTAGTAAATACATGGAGATATAGGAATCTCCTAAGTTTATCTTGTTCTAGTTTACTAGAGAAGAGGTGAATCTATTAGGATTCATAGAGGTACTCAGTTAGTAAGAAAGAATAATGAAGTATGATCAGTCATAAGGGGAGTTTTATGGTTTTTGGTAACTTTAAAATTAAGGTTTAGACAAGAGTATACAGTAGGTTTGATCATAATAGATAGGTCACAAAGAATTTTCATGATGACTTGATCAAACTAAGTCATAGTTTTGAAAATGTCTTAAATTTTTATGGAGACAAGGGGAGATAATCATGTTCCAAGTGTACGTATGTAAACCTAGTCTATGTTAAGCTCTTTTAAAAATAAAAGGTGTATTGTTTCAGGTCTAAGGATCAGATAATTTGTCAAGAACATGGCCCTTTGTCATTAATTTCAAAGAGGGGGAGAAAGTTCCTATTTGGTAGAAAGACCAAGTATCAAATAAGATTCATCTTGACATAATAAGAATGATCTTCTAGATTATAATGTTTTATATCAATGAAAAAAGGGGGATATTGTTAAGGTATGATTAATTTTGTTGTATTTGAAGCATTTTTATTATCATTGATGTCAAATTCAAGATAGATGTTAGTTTTTCCAAGGTCAAAGTTGAGGTCATGTATGGTGACATGATATGTGTCAATGAAGTCTCATGACAAGAGAAAATTTGAAAGAAACCTCTTGTCTCTCTAATGAGATATAATTTTAAGGCAAATTGGTAATTTATCTAAGGTTTTTTTCATGTCAAAGTTAGGATAATGGTACAAGGTAAGATACTATTGTGTACTAAGTGTCTTGAGAAGTCCAATCTAAACCTAAGAAGAGGTGTTTGCATAAAAATAATAGTAAATATTGATGATTTATGTCATTACATGCATGAGAGATTATCCAAAGTTGTGTAAACATGATCAATAGGAAATAATCCTTCAAATGAGTTTCAAGGTCAAGTCTTGAGGCTTAGGCCTCACATGGAGACCTCGTAAAAAGGCATAGGCCTAACATCATGTTGAGATGATCAATATGAGACTTTTGTGATGAATTTTTATAGTTTATGAGAATTATATGAGTTCATATAACATGTGGATGAGGCTTTTAAATTAGTTCAATAATTTTCAAGGTATGTTCATGATCTAATTATGATTGGTAGTGTAAGGCCTAGTGTATAAAGAAAACTAATATGGCATAATTAGAGGTTAAGATCATTATCAAAGGTATAAAATATATTGAGAGAATTTAAATAGGTGTGATAGGTTATGTTAAGTTTTTTTTACAAAGTTTTAGATCATTTATTGAATAATAAATCATTAAAACTTGTGATAAGGTCCTTTATGTGCACATAATGGGGTGTTACAAACCCAAGAAGGAATTTCTTGTGATCTTTTCAGGATGTGAAATATTTGAATGAGATCCTAAGAACTTCATGGAATTTGATTAAGGTACCTATTTTTATTTTAATATCATTTTTTTTAGAGTTGAGAGACAATCCTTTATGAATGATTGTTAAGGGAAACTAGTCAAAACTCTCCTAAAACCCTCATCATACCCTGATAGGAAAGATCTTATCGATTATGTATAAAAATGGTTTTTTTTATATTTTTATATTTTTTTAACATGTAAATTACTCTTACAATTTTTTCCATGTGGTTTTGGTTTATCATGACAATGATTAAAAATAAGAAACCCCATATTTCTAGTATTTTTGAAGTAATAGTTAGGGTTGACTAGGTCAAAGCATGAAAATGGATGGAGAATGATGTGTAATAAATTTATTTTATTCCCATTAAATTTTATAATAAATTATTATACCTAAAATGTGTTAGAATATTCATGTAAGATTCCGTATCACTAAATAAGCCTAATAGTCAAGATAATGAAAAAACTAGGCAAGAATGAGAATGAGATTAGGGATTGGTTGCATAGGAGTAGGGATGGATCCAAATGCATGGGGTAATTATTAAATACCCATTAATAAAATAAAATTTGTTTAAAATATTTTATTATTATCATACATAATAAAAAAGTTTTCATCAAAATGGTTTATCTAACATAGTGAAGTCTGTGTAGAGTGAAGTTGTGAGATAGGTCTGTAAGACTAATATTGATATATAACCATGAAATATATTTTTTAAAAGGTGATATAAGGATTATTAAGGTTAATTTAAACCCATTTTAATATCACAATTTTTTTTACATAGGTTTTCTAAGGCTTAGTTTCCATGACTATGTTTTTGGTGATATAGGAAGTTTTCTGTGTATGAGTGAAAATGATGTTGTTGAGTCATTTTGCACTAAGTTTAAGGATCCAATTAAAATTAAAGTGTTATATATGTTTAATAGTTTATTTTTTTAATGAATTATAATCCCTTATGAAGTTATTAAAATTCAAAGGCTTTTGATTGGGTTATTAAGGCTTGTGTGCAATTTTACGTAAGCTTATAAAGTTGATTAGTTTGGGATCTTTTGCCTTGATTGATGAATTATAATGAACATGATGATTATATTTAGGTAATTTATATTATATAATTTTTTTTTGGTTAGTTTTTTTGTAAAATTTAGTTTTATGTATCAAATATTCTAAATAAACATTTTGGCAACAAGAAGGCCTCTTTGCTAGTAGACCTAATTGGGTGGTTCAAGGAGTGAAAAGAGACAAATGGTATTGGGGAAATAAGGTGATATTATTAGGAATATATTAAATTAAAATTTTAATTTTTTCATCCATTTTTTTAGGTTAAATTTTTTCCAAGGAGTTCTAAGTGAAATGTGTTCTTAAAGAAGGCCTAGTTGCATTAGGTCTCTATTAGGCCTGATGGTGGTTTTGGCCATTGAGGGTAATGACCAACCTATGTAGATATTTTTTCACTTGTAAATTTTTTTTATTGATATATTTAAATTTTTATCTAAGTGTATTAAGGTGTTTGTCTAACCAAGATGGGTATGAGTAAGATTCAAGTATAATGGCAAGGTCTAATAGGCCTATTTTAACTAGTAAGAGAATTGAGCAAGTAAGCAAAGGATATAGAGTTGTTAAGAATAGGTTAAGGGATTTAATATAATAATATATGTGTGTTTAATATTTCATTAATAAATAAATGTGTGTCTGCATGTGTTGAGAAAGGTCATTTGACCTAATTTTGCTAAAAAAAGGGCTAGTTGAGTGAGAAGGCTTAAGATGCTATTTGAGAGAGATTAAAGAGTGAGAAGAGGAAATAAAGGAGGTAATATTTAGTTGATTGAGAAATTTTTTTCCAAATTTTATCATATATTCAATTTATATGAGTTGGTGATGTGTTACCTATGGGGTTGGAGCCTCCTTGCAGGTTAAAGCTTGCAAAAGGACTAGTTGAGTTGGTACTTGACTAGTGTGGGGTTGGTGTCTCATTAAAAGTTTGATATATTACTTATAAGATAGTATTAAAAAATTTTTTTCAGTTTTTTTTATTCCCTTATATGGTTTCCCACATATATCTCATGTCCTTATATTGTTTGCTTTCATATATGCTTGTGTATGCATTAATTGATGTATGTAAGTAAATGAATGCTTCATGAATGTTAAGTGAAATTAGAGGAATATTTTAAGAAAAATAATTAAACCACCTCTTATTATATATAGATAAAAAATCCCAATTTTTAATTTTTCATAATAAACACTTGGCTCCAAGAAGCAGTTTTGTTGCACTTCTCTCAACTCAACTTTCTAGCCTTCACACTCTCTCAGTGCCATGTAGCCATTTCAGGGGGTCATTTTGAGTTACATTCATATTAAATATTTATAATATATCCTATCATATCCATATATATCATTTTTAATAGTTTCATGTTTTTCTCTTTGAGAGAAAATGTGTTTCAGACATACTTATCCTACTTGCAGTGTTTCTTGAACAAGTTTTTCTTGTTTGCATAGGTCTCCTAGTCCAAGTTTGATATATCCTGATCTAAATAGAATTATTTGGGAATAAATTATTTAAGTTAAATAAATATTAACCATATACCTAATCAATTCCCCAGAACCTTGTTAGGTTTAGTGGAGGGTTCTTATTGTTATTTTTTATTAGTCAGAGTGATTTACTTGATTGGTCTTGCATTATTTTCTTGGGGTTTTTGATTTATTTTCCCTAGAGGGGAATATATATTTCTATTTTGGTTTTGGATTATTTATTAGGTAGTTACCTCCATAACCCCCCACTCTTTTAGTAACATTCAATTGTATATAGGTATGGACCTCGATTAGGTAGAGGACATCCCTAATAGTGCTTTATATTTATAATCGGGATGGAAACCCTGACTAGGTCAGAGGTCACCCCATGCCCTTATAGTTGAGGGTATTCTACCATAAAAACTTAAATATATATAAACAAAAATCCTATGGGATTCTACTTGTGTAAACCCTAATCTTTCAATATGAGAGCATTTAGCCCTTATAATAGCTAACTATCTATTTCCATTTTATGCAAGTGTTTATCTATGAAAAAACCTAAATACAACATGGTATGTGCCAAATGAATAATAAAAGTGTCAATAAATATTTTAGACATAAAATAATATAATTATAATAGGAATTTGAGGTATATTCCTAATTGATCTTGCATCCTTATTAGGTCTACATGCCCATTTAAAATTGAAATTTTTAAGGCCTAACAGACTCATTAGTTCTAATCGATGAATAAATTAGATTTAAGGTATAGATTAAAAGCCAAATTCATTTTAAATTATATTCAAGTGTAAAATTTACAACTATTTTAGGTAAGAAGATGAAATGAATAGCAATTGATAAATAGACTTGGTAAGTTGAAAATCCCAGATAGAACTAACTAAGCAATTTTAGAGCCACCATCGATTTTTCACTCATAACTTTGGTAAACAGAGTTAGTTTTTTGATCCATATAATCCATTAGGAAGGTGATTCAATTAAAATAACATTGGTAACTATAATTTTATCTATGGGAAAGTTTTTAACATTTTATATTCATTTTTATTATTCACATTTTTATTGATAGATTTTTAATGTAATTTTGGTCTTTATTTTTAGAATGAGTACTAAAAAGTGGTGAAAATTTAAGGGAAGGGGAAGTTAGAGAAATTTATGGTGGTTTGTGATTTTTTTAATGTAATTTTTCTCCCTTGGATACCCCAGGCTATATAATGTTCTTGTTTCCCATGATAAATGGGCTAGCTCTTTTTTTGCTTCATGAGACATTGAAGTAGTAAATTTTATTTTTGAATTTTTCTATTTTTTCCCTCCCTCTCTCATTTTAAATGGGGAGGTGATATATAAATTTAGACTCAAATTATTATTTCAACCTTATTTTTCTATTCAAGAAAAATTTTATTGAATAAAATGAGATTTAGAAGATTTTTTTTGCATTTTCTTACACATTGTATATGATAGTAGTGTGTCTCTTTCTCCTTGGCTCCCTTCTCCTCAGATTCTAGCACTAGTTCACATTATGGTCATGTAAATTCTGGTTGTATGTAGGATTGGTTTGTGGGTTATAATAAATTAGATGATTGTGGATTTGGATACATTTTATCCAAAAAACATTTCTTTCCCCTCTTTTTTTCTCTTTTTTACCTAGTTATTAGATTAGGGTTTTACTCACAATGTAAGGTCCTATTTTGTATAGTTATCATATTTGGGAAATATGACTATGGAACTGTGAATAATATGATTTGTTTATTAAATTATGTTGTTAAGTAATGTCCATTTTAGGTGTGCAAGGATTTAAGAAGGCCTTTTATGTGTTGAGATCCATGGGAAAGACCTATTATCAATCATGTCTTGATTTCTCACTTATGAAAGTATGATGTTATGCTTATGTCTTATTATGAAAATGGATTATGTCAATGAGATATATTGAATTAAATCATGTTTAAATTATTTCTCCTATTTTTATAATTTGGTAATTAATTTTATATTTAATCACATGAAATTACCTATGTGAATGTGATATTTTGTGAATGTTTGACTATGCATAATTGATTAAAATTGACTTGTTTGATTAAATTTTATAGCTTAAGTTATTAGGTTAGAGGAATTTGATGTGTTCATTGAGTGTGTAGGAATAGGAAAAGGGACAATGAAGGAAAGAGACTATGTGAAGAATGGTCTTATCACTAATCATTACCTTAACCTTTTTTAGACCCTTGCTTAATTAATCAGATGCCTAGTCTATCACCCCTGCTGAATTATCTTATGTTTTACGTAGCTATATTTTAATCTTGGTTGGTGAAACTTATCACCTAGTCATAAGATGTTATAGCCAACATCTAAATTATCTAGTGGCTAATTGAGATATCTTCCATTAAATGACTTAGACTAAAATCTAGTGGGAATAGAGGTGGGGATAACCCTATAAGTAACCATAAGAGTCTAAAGAGATATCATATTCCCTAATTGAACATTGAAAAGAATGTCCCTTAATGAGGCATGGGCTAGTAAGTAGTTGTTGGTTGGCTAATTATAAGATGTCTTTATATATAAGTTGAGCTCCTCTTCTTGGGGATTTTTTTAACTAGTTAAAAAATGAATTATAATTAGTATAGGAGAGAATAAACAATATATAAGATCAACTAGTTAAGAGATCCAAGTCTAAACAACTAGATGATAGTGCCTAGGTGGTTTATAGGTGAGATTTATATTAACTTATATTTTTTGTTATTCATTTGGAATGAAATGATTGTATTTTATGTTTGAACTTCTTCCATAATGAGAACAAGACCACTTTATTTACTCTACCTATTTTATTAACTTCCCATGGTTGAGCACTAGCTGCCATGTTATGCTTATCCTTTGAGGACTTTGGAGATCTTGTTCCTCCTTATTTACATGAAGTCATTTAATCTTATGCATGTTTTGATATGTTGTTGTGAAAATTCATGATGGTGATGGTGGTCTAGGAATAACACATTCATGATGGTAGAATATCAAAGTCATATTGTGTGGGGCATAATGAAAGGTTGTTTGATCCTCTCATGAATGTCATAATGGATACAGTTGAAGTTTTATTATGCAGGGCATAATGGTAGGTTGTTTAACTCTCCCATGACCATTGGAAGGAAGTAATATAGTGATGGAATCCTCTTGTTATTTAATGAATTTATACAAACCTTATTATGTTTTAAGAACTTATGTGTATATATTATATTATTAAAAAAATTTATTCACTTAAATAATCATTAGAATGCTTCTTTGTTATTATTGAGATTGTAATCTCTTGGGTTAAGAGTTGGGGATTAGGACTGTAAGTGTTCCAAAATATTCCCTTGTGTTAAACAAACTTGCTTAGATACCCATCCTTGCCTTTACAAAGCTATATAAACATGCTTAGAGATGATATCCTCAAGATTAGGGTTGTCTAGCACAATATCTTGATTCTTGATGTTGATAAAAGGTTGGGTAGTGAGCCTTCCTTATTTTTGCCAACATATGTTTGGGAGTAGATGTCGAGCATTATTAAAGATTGATTGGTTTTATGATTTGGATCAGATCAATTGATGTATATTGATATTATATTAATAATACCATGAATATGTTATATTATTAATACTATAGAAGCCAACCTTCTTGTAGTATTCTTGTTAAAGATAAAGTTAGGATAAAATTCCAACTAGGGAATAAAATATTTATTTTCTATGTACTAAAACTTTAGTATTAAATTGAATTGTATCTTCATGAATACTTGGGTTATAATATATTTCTAAGGATATAATATGTATGAATGATACTTTAACATTTTAGTCTATTTTAATTAAATGAATAAATGGATTTCCTTGCTTAAATCTTCATCTTGAGTGGCTTGTTTGTAAACATTATATCTTCCCTTGTAATCATAAGTTGTGATTTAATGAATTGAGCTTGTGAAAATATGAGTGGAATTAAAAAAAATAGTTGTGAGTTGTTATTAGGAAAAATAATATAGATAGAATTTTTAAATCTTAATGGTGATGATATTTGGGGTAAAAAGGATGCCTTGTGAAAAATCCCCCTAGTCTTAGAAGTTGAGTAAGTTACCTACTATAAACCTTACATATAACAAATCCATCTATAATTGAAGAATAATTTAAATAAAAGTTTATCTTTACCATTATAATTATATCAAAAGGCATGAAGATTTTATGTTTGATTGAGGTCACCCTTACTAAGGCTTAATGAGTTAAGAAGGTCCTATAAACCAATCCCCTTAATGTTGAGGTTTTAATTATTAATAAATATATAGTTTTTTCATTATAATTTATGGAAATAGATGGGTAGGAGGGCCATTAACTAATTAGAGGAATATTTTGAATCAGTTAGTCAACCCTTATTCTATGTAGTACCCTTCAAAATTACATAACCTTTGATTGAATTAAGGCATGCTTGAATACTTTAGTTATTGACTAAACTAATGATAATATTGGTTTAGTGTCAATACTATAATTTTTATGATGCAATTATCATTTAAAAAAATACCTTCTGAGGAAGAAATACTTTATCCAAATTAAGTAGTTGGTAGTAACCTACGTAGGCATTTCTTGGCCTTATCCAAGTCCTATCTCTTCAAGTCATTTTTTATTCTTAATCTAGTTCTAGCCTTAGTATATTTATGACTTTGACTAAACCTTTTTTTCATTTGTCTCAACCTTATCTATTAGTTAATATCTTTATGCAACATTCTACCTTAATCAAGCTCTAGGTGAAAACATGATCATCTGTATAAACCTTGCCTTCATCACTATTAGAATGGTCTTTACATGCCCATTTTTCCTTAGTAAAATTATTACCTTAGACATTTTTTAGTTTTTACCTTAGTCAATTTCATGAATTTTTATTATTGGATCAGAGGAAGCCATGCGTCACCCTCCTACAAACCCATGAGTGATGTCATCATGGTCTAATGTATGGTTAGTGTATACACATAATATTTTCAACCTTTTATCACATATTGATGCTTTACATCTTACATGAAACCATTGAGACTCAATATTTCTAAGTGCATATCCTAAGGGGTGTACTGAGAAAGGGGTGGATAGACATTTGGTGCTTCATAAGACTGTTATCCATTATTGTCACATTATTACCAATCTAACCAACTCCCAAAACCATTTCCTAAGTTATTTCTCCTCCCTTGAAAACTCCTCTAGTATTTTCCTCTTTCCATCCCTTTTTTTATTGTCTTAAACCCATTTTATTTAGTTGACTTTACTAGGTCAACTGGGTTGACCCCATATAGTTTAAGGTTATTTTTAACTTTCTTAGCTTGTTAGCCTCTTAGCTAACCTAGCTTAGACCAGTGAATTATCCCTAATAACACACTGGGTCAACTAGGTCAACCCTATACAAGTGATGTTTTGGGGAGGATTTAGGGAAAGATCCACCTATATATAAAAGATCATTTCATCATTATTATATATGTGTAATCAAGAGTTACTATTTTCTCATGCTTCTTCATAATCTACTCTTCCACCATTCTACTCGAGGAGACTTAGTTTAGGTTTATTCTTTGGAGAATATAGTCTTGTGAATAAGTCTTAGATTATTTGAAATTTCTTAGTGATCCTTACAAACCAAAACAACCTCTTTAAAATCCCCTTTGGCCAAGGGAGAGATTGAGTCTTGATGGGTTCACATTTAGGTAAGTATATTCTAACTTTGTACTCCTCTTTTTTAGTAGATAGAAGTAGCATAAGTGTTGTCTCAAATAATAATATTTTTCATATTTCATGTATCAGGGTGTTATTCATACTTAATTTAATTGAAGTTCCCTATGCATGTTTATTTTATTATTTATAACCCCCACTTTGTGCCATAAGCTTTAGTGTTTACTAGATTAGATTTATTTTCTTGTTATTAGAATAAGTGAATGCTTTAAACCTTAGGAATCCATTAGGGTTGTTGTATGATTATGTTATACTATAGGATTTGGAACCCTTCCTATCATGATATTTTATGATAAGTGATCCCTTAGTTGGGTATAACAGATCCCCATATTGGTCATGTTCTCACTTAACAAGTGTATCCCCAATAGGAAGTGTAGGTATGCTCTATCTTATTTGATCTAGGATTGATTTATAGACATGATGAATTTTTGATTGCATACATTTTGGTCAACCTGACATTAAATTAACCCTTGTAGGATTTATTCACTCTTTTAGTCATTATTTTTATCATACTAAATCTACTCTATCAACCCATTTTTTTGACTTCTATGTGCAGTTTTCCAAGAACAAGCAACTAGATCAACCCAATCAACCCATTATAGGTTTCCAACCTTTCAAACATCTATTTTATACTACTAGGTCAACTTAGTTGACCATATACATTTTCATCTATCTATAGTAGGTTCTTGTATAGCTTGATCAATCTTATCGACTTAGTTTGTAGGTTTCTCAAGTATACTTCAATGTTCTTCATCAACAATTTTATTTCATTTCATATCTAATCCACCAAGTTTCCTTTCTACCTCTTTATTTATTTATTTTATATCTTTACTTTCATAGTTTGTAGTCTTCAAAACTTCCCTTGCACAGTCAACTAGATTGATATTGCTAACCCAATTTTGTGGTTGGTGTGTTGTCTAAAATAACTAGGTTGACCCTACCAACCCTGTAGATTTTCAAACCTTACTTTTGTAGTATAGGTTTTAACCTATCAATCATATTATATATTTTTTGCATATAGTGTTAACATTATACCTTGTTTTAAAGTTGGAATTAAACTCATATTTCCCAATAATTAGTTCACACTTTCTTTTCATGTTGATTGCATGCTTATAATAGTTCACATAGTCTAATTAGGGGTTTTTAATTAACCACTTAGTTTCAAAATGTTTATTTTATGCACACATAACCAAATCATAAAAACATAAACAAGAACTTTAACATGTTGTCTACCCAAGGCTAGCCTACTTGGATTTCATCACTAAGGGGGAAGCCGACTTGATCATTTGGTCAAGTATAAAGTGTGGTTAATGGTATATTCTAGATAATCACCTAACACCCTTATCAATGTGATGTGTGAAGTGTATGCATCAATCCTGTATCATTGCCACTATAGTCCCTTTCATCATAAACTACATGAAACCATCCTTAGATTGTTATCTATTACATTTATTACAACCAACTTCTAATCACATTAAAAATCATTTCTTAATAACTTGATAAACATTCAAGTGGACTAATTAGTTAGCTCTTTAATTTTAAATTTTATTGTTTACTCTTTGCACAATTGTGTGTGAAAAAAACTTGCATTAGCTAATGTTAGTTTAAGGTTTTGTTTTGTGTGTCTCAATTGGATTAGCTATCATTGATCCAATTGACTATTTATTTCCTTTCAGCTCTTACTTTCCTAGATTAGCTATAAAAAGTGTCTTGATTTCAACTCATAACTTATTATCATCTTTATCTTTCTCCCTTTCTACTGTACTAGGTTAACCTAGTTGACTCTATACCTTTTTCAACCCCTATTCACTATACAAGATCAATCCAACTGACCCTGTATAGTTTGTATCTCATTTTTCATCTTTTTCCTACCTTTGTTCACTATACTAGATTGACCTAGTCAACCCTATACTATCTTCTAATTTACCTATTCACCAATCTAGTTTCTTATCTTTCCAATTCTACATTCTATTCATCTCTCTTCATTAAAAATCAAGTCTCCTATCAAAATATTCTTGGATAGCTTAAATCCATTTAGATACTATATGGGATGTTCATTTCTCCCTCTATTTTCCTCTCAAGATAACCATCACTCTTGGGGTACCTCTTCTCCTCCATCTATGAACTATAATATGGTGAAAATAACACCTCAAGATGAATTTTATGGATCTAATCCTTTCTTTAATTACCAAGAAACTTCTCAAAATATTCAAACTAATGTGAGAGTGATTGATACAAGTTTACTTAACAATCCCACTAACAATTCATATTCTTCAAATTATCTCCATAATACAAATTTGGGGAGTGCTCCTACAAACACCAATCCACCTCCCAATACAACCTAGTTGTTAGCCAAATCATTCAATAAATGAACATTATGAAAAATTATAATACCAAACAAATGATGCAACTTTAAAAACAATTAATTAATGTATCTAATCAAAATCCAACTATTCATCCTCTAGTTAATCATAATTATATTCCTCCACCTCTTAGGGATACCTTGGGTAATGTTATTACTCAACCCATAATGAATAACAATATGATTCAAACCCTTCAAAGTGAACCTTTACCTCCCTTCATTATTTCCATTGATATTGGTAACATATCTCCAAATATAAAGTATGATGGGACTAAAGACCCTACCTAATTTCTTAAATCCTTTGACAACCTTTAAAAAGAGTGGATTCAAACTAATACCTTTACCACTATTAAAATATTAGTCAAAACTTTTATCAATAATATATTATAATGGTATAATCAACTTTCCCAACATTCTATTAGAAACTTTAAGATTTGGTTAATCCTTTGGTTAAATAGTTTCAACACGATGATCTTCTTGAAAATTATCTTAGCCACTTCATCAATGCTAAGAAATATCCCTCTAAATTAGCTCATGATTTTATCAAAAGATGGAAATATTTATCTCATAAAGACAACCATAACATGACTAATGGTAATTTATTCAAACTATTTATCTCCTCCTTGACACCTACTCTCTAATATAAGGTTCAAACCTTTATTCCTCAAACACTTAATTAAGCTCTTGATCAAGCTAAGAATATATACTTTCTTATTAAACAATTTGAACATAATCCTAAACTCCTTAAAGTATCTTTCAATACATATAATTCTACCACTAGTAATTCTCCACAAACCAAACAAGGAGTTGCCAAAAATGATATTCCTTCACCTTCTCATACAACTCTTTTTTTTTAGAAAATGAAACAATTTTTACCACCCTCAAAACCTTTCATCTATCCCAATGGTCTTCTTAAGGGGTATGACCTTGATCTCTTTTGTTGGTTCCATGCTGACATTGGGCATTCTCATGAATCTTGTAGAGGACTCAATAAATTTGTTTTCTCCTACATGCTTAGTGATTCATTCAATCATGAAATTATGATAAGTATTCATCATCAATAATACATTATTGCTTCCCAAAAATGGAAAACTTTCAAAGCTTATACCTCTAACAATGAAAGATATTCTTCAAATAATCAAGCAAATATCAAGGATGTTTGTGCCATTAATGTTAATTATGACCAATATTATAACAACTCTCAATATGTCAACACTTCCAAGTCAATTATCATCATAAGTTTTCTCACAAAGATCCTATTACCAAGCCTAAAAATCCATCTTTAGAAGAATAACTTCTTAAGAATGCTACCACCATTAATGTTGATTTGGAAGCACCTGAGAAAAAACTTCCTCCTTCTGATCCTCCACCCACATATATACATTATAGAACCAATTTACCTTCTAAGAATCATGATTTTTCTTCTAAATCTCATTGGAATTTTATTGAAGAACTCAACTCTATGCCTTGTAAGATTCCTCTTATAGAGTTGGTTTGAACTTCACCTTATCATCATAAATTCCTTATGCAACAACTTTAAGAAATTGAAGATCCATCTTCCTTAGATGAAGATCCACCTTTTATTTATTCTCAACCTACTAATGTTAATACCATTGAAACTATGTGTCCCTCTTCCAAACCTTCCATTGAATTTCTTGAAGAGGACATGATCAATGATGAAATTATTTTTCATGGCAATGATCTTCCACTCTTTATCAAAGTAGCCATTAATACCACTCTTATTTTAGAATTTGTCATTGATGAAGGTTCTGGTATTAATATCACATATTTATGTCTTATATAATAACCTGGTTATAACAAGGATCATCTTAACAAACCCATCTTATCTATCATGGTTTTGATAAGACTAATCAAAAACCACTTGGTTGTATTTGGCTTTCATTAACCATTGGACCTGAGATAGTTTGAAATAAAATTATGGTCCTTGATATTCCTTTATCTTACAACATACTCCTTAGTTTTCCATGGACTCATCAAATGAGGGCCATTGATTCTTCTGATAGTCAATGTATTAAATTATTACATAATGGAAAATGATATAAGCATGAAGCCAATCCTAACCCATGGAGTATCCAACTACCTAATCCTAAATCATAATATCATATTCCTATAATTCCTAAACCCAGTAGTGCTCATTTACCAAATTTTAACAACATGAATCATGATTTACAAGTTACTCTTATAGATTCCAATGATAGTGAGCCCAATGAGTTATAACATACTTGCAATACCACCAAGTTACCTCAATACATTTCATAATGGCTTCCTCCTTTTATCTTACCAAGATACCATACTATTCCTCTCATGGATGAGATTACTGACTTTCCCCCTCCATGTAATGCTCAGGAGCCTTCTTTACCAAAAGATGCATTCACTTGCAGTGATTTTGGAGTGGCTAAATTATTTTAAGATCCTTTCATCATGTCTCCTCATATATTTAGTAATATCAATATTTCATCCTCTAATACTCCCTTTGATTCTCAATCATGTATGATTTCACCCACATATGATGACAACTATATCATGGCCCAAACTCAATCTAGAGACTTTAATGTCTATCATTATTAGAAAAGTTTAGCCCAAATTCATGATTTTAATCAAGATGTTCATACCCTTTTTATGGATTATAACTTATGTTCTGAGGGTCATGTGCCTCCTACCAATCCTCCTCTTATCGATGCTCCTTAGGTGGTAGATCAAATTATGCCCTCCAAATCTCCAAAAGTTCCTACACTTTTATATCCAATAATTACATCTGATCCTTTTCCATCCACTAATTCTACTGATGCACCAATATTTTATACTCCATCTATTTTTACTCCCAAAATTACACTTGATGCCAAGGTAACTAATGTTCATTAGATACATTCTGAGTTTGATTTCCATGTCAATCAAATTATAGATATTGAATTATATGTTGAGTATTATGTTCCTCTTCCTACCTTGCCTAGTGACAAATCTATCCTTGAGTTACTTTACGCTTGAGAACCTCAACTTCCTTAGCAACATCATAAACTTTGGAATTTTAAGACTAAAAATCCTTGATTCAATAAATTCATTGCTAGCATTGATCCTAAAATAAATCCAATTTATAATTTACGCAATGCACCATACCACTTTCAAGATGAAAATGCCATGTTTATTAAAGAAACCACTCACATCGAATATGGTACACCATATTATCCTCGACTGATTACAATTTCTTGAGAGATTTCACCTACTAAACATGATAATTTTAACTTATTCTTTGACAAATATTATGAGGCTTTAGCTTGGTCTTATGAAGACATGCCTGACACTAACCCTAGAATTTTGGTGCATAATATCATTACTTATCTTGATGTCAAGCTTGTGTGTTAAAATCAAAGAAAATTTGTACTTGAAGTTTCAACTTTATGTCATAAGGAAACCATAAAATTACTCGATGCTAAATTTATAAACTAGTGGATTATTCTGAATGGGTTTCCACTATTGTCCTTGCTTGAAAGAAAGTCACTATGGTCATTCACATTTGTATCGATTTATACAATCTTAGTCTTTCTTTCACCAAAGATAAATTACCCTTACCTTTAATACTTGCTATTGTTGACTCCATGATTGGTTATAAAATGTTATCTCTTATGGATGGTTTATGGAGATACAGTCAGATTCATATCACTATTGAAGACCAACATAAGACTACTTTCACCATAGAATGAGGCACCTATTGCTATGTAAAATTATCTTTAACCTCAAAAATATCAGATCCACTTATCAACATGCAATGACTCACATATTTCAAAATATAATTCCAAAAATTATTGAAACCTATGTGGATGATATTATTGCTAAATCCAAACATCATTAAAATCATCTCTCCAATATTGTTATCATCTTTGACCATCTCCTTAAAAATAAATCTAAACTTAATCCATAAAAGTATGTCTTTGGATTCACATCTAGAAAATTTTAAAGATTATTAGTCTCTATACATGGCATTGATGTCGACCCCACCAAAATTAGTGATATCATCAATATGCCCATTCCTTGTTCTATTCCCAACATTCATACTTATTTAGGAAATCTTGGGGAAATTAGATTATTTGTCCTTAAAATGGCATATTGAATTCACTCCATCAATTCTCTTCTCAAGAAAGGTATTGATTTAGAATGGATGGATCCATATCAAAAATCCTTTGAAAATAGGAAAGAGTCATTTCTTGACCCACCTACACTTTGTCATCCTTCCAATGATAAACTTTTGATTCTATATACTTCTTCCACATCTATTTTAGTTGGGTTAATGTTTTCCCAACAAGATGATATGGGACGAGAGTACGATATATACTACATTATCCAATGCCTCATCAACTATGAGACATGTTATACCAAAATTGAGCATGATTGACTTGCCATCTATTTCATAGCTAAAAAGATTTATCACTATACTTTACCAAACTACATATGTCATCATTCATTTTGACCCCATGCATCATCTATTCTCTAAAGCCTTTCTTCCTAGAGATATAATTTTTAAATGGATGGTCTTACTTATGGAATTTAATCTTTACATCATCACTCAAAAAGTTGTTAAAGGGTAAGTCATAGCTGATCAACCTATTGTAGCTCCCATTCTGGCCACTTATTCTCTTCAAGATGATCTTCTACATGACAATATCCTTCAAATTGAAGGTCTTAGTAAAGATATTTCTCTCAAGGATTACTTTCAAAGATTTATCACTAATAGTGAAGCCAATGAAATTAATGAAATTTCCACTCCTTCTGGTATTACTAAACCAAAAGTAGTTATCAAGGATATCCATGAAATTAATGTTGACTTGTATGAGGATACTTGGACCCTTAATTTTGAGGGTGTTAAATGCCTTCAAATATTTTGGGTCAGTTGCATTCTCACAAGTCCTCTTATTAAAATCATTCCTTTAACATTCCACTTCACCTTTGATGTCACCAATAATATGGTCAATTATGAATCTATTATCTTAAGCATGAGAGCTGATCTTGACTTATACATTTAATACCTTCATGCTTTAGGTGATTCTCAACTTATTTGTCATCAAGTTATTAGTGATTATCAATATAAAAGTGATAAATTTATTACATATCATCAAATTTCAACCATTGTTGCTAAATATTTTATCTCTTTCACTATTAAGCCTATTCCTAGAGATCAAAATTCCATTATTGATTCTCTTTCCTCTTTATCATCTCTCTTTTATCCTCAAAAAATTCTTTTTGATCCTTGTTTTTTTATATAAATAATAAACTCTTCATCTTCAACTCTAACACCAAATCCACTTATCTATCATATTAAGGCTATTACCATTGAACAAAGCCTATTGTATAAAGATATCATTAAATTATTATAAAACCAAACTTATCCTCCTAATTTATATTCTCATTAAAAGACACACATTCATAAATAAGCTTTTAAGTATGTATTTCAACACATACTTTAATATTGTAATGTTGAAGGTACCTTGTTTCATTATGTTATGTGAGATGACGTCCCTCCTGTTCTTGAACAAGCATATGGGGGAATTTGTGGTGGTCACTATAGAAAACATGCTACAACCCAAAATTTCCTACATATGGGTTGATTTTAGCCTACTCTTGAAAATGATGCAATTGAATATTATAAAAAGTGTACTCTTTGTCAGCTTCACAATGATATTATCCATTCACCTCCAGCTAAACTTACAACTATCAAATCTCCTTTTCCATTTTCCACATGAGGATTTGATCTCATTGGTCAACTTTGTTGTTCCCAAGATAGGCATGTCTTTATCATCACCACTACTAAATATTTTACCAAGTGGGTAGAAGCTATGCCCTTCGTTAACATCACTAGTCCCACCATTTCCAAATTTATTCTTAACCAAATTATTTTCCACTTTGGTATTCCCCATACTAACATTTTTTATAATGGCTTTAATCTCAAAAATAGACATGTTAAAAAACTTTTCAACAAATTCAAGATCAATCATAAATTTTGCACGCCTTATCTTCCTCAATGCAATGGTCAAGCTAAGACCACTAATAAAATTCTCAAAAAAAAATCTTCAAAAGATAATTCATGAAACCCACATAGATTGGAATATTCATCTTTACCCTACACTTTGGGCCTATCAAACTAGCATAGGTACTGCCATTGGGGTATCTCTATATTCTCTAGTCTATTGTTCCAAGTCAGTTCTTCCTTTAGAATTTGAGCTTCCCTCTCTTCATATATCTCTTCATGGAATTATTATTTATGAAGAATTATGTGAATCTCACCTTCATTCCTTTGATCTTCTTGATTAACATCATCTTTCTGCCTTACAACATAACTACCAATACAAAGATCGCATCACTAGATAACATAACAAACATGTTAAAATCTGCACTTTTAATGTTGGTAATCTTGTTCTTAAATTAGACTACACCTAGGACAAATAAGGTAAATATGTCCAAAAATAGTTGGGGCCTTATTTAGTTAAAAAATTTATTGGTCTAACCACCTATCATCTTCAAACTAATGAAGGCCATGTTTTCAAAGAGCCCACCAACTCTTAATTCCTTAAAAAGGTACTTTTCCTAAACATTTACTTTTTTTCACTCTTTTTATCTACATATTTCTAAAACATTTTTGTAGGTTACCTAATCATGGGTCTTTTCCTTTGTAGTAAGTTGCTTCTCCTGTCACAAACCTTTAGTCCTCCATTTTTGGTCTTTTGGCTTCTTGATGTACCATAGTCTTCTTTATCTTATTGCATTTTCTCTTATTTTTCTCACCCCTTGTGTTTTTATTTTGTGAGATAATTTGTAATACCATAGATATGACCTATAATTCCTCACAAAACCACCATCTTTTTCAAATAATTTTTTCTTACCAATGTTGTTTTGGCATCCCTTGGGTTTTTATTTTGTGAGTTGTTTTGTAAGACCATAAATAGGACCCAACATCCCTCACAAAATTACCATATTTTTGTTTATCTCTTTTCAATTTATATTTCACATGTTCTTTTTGCACCCCTTGGGTTTCTTTCTTTTTTATGTAGTTACAGTGTAAGACCATGGATAAGGTCTAGCCCTCCTCATAAAATCACCATATTTTCATGTCCTTAATATTTTTTCTCAACTTAAATTTTTACTTCTTTTGATAGATAAAATTTACTAAAATAATCTATGTTAGCATGTTTTCCTCCATTTTCCTCAATCTTATGATAAGGAATCACACTTTCTAACATTATATCCCTCTTTTACTACTTTGTCACATTTGTTTGCAATTTTAAGTAATTGAAATTATTCCATGTGTCATTCCTTTTTATTTACCCTTATTTTCATCTCCACATTGGATAAAACAAGGTCAAATTCAATATAAAAATTTTATTTCACCTATATTTACCAGACTCTTAGACCCCAGGCTCTTTAAAGTTCTCTCTCTTAGCAACCTTATCCCAAGTATTCAAATGAAAGTCATATTTAGCACCCATGTTTTATTTCAAATATGTATAGAGGAGGAATATTAAAAATCCATCAAGAAAGTTAAAATTCAAATCATTTAAAATAAAATGCAATGATATCTAAAAGGAAACATACTAATCTTAAAATTTAAATTAACACTAAGACATGATTACAAGCACATATCCTATCTCTAATCAAAGATAAAAATCCACAATTGGCCTCACATAAAGTTTAGGTCCTTTGGTGTTTGATATGCCATTATATTTGAATAGGGGAATTCAAAACACTTTATGGTGCTACCTAATTTCTCACGTAAGTACCCAATTTTTGTAATAGACCAATGGCTCTATAAGGGGTCTTAAAGAATGGGGAACACATCATGAGGAGGTAGGTCCATTTTAATTTTCATCAATATATCCTTTTTGATATGAATTATATACTTCGTTTGTTAACCTAAGACTTGTGTCGCTAACAGAAGTTCTTCATAGTCCTTCAGGTCGAAAGCCCTCTTATTTTGGCAAACCTAATTTGAGTGTCTTGACTTTGATAAAGAGTTACTCTACCTTTACTTTTCCTTCATTATCCCCTCCACCCATTTAATTTCTCATCTTTATAGACAAATTGTAATTACAAATATATATTCACTTCTTCTTTAATTCCTTCTTCACCTCTTAAAAAACAAGCTAGCACTACTTCATTTCAGTTTTATCTATCCTTAGAGCAAAACAACATGTTTAAACAACTATGGGTTCTTATTTATTTACACCATGTTTTTACATTTATACACTTAATTTTATTTCATTTTACCATTTTTCATTGTTTATCTATCCTATTATTACAAACACCTAAGTTTGTACTCTTTTTCAATTATTGAGTGAGGTTGGCTTGTTACTTCTCACTCGACAATGTTGTTTTCCTTTAATGTACCTTTTTCCATTGTTGAGTGAGATGTGTATTGTTAGTGCTCACTCATAAATTTTGTTTTACCATTTTATTTCTTATTTTATCATTGATATATTTTATTACCATCTTGTTTGACATGTATCCTTGGTTTGACTTGGTGAGTTTACCTTCTTACTTAAGGATAACTTGTTTGAGTTTTTTTTGTCTTAAGTAGCCTTGGATTTTTGGTTACATGATTTACTTTAGTTTTTTAATTGGTCATTTTGTCTAACATAGCACTTGTCACCCCAGATTTCCAAATTTCCCAAGTATGTCACATCCTCATAGCACTAGCTATCTTGACTATTCTTGCATTTTTTTTGGCTCTTTAGTTTTGTATTCTTGGGTTTATTGAAAATAGTCTTTGCACCCTAAACAATCAAAACTAACAACACAAAAATCAACCATCCCATGATAAAGGTAAGTTAAGGTACACATCACATTTACTTTTTAGTTATTTAATTTGTAGATTAGTTTCCCTTTTCATTCATTTACTTTTATTTATTTTATTCTTTAAAATACTATAACTTTTTTTTAGCATCAAAATTATGTGTTACTATATTCTTTGTCAAATCAACATCAGATATTTCACCTTAGTGACACAATATGAGCTTAGAGTGGGGCATATGTATACACATAATATTTTCAAACTTTTATCACATACTAATGCTTTACATTTTGTAGGAACCCAATAAGACTCATTCTCTTTGAATGCACACCCTAAGGGGTGCACCAAAAAATTAGTGGGCATACCTTTCGTGCTTCATAATATTATTATCCCTTATTTCCATATTATCACTATTCCAACCAGCTCTCAATACCATTATCTATGTTATTTTTCTTCCTTTGCACACTGCTTCAGTCTTTTCCTCTTTCCATCCCCCATTTTTTTGTCTTAAACAACTTTTAGTCGGTTGGTTGTACTAGGTCAACTGGGTCAACCCAATACATTTTAGGTGTATTTTTCACTTTCTTAGCTTATTAGCCTTTTAGCTGACTTAACTCAGACCTAGTGAATTGTCCCCAAAAACACAATGGGTTGACTGGGTCGACCCTATATAACCAATGTTCTTGGGAGGATTTATGGAAAGATCCACCTATGTTTAAAAGATAATTTCATAATTATCATACATGTGCAATCAAGAGTTATTATTTTATCACGCTTCTTCATAATCTACTCTTCTACCATTCTACTTGAGGAGATTTAGTTTAGGTTTCTTATTTAGACAATCTAGTCTTATTGATAGGTCTTAGATGCTTTGGATTTTCTTAGTGATCCTTAAAAACCACAACAACCTCTTGTTAAACCCCTTTATCCAAGGGAGAGATTGAGTCTTGATGGGTAAGTATATTCCAACTTTTTTATCCTTTATTTTAGTAGATAGAAGTAGCATAAGTGTTGTATTGAATAATACCATATTTCATATTTCATATATTAGGGTGTTATACATAATTTAATTGAATTTTCCTATGAATATTTTATTTTTATTTTTTATGATCCCCACTTTATGCCACAAGCTTTTGTGTGCACTAGATTAGATTTATTTTCTTGTTATTAGAATAATTGAATGCTTTAAACCTTAGGACTTCATTAGGGTTATTATGTAATTGTGTTAGACTATAATATTTGGAACCCTTCATAGCATGATATGTTGTGACAATTGATCCCTTTATTGGGTCTAGTGGATCCTCATATTGGTCATGATCCCACTTAAAAAGTGTATCCCCAATCAAAAGTGTAGGTATGCTCTATCTTCTTTGAGTTAAGATTAATTTATAGACATGATGAATTATTGATTACATATAATTAGTGTTGAGCCAATGGGATTATGAGATATTTCCATGTGGCATCATCCTATTGACCTATAGTCCTAGAAATAATTGGATAGTGGGATCATGATATGGTTCCACATGGCATCATTTTAGTGAGCTACAGTTATAGAAATAATCATACAAGGATCTTAATTTTGAGACAAAGAGATAGCATGATGTTTCCATATGGAATCATCCCAATGATCTATATTTCCATTGAATTTCATGTCAAGGGAAACTCTCTTGGGCTATCAGGCTAGAAGGATGCTACCATGTGGAATCATCCTACTAGACCATAGGTTTAGAGATATAGGAGATTCAAAAAGGTTTATCCCAAATAATAAATAAGTGGTAGGATGATTCATGGAAATAATGGTCTATGGGAGTCCAAGTAAAATTTAATGTGCCTTAGGAGCTATTAAATCTACCACATGGTTTTTGAAATCATCAACTAAGTACTAGGTTTAACTTGATGGCCATTTCGATGTCTTAAACATATAAAGATTTGGCATGAGCTCAAATATAATTTGAGTGCTAACCAAATGAATAAGTATCATGGTATTCATATTTTTTAATTTATTAAATTATGGATTGGTGGTAGTGGTAGGGATTATATGAGTGTTATGATTATCAGAAATTATGGCATTTTTCTATGTTGTAGTTGGTGGTTTGGTATATTACTATGTCATGCCTATCTTTTAGGATAAAAAATGGGTATGAAATTTTGGTATCAAAACATGGTTGCAACATTGGGAGATATGGGTTATTTGATTTGTTGTTGTGGCTATCTGGTTTCCACTTATTTGATGATGACTTCCTATTAACATGTAGGATGAGAGGAGGATATCGAAAATGTAATGAGGTGGATCTCATTAGTGAGCATGAGCCTCCTAATTATCTAGGACTAAATGAAATTAGACCATAACTCATCTTATCCATTAAACATATTTAGGACATATTATAGGAGAGATTCCCTATCATTCAACATGAAGAAAAAAGGCACTTTCCATGACATTCATAAGATGATGAATTATTAGTTGAAAGAGAAAGAGAAAGGTCTAGGAGTCCTCCTTATCACCATTATAAAGGTGATAAAGTTGAAGTGCATCATCATGGTGAGCATCATGAAATGAATCAACTCTATAACCATGATTTATCATGGTGAGTGGAAAGACATTATATTGAAAATAAGGCATCCCCATATAAAATAAACAAGTCAAATCTAACCTATTCCATTTCAAATTTCAAGCACTTCATTATAAAGTTACCAAATAAGAGGTCATGCCATGCATCAACCTACTATGAGATTTATTATTAGAAGGGATTATTGAAATACACTACATCAATAATATCACCATAATATCCTAAATATTAGGTAAATCATTCCAAAGGTATTTATTCTTACCCATCTCTTTGATTTACATAACGTATCCATTTGCAGGAAGAGCAATAATGTATAAGCAGTCAGTAAGTGGCTTCTCACTAGAGAGAACTTCTCAATCAAAGAAGAAACTAAAAATATTATGTATATTAAAAATATGTGTATGGGAATATTCATTTGTATTCAACTATTAAACCTTTTATTTGGCCACCCCAACAACCACTTCCTTCATTTGGAGTAGATATTATTGACAATTTTGTCACTATTGGTCAAAGTTGCCTGTATCAATTTTCAATTATATTAAATTCATGGATTAAAGGTAAAAATAAAATAATCATATAACATTAATCATTTAAAAATAATTCTTAGTAACAACTCACAAGTCCAAATTTTGATAGAGGTTTCTTTTATTCCTCTAACTATCTATTTGTAACCTAGTGAAGGCAATTTTCAGATGCTCAGTACATGAAGGTGAAGAGGAGTTGGATAAAATGGTATTAGGATAATTTTGGGACAAATATTACCTAAATATTACATTAATTTTTTCATGTTTAAATTGGTTTAACTTTATCAATAATTATCAAGAAGAACATGCACTCTAAAACCCTTTTTAAAACCTCATTTACAAAGTTTTAAGCAATATGTTTGCATTTATTTATTTATTTTTTGAAAAATAAAGGTTGTGTTAGAAATTATGGGGAATATATTAAATTTATACACCTTAATAAATCAAAATTTCATGTAAAATTATGGATAAAGTGAAATGATTAAGAATATAGGTTTTAAGAAAGTAAGAGAGACAATAAAAAAGCTAATTTTTGAGAGGTTTAAGTGATTGTTTGAGTACATACAACTATTTTAATTATAATATAGGTTATTATAGGTCATGATTAAAAATAATTATGTCTTTAGGACTCATAAAATTAAATAAAATGGTAAAACACATACCTATAGGTGTTCATAAATGAAATTCGGCAAGTTAGTCAACACCAAAAAGTGCATATTTTGAGTTTTATTAAATGAAAAATATTTCAATTTTTTATTGGAATAAATTTTTATGTAATTTAGTGTTTAAAATTGTTTTAATTTCCTTAATATAACTTATAATTGAAACAATTTCAATATATAGATCTTATCATGAAGGGATTGAAGGTTTCTTCACTTTTTTTGCTTATAAATGGAGTTGGAAATGGGTGTTTCAGGTCCCTCCAATAAAAAAAATTAATTTTATAATGTTAATACATAATTTAAATGTCTAAATAAATTATAAAACAATGAATATTAGTTTAAAATAGGCTCAACTTATTGAAAAATATCTCAAGTTCATCCCTAGGGCAGCAAGCATACACTTTTTATGAATTTTTCTTAGGGAGTTTGGTGAAGATTTTTAGAGATTTTAAAATTTTATAAGTTTTTAAAATTTAAAAATATAAAAAAATAATATTATGAGTGTTTTTTCATTCCTATAACTCATTTTATACCTTCTAATCCAAATTAGGGTTTCTTGAGAACAAGAAAGCATCACATAGCATAAAATAGTGTTTTTTAGAGTTATACACGGAGTTTGGAGATAAAATTTTGTTTAAAGGTATATTAAACCATGGTTTTTATGTTAAAATATTTTATTATCATTATATATTATAATTATGAATATACATAAATTTTTTGGCTCTCACGGTGCATTCAAGAAGCAAGTCAAAGTTACAAGTCAAGATAAGTGAAGTTCAAAACATGCAAAAATAGATAACTTGATTTAAAATTTTATCAATATTTAAGGTCATATTTTAATTAAAAATACTTATTGTAAAATAATAATTCAATCCTTATATTAATATTACCCTATTTTGTCTAAATTTAGAAAAGTAAAAAAGTCAAGTTGCATGATAATTGTAAGTCAAGATAAGTGAAGTTGAACTCCAAATGTGAAGTAAAGATAATTTTAGTTAAATAAATATGAAATTAGAAGTAAATAGAGTCTAAATTTAATATTAATTAAATAAAAATATTATTTAACTAAATACCAAAAATATTTAACTAAATAAGATCAAAATTTAAATGCAAGATCACAGTAAGTTAACTCAAGATTTAAGATACATGAAGAGCCTTTAACTTTTCAAAAATGTAAGAATAGACTACCTCTATATTACCACACCATATTCTATGAAATAATGTTTAAAATTAAATGATACATTAAATAATAAGTGTAAAAAAGTGGATTTGAAGGTGGAGTTCAATTTTGAGTTGAATTTTTAGTAGAAGTAAGAGTGAACTAGGACTTGCATGTGGACTCATCTGGAACTTCTCTCTCTCTCTCTCTCTCTCTCTCTCTCTCTCTCTCTCTCTCTCTCTCTCTCTCTCTCTCTCTCTCTCTCTCTCATTATTTTATATATGTAAATTCATTTTTAATTATTTTTATATATTATTATTCTTTTTAATTATATAAACTCTTCCAAAAAAATTTACTACATCACCTTTAAATAAATAAATAGCTAAATTTTCTTCCATTCTCAAGTTTTCATGAAGTGTGTGTTTATTATTAATTGATAAAAATTAGTGAATTAATCTTGTTCATATGTTTATGTATAAATAGTTCATCCTTATTCAGAAAATTATAAATATTTTAGGTCATATAAAATGTCTAAATCTATTATATACCTAATTTGGAAGTGAATTTAACCAGTGTTCATTCCTTCCTAACTAGTGTGAGTGTTTTTAAAGATCTCTATGTGAAATATTGATGCAAGAGTAATTGTATGAGAATGAATCAAATGTGTGTAAGTTTATTTGTATTAAAAATTGTGTTATTTATCTTCATAATTTATCCCAACATTGTTACATTTCCCCAAATTTTAATTTTCCATTTTATTTTTAGCTTTAACATTGTTATTTTACTCATTTTCCTAGTCAAGAAAGCAATATCTGAGAGAGTTTAAAGAGAAGTGGGTGAATGTACTAAACGGTACCTTGGAGAGTGTCCATTGTATCAAAAAGTGAGAACATGCATAGGTTATTTGTAAGGTCCACTTCTGAGTGATAACATTTTTTGGCACACCTAGTGGGATAATAACATAGAAGATTGATAAAGATTGATGATATTTTTAGGAATTTTCATAAAATATATTACTCAATTACTCAGTATCTGGTGATTTGAATTTGTATAAATCTATTTTGAGTATTTCAAGTGCTCGAAAAGCATCAGTGGATATGTATTTCAATCCTCTATATTATGAAAATGTAACTTTTGTACCTTCATATCTCTCATATCAAGATGACAATATTTATGAATTCACCTCAAGTAAAAATAAACCAAAATGATATCAATATTATCATAATATTTACCACACTCCCACCCATAATAATGTTTTCAATCATCCTAAAAAGAATGTGTAAGAGATAATACTTGACTTTGAGAGACAATGTATGAAGATTGATATGGAAGAGGAATACAATAGATACCAAAAATATCTTACATATTAGGATTATATACATAAAAAAAATATAGACTCATTAAATAAATATAATTAGGATATATAATATTTACTCACCCATCACCTAGAGCCTCAGACCATTTCATCTTGGAAACCTTGCTGGACAAATATCCCTAATTATATCATTCCTTCTCTGGATAAAGAGACCTTTCTCATGCCTATCTAAAATAAAGAGAAGGAGAAAGTTGTTGAAGCCAAAAAAAAAATCCAATTTTATTTATCCCTCCAACCATCCCTAAAATTGAAATTATCCATGAATATTAAGGCATTTCAAAATGTAGGAGCCTGATTAATGATTGGAAAAAGAAGCATGAAGCATTGATAACAAAAGTTTATTTTGCTTCTTTTAAATAAATAATGAAAAATGTTGTATAGATTGAGGATAAATACCAAATTATAGATAAAATTTAGCCAAAATAATCCTATCATGAAGACATTCTATAAAATATGGCAGCAACCAATTAGATTGCAATAGTGGTTTCACAAGGTAACAATCCTAGACATGAGATAAATAAAGATACAATAGAAGATGTAGTGACTCATAGTGAACCTAAATAAGATAAAAGTAAGGAAAAAAAAGGTTTTTATGAATTATGATAGAATTACTTTTATTTTATTCAATACTTCAATAATATTTTTAGGCCTACATCTCATTGTGAAGACATTGATAAAGTAGTTGTGAAGGTAAATCAGAATGTGGTTACATTGGAAAGATTTCTTAGTGTGAAAGATAAACATGAGGTGAGTATTGAACCACATGAGGATTTTTTTTATATTTTATATATGTTTAATTCATTTTATTGAGTTGAAGATAAGAAAAAGAGGTTAAAAATAAGGAAAAGAGATGATCCAACCAGAATGGCACTCAAAAACCAGTTTGTTAGTCATCTGCATAAACCACGTGAAAAGGAAATGAGAGGTTTTTATTTTGATATATGTGGATCTTAATTATTATGTACATGTTTTTTTATTATCTTCATTTTTTGCATTCCTCTAAGTGATATCGTACACATCTTTCAGTTGGTAGTTGTTCTCGTTTTTAATTGAATAAGTGTCTATGCACAAATGTTATAGTTCTTTGAGAGAAATATAGATTTAAAATTGATTGATTAAGATATTTTAAATTTAATTTTTTTTCATGTTTTCATTAATCAATAACCCTATATATATATCTACTCATCTTTAGTGTTTATCAATCAAATATCCCAACAAAGTCACCAAGAATGTTGACAATTTTACCACCATTGGTCAAAGTTGCTTACGTGCAAGTTTTCAAGAAGAATCCATTCATGGAGTAAAGGTTAAAAAAAGGTATTAAAATAAAAATAAAAAATTAATCAGGCCAAAATAATTCTCATGAACAAATCACAATTTCAAATTTTGATAGAGGTTTTCTTTATTCCTCTAACTAGCTATTTGCAACCTAGTGAAGGCAATTTTTAGATGCTCGATACATGAATGTGAAGAGGAGTTTGATAAAATGGTATTATGGGTAGTTTTTTTCCAATATTACCTAAATATTAAATTATTTATTTTATAATAAATTGTCTTAATTTTATGGTAAAATGTTAAGAAGAACATGTGCTCTAAAATCCTTCTTAAACCCTCATTTGCTCAGTTTTAAGTAGTATGTTTCTATTTTTGAGTTATTTATTGAAAAATAAATGTTGTGTGAGAAATTATAATGAATATAATACCTTTATAATTTTAATTAATAAATATTTCATGGAAAATTATGAATAAAGGCAAAGGATCAAACATCTGGGTTTTAAGCAAGCAAGAGAGACAATCAAAAAAGGTATTTTTGAGAGGTTTAAGTGATTTTTTGACAACATAACATTATTTTAATGATAATATTTGATCATATAGGTAATAATTTTAATAAATAGGTATTTATTACTCATAAAACTCAATAAAATGGTAACAAATAGACATACATGCGGTTAAAAATGAAATTGGGCAAGCTAGTCAACACCAAAAAGTGCATATTTTGAGTTTTATTAAATAAAAACTCTAAAATTTTTATATGGGGGTATATTTTTATTTAATTTAATGTTTAAAAAAATTAATATAATTAATATACCTTATTAGAGATAAAATTTCAATATACATGTCTAATCATGAAGGAGAAAGTTTCTTCATTTTTTGCTCACAAACGGAGTTAGAAATGGGTGTTTCAGGTCCCTACAATGGAAAAATTTGATATTAAAGTGTTAATAATTAATTTAAATGTATAAATAAATTATAATTAAAATAAATTAAATTAAAAATAGGCTTATATCATTGAAAAACATCTCCAGGTCATCCTCAAGGCAGTAAGTAGACACTTTTTTGTGAATTTTGCTTAGGGAGTTTGGTGAAGCAATTTGGAGAATTTAAAATTTTTAAAAGTATAAACCATTTATAAATATAAAAAATTAATATAATTATTTTTTTTTCAGGTCTGGTACTCATTTTATACCTCCTAATCCAAATCAGAGTTTCTTGAGAACAACAGAGCATCACAAAGCATAAATTTATGTTTTTTAGAGTTGTACATAGAGTTTGGAGCTGAAATTTTGTTTTAAGGTATGTGAAACTATGGTGATTATGTTAAAATATTTTTTTTTCTCATTATATATTATAATTATGAATATCCATAATTTTTTTGGCTCTCACGATGCATTCAAGAAACAAGTCAAAGTTGCGAGTCAAGATAAGTGAAGTTCAAACAATGTAAAAATAGATAAGTTGATTTTAAGCTTTGGTAAATATTTGAGGAAATATTTTCATGAAAAATAATTATTATAAAATAATTATTAAATCCTTCTCTTATTATTTCCCCCTTTGGGCTAAATTTAGAAAAGTTAAAAAATCAAGTTGCATACAAGTTGCAAGTCAAGATAAGTGAAGTTGAACTCCATATGTGAAGTCAAGATAATTTTAGGAAATTCAAGATGAAAGTGATGTTAAATAAAGTATAAATTTAATAAAAATTAAATAAAAATAATATTTAACTAAATACCAAAACTATATAACTAAAGAAGATCAAAAGTTATATGCAAGAACACAGGAAGTTAATTCAAGATTCAAGATGCATGAAGAGCCTTTAACTTTTAAAAAATTCAATAATAGCCTACCTATATAATACCATGCCATATTAAATTAATTAATGTTTAAAATAAAATTATACAAGGAATAATAATTATAAAAAAAGTGGAGTTGAAGGTGGAATTCAAGTTTGAGTTGAAGTAGGAGTGAACTAAGACTTGCATGTGAACTCATCTAGAACTTCTTATCTTCTCTCTCTTATTATTTTATATATGTACATTAAATTTTAATAATTTGTAGGGATTATTTTTATTTTTAATTAGATAAACTCTTCCAAAAAAAATTTACTACATCACCTTTGAGGAAATAAATAGCTAAATTTTCTTCCATTCTCAAGCTTCCATAAAGTGTGTGTTTATTATACATTGATAGAAATTAGTGAAATATTATATTTCATATGTTTATGTATGAATAATTCAAATTTATCCATAAAATTATAAATATTTTAGGTCATATAGAGTATCTAATTATAGTTTTTACCTAGTCAAGAAGTGAATTCAACTATTGTTCATTCCTTCTTAGCTAGTGTGAGTGTCTTCCAAGACCTTTGTGTGAAATATTGATGGAAGAGTAATTGTATGAGAATTAAGTGAATTTTTTTAAGTTTATTTGGATTATAATTTTTTTTATTTATATGAATAATTTATCCCAACATTGGTTCATCACATCAACTTTCAAATTTCTTTTCCACTTTTAATGTTTCAAAGTTACTTATGTGTAGGTTTTTAGAAAGACTCCATTAATGTATTTAAGTTAAAAAAGGTATTAAAATAATATTAAAACATTAATTATTCAAAAATCATTTTCAATAGCAACTCACAAGTCCAAATTTTGATAGAGGTTTATTTTATTCTTCTAACTGGCTATTTATAAGCTATTGAAGGTAATTTTCATTTTCAGATGCTTGGTACATGAATGTGAATAAGATTAAGATAAAATGGTATTATAGGATATTTTAGGCCCATATTATATAATATTAAATAAATATTTTAATTTCAAAGTGGCTTAACTTTATTAATAATTGTAAATAAAAATAGGTGCTCTAAAACCCTTCTTAAACCCTCATTTATTCAGTTTTAAGCATTATGTTTGAATTTTTGAGTTTTTTGTTGAAAAATAAAGTTTATTTGATAAATTATGGTTAATATATGACATTTAAAAACTTTAATAAATCAAATATTCATGTAAAATTATGGATAAAGGCAAAAGATCAAGCATATAGGTTTTATGCAAATAAGAGAGAAAATTAGAAAAGGCCATTTTTGAGAGGTTTAAGTGATTATTTGATCACATAAAATTATATTAATTATAATATTGGTTATTAAAATTCTTAATTAAAAAATAATTAGGTCTTTAGGACTCATTAAACTCAATAAAATGGCAAAACATAGACCTACAAATGTTCAAAAATGAAATTAGGCAAGCTAGTCAACACCAAAAAGTGCATATTTTGAGTTTTATTGAATGCAAAATATTTAAATATTATATGGGGATATTATTTTATGTAATTTAATATTTATATATTTTTTAATTTCTTTAATCTACCTAAGGAGATATAAAATTCCATTATACAGGTCTGATCATGAAGGGAATGAAGGTTTCTTCAATTTTTTGCTCAGAAATGAAGTTGAAAATGGGTGTTTTAGGTCCCTCTAATGGAAAAAATTAATTTTAGAGTGTTAATAATTAATTTAAAGGTCTAAATAAATTATTATATAATTAAAACTAATTTTAAATAGGCTCAACTTATTAAAAAACATCTCCAGGTCACCCTAAGGTAGCAAGTAGGCACTTTTTGTGAATTTTTCTTAGGGAGTTTGGTGGAGAATTTTGGAGAATTTAAAAATTTTCTAGGTATATACATTTATAAATATCCAAAAATCATAGGAGTGTTTGGTCAATCCTGGAACTCATTTTAGACCACCTTATTCAAACCAAGGTTTCTTGAGAATAAAAGAGCATCACAAAGCATAAAATGGTATTTTTTGGAGTTGTACATGGATTTTAGAGATAAATTTTTTTAATGTCTATTAAACCATGTTTATTATGTTCAAATATTATTTTTTATCCTTATATATTCTAATTATGAATATCCATAAAGTTTCTAGCTCTCACGGTGCATTTAAGAAGCAAGTCAAAGTTACAAGTCAAGATAAGTGAAGTTCAAAACATGCAAAAATAGATAACTTGATTTAAAAATTTATCAATATTTAAGGTCATATTTTAATTAAAAATACTTATTATAACATAATCATGAAATACTTCTCTTATTATTCCACCTTTTGGGATACATTTAGAAAAGTCAAAAAGTCAATTTGAAAGTTAAGATAAGTGAAGTTGAACTCCAGATGTGAAGTCAAGACAATTTTAGTTGAATAAAGATGAAAGTGGAGGTAAATAAATTATAAAATTGATATCCATGAAATACAAATAGGATTTAACTAAAGGTAAAAAAGAGTTAACTAAAGAATATCAAAAGTTGCATGTAAGATCACAACAAGTTAACTCAAGATTCAAGATGCATGAAGGGCCTTTGACTTTCCAAACATAAAATAATAGCCTCCCTATATTATTCCATGCCATATTACATGAAATAATGTTTAAAATTAAAGTATATATGATATAATATGAGTATTAACAAAGTGGAGTTGAATGTGGGGTTCAATTTTGAGTTAAAGTAGGAGTGAACTAGGACTTACATGTGGACTCATATGGAACTTATTTTTATCTCTATTATTTACTATTTTATATATGTAAATTCATATTGAATAATTTTTAGGGATTATTATGATTTTGACTTACAAAAATTCTACCAAAATTTTGTACTACATCACCTTTGAAGAAATAAAGAGCTGATTTTTCTTCCATTCTCAAGATTTATTGAAGTGTGTGTTTATTATAAATTGATATAACATAGTGAATATCACTCTTTCCTATGTTTATTTATAAATAATTCACCCTTATGGAATAAATTATAAATCTTGTAGGTCATATTGAGTGTCTAAGTCTAGTTTCTACTTAATATAGAAGTGAATTCAACCATTGTTCATTCCTTCCTAACTAGTGTGAGTGTTTTTCAAGACCTATGTGTGAAATAATAATGAAATATGAAACAAACCCAATTATTATTTTTTTTTTTAAATTATCTTTTAGAGTACACAATGGGACATTAAAAATCCCTACTTCATAAAATTAATGCAATGCAATGCAACTCAACAAATTCTATGAGAAATACTAGCAACCCACTATTAGCATCCCAAATGGATAAGGCTATGATCAACAAGAAGGGAATTAATCACATCAAGATTGTCTAGTTATCCAATTTCTATGAAATAAAAATAGATATAATATAATTTTAATAGTAATAACAGAGGTCCAATGATCTAACATAAAGGTCCATCTCACTTATGTTGCTTAGGCAAGCCTTATCCCATCTTGGGATCAACGAGTGGAGGTTTCTAATTCACTGCTAGAGCCAACACAGTTTAAGCATAAGAGTCCAAAATCCTTTGGGGAATCACCCAAGAAATAACCACTTCATGACCTACCCCCATTTATCACCATACCATGATCCAAGGTCCCTTAGGAGAACATTATACCAATGTTTCCTTAATTGACAAAGTCCACACACATATGATATAACTCCATTAAGAAATAATTGTATTTATTTAAACTATATGAAATACAATAATTGATCTCAATGTGGATTATATCACACATGTGAGTCTCTTATTAAAAAAAGGGTAAATTGGCATTGGGAAATAATTAATTCTTGTAATCTATGAATACCATCCCATAAGCTAACCATAAGGGTCTACACTTAAATGTTTCTTACTTATCCTATATTGTTATTGTTAAAACATAGGCATTCATGTCATCTAATTAGCATACGCATGACCATGCAAGAGTTCATTACACAATTAACCTTAGGTATTAACTTGTGTGTTCATTAAGGAAGATTGTAAATTATTAACTCATTATCAAGGTGGATTATTTAATCATATAACGAAGTGTAATCATTAAAGTTTCCACATCTCATTAAATATTTATTACAATTTTGGGATCATTATTGCTTTAATGAATACATATAAGGTATACCAAG